>JAJKFI010000101.1:3775973-3780973 GCA_029204185.1 Lerista edwardsae | reverse complement strand
TGCACCTGCAATACAGCAGGCGCATATCTGAGAAGTCCCATAGGGGTGGCTGGTGCCTACCCCAGGGTATGGGGAAAACACGTGCTTGCCCTGTGGATGCTCTAGCCTGCTTCCAACCTGCAGATACAGTGCAGGCGAACTGGCCTGCCTGCTCCAGCGCAGGTTAGGGTTGTGCCCAAAATGTTGATAGAGGTATAATACGCCTAGATGGCAAGATTTAGTATTTTATGTTTGAGGTTGCTAGCTAACATTTCAGATCCTTCAAACATTATCATGTAATAATGTTCACGTGAAAGCATGAAGTGCTTTCTGCACCAAAAACAGGGCTTTCTTCTGCATCAGAAGGCCTGCAGAGGGGGCTATGGGCCTCCCAGACTCCTCCAAACTTCAGCACGATCCCCAGGTAAGTGCTGAAGCCCCTGGGTGTCCCATGGTGCCACAATCGCAGCAGCACCATTGGGACACCCATAACTGGCCACTATCCTTAAAGAGGTATGGCCCAGTTTTAGTTCCCAATTGTGGGTCAAGACCCACAGTTTAGAAACCATTGCTCTATTTCATATCATGAATTTGTCTTTTTGATTCGATTACTGATCTAATCTGCCTTGAGCTCTTAGAAAGATAGGGTATAAATGTTTTAAAGCAGTGGTTCTCAAACTTCTTAGACTGGGACCCACTTTTTAGAATGGCACTTGTGTTGGGACCCAGCGGAAGTGATGTCGTTAATCTGGAAATGATAGTAGCATCATCGAGCAGGAAGTGCCATCAGTGTGACGTAATCAAATTACACTCCTAGAATGCAAACTGGCAGCAATGGCACAACCATGAAACATCCCTTACAGAAAGCAAGATTAGGACAAAATATTATATAAAAGCACTGTACTAAAACAAAATTTAAAAAAACTCATTTGGAAATTCTGTTGACACAACAGGAATATACTATAGCAAGAATAAGGTCTGCAATTTCTAAAATGGCTCCTCCCAGCCAGTGGCGGTGGGAGCAGGAGCGGGGGAGGCGAGCCGCACCAGATGACACGCCCAGGGGTGTGTGACACCACCAGGGGACAAAATTGCTAAAATCGTGGTTTTAAAAGAAAATACCATCATGCTATATACCGTTGGACATGGCATTTCACCCAGAATTCAATGGAAAAAAAACAGAGTGCAATATCTTCATTCTACCAAAAGTTATGGCCAAAAACCTGAAACCCCAAAATACAACGTTTAATATAAAAATCACGATTTTTTAAAAAATCACGGTTTTATGGAATGATAACATCATGTTATATATGGGCAGAAGATTTAGCCGAGAGGGTTAATGCCTCCGTTTGCCCGAAGATAACACCTGAAGATCTCAAGGTCGTGAGCTCGGGACTGCCGGAAGTCTCTGCGAGCAGCAGACCTTGGAAACTGCGGCTGATTAAAAGCTGAGTTTCAGCTGCCTCGTGGGAGGAGGAGTGTGCTGAAATCAGCTGCATCTCTGGTGGCAGCAGGGAAGCCTCATCAGCCAGCAGACGACAGACGGGTGGCTAAAGAAAGAAGGCTAAATCCAGCAAGAAAGATCTGTAGGAGTGTTGTTCTTGGAAGATAGAACATTCTGTAAATTGTAAAAACCTTCGGGTTTGTGAGAAAGTCTGCCTATGTAAACCGCCTTGAGTTCAATCATTAGAGAAATCTAGTGATCTTAAGAAAGGCGGTATATAAATAAATGTATTATTATTATTATTATTATTATTATTATTATTATTATTATTATTATATACCGTTGGATGAGGAATTTCACCGGAATTCAATGAAAAAAACAACAGAGTGTAATCATTCTATCAAAACATATGGCCAGAAACCTAAACCCAAAAATAAAACTTTTAATGTAAAAGTTTTTTACGGAATACCATCATGTTACATACTGTTGGATGTGGAATTTCATGAGGAATTCAATGAAAAAACTCAGAGTGACATATCTTTAGTCTATCAAAAGCTATGGCCAAAATACTGAAAATACTTTTTATGTAAAAATTGCAATTTAAAAAAAAACATTATTATGAGTCAGTTCTCATTTCCATGTATCAGAGCTAATACTAGAACTTGTATTTAATTGTGTGACTGTCATCAAATTGGCCACGAGTTGTTGTTTTTTTGGTTACTAATTTGTTGGGTGACCTGTACTATAGCTAAATAAATAAATAAATAAATAAAGTTACTGTATGGTTTGGGAGGAGGAGATCCATCATATGGGGGGTGACATGCTGACCTCCTGCTCCGGGTGATGCAAACTGTAGTGACGCCCAGCTTTCCAGCTTTCCACGACCTGCTCCCAGCTTTCCTGCTCCCAGCTTTCCACGACCCACAAAGTGGGTCCTGACCCACAGTTTGAATAAGACTGTTTTAAATAAATAAATAGCATTTAAATATATGACTATACTATAGAATATGAATTTTTGTTTTGCACCTTGATTGCTTGTTCATTTTTAATTGTCCTATAGCAAAAATCTTTTGATGATGTATAATATTTCTCCCCAATTTAGGATTATGATGAAGAATCTGATGATGAGAAGCACTTTCAAAGTCACTCCTTTTTTCTGGGGAGCCAAAAAGCAAATACCTCTACAAGTGATGAAGGCAGATTGGAATTTGCATCAATGTTTGACAGTGTTCATGCAGTGGATGGAACTGGAGAAAAAGATGACACAACTCTGGAATTGAACTGTATTCAAAAAAATGTAATTGCAGCTTGGAGAGTAGGTATTTCAAGAAGCATAGAAGGATCTAGAGACACATTGTTGGGTTGTACTATACGTTGTATAACACACTTTTTTAGTATTTTGCAGTATACAAAGCTTAACATTGGTCATTTAGATAGCTCCTTCAAGAATAAATCCTGGATACAGTGTATCCTAAAATGTTTTCAGCAATTTTTGATTCTCTTGAGTTGGGATGGGAAACACAGACAAACTCTGGGGCATTTGCTAAAGCTGACATCAGAGACCCTAAAACTGATACTTGCTGAACAAAATCAGCAGTTTTCCAACCATCTTTTGGGAGGCTTTGCTCTGCTGAAGATGATAACTCATTGTTTAAATAGCAAGTATGTGCCACAATATGAGGTACTTCTGGAATTCCTGGATGTTGCTAGTAACATGGAACTCGATTCTCTGGTTGTGCCTGTGTTTCAAGCTATGGATTGGAACAGACAACAACATTTTTGTGCATTGAATTCCATACTGAAGCTCTCTCCTCCAACTGTAAACCTGAGTGAGAATCGTGAAAAGAGGTAGGATCCGGTTCTAATCTGCATTGAAAAAACTCTTTTGAAAAATTGATTTGAAAAAAATTGTATTGTATTTTAAGAAATAAATATGAGCTCACCCGCTTATTTGTATTCTGAATAAGTGAGAATTCTGGCTTGGAACCAGAGATCCCCCTGTACTCACAGGAGACCTTTTACTAACCTCCTGTAAGAGCATTCAAGATAAGTTACTTATGGTTCAGATATGTTCCTGCACAAGACTTTCCTCGAGATTCCTCCAGATATTTTTGTTATGTGAAGTCCTTCTGCTTGGATCCACCCCATCATTCTCTATTAAGGATGTAATCCTATACCTACTTACCTGGAAGTAAGCATAGAATTGTACTAGTTAATTAAGTTAAATAACATCTCCTGTCCATTCAGTTCTAGCCCAAAGATAATCTGTGAGTTTTGAGCTGAATGTTTGTTTCTGAACCTTAGGTTAATTGCAATGTGGCGGCTGTTGTATAAGCATGTACTTTGGTATCGAGAGCAGCTAAAAAGGACAGTGTATGTGTCAAGTAAGCCACAAACTGAAATACAGATTGTACAGGAAGAGCCAATGGCTGAAGCACTGGCAGGTCATATACAAGCAATCTTACAGTCTTCAGGAGAGAGGCTAGAACAAACTTGGAAACTCAATCCTGTGACTGGTTAGTATCTTAAAAGAAGCAGCTATCAGTTAATTCACTCTGTTTATAAATAGCATTAAATGCATTGCATTAAGTGTTACACTGTTACAATACTCATTTATTTTTGCTATGTAAACTGCAGAAATATTCTTAATAATGCTAATCATAGCATAGTAGGATAATACCTATTATTCCTGTTGTTCATTATGTGCTGGTTACCAATATTTTCGTTAGCATTTGAAATTTGCTTTGCTGACGTTTAGGAATATGTTATATAATTGGTGTCACTGGATGGTAGCCTTGTGAAACAATTCCTAACATAGAAACCCCAATCTTGTTTAATTTTTTTCTTTTTCCTCAAATTCCTTTTGATTAAAAAAAATGTATAATTGCAGCCTATGCTGAAGAAAGTAGCATAGAACTTCCATACAGCTTTATGGTGTTTTCTGTGGTTTGATAATTTATAAACTATTTCTTCAATCAAGTGTTGCATATTAGTTCTTGGTTTGTTTTTTTAAGGTGAAGAGCAATTTTTAATAGGCTCTTATAAAGACGCTGTGGAGGCGTGGGAGAGAGCTCTTCAAGAAACAAAAGGAAAAGGTAAGGGAGTCATCGCAATTTGGTTCAGGTGAATGGAGCCTCCTCTCAGAAGCTTTAAAGCAAATTATACTTTCTTTCAGGCTCCTGATAGTGGACCTTGTGCCCCAAGTGAACAATAAGTTTCCGAGGTATGGCATCAGGTCAGGTTGGGCATGGGTGCTCTCATTTTTCGGTGGTGCCAGGAATCCCTGTTATGTGTTCCTTCCCTGAAAAGAATGGCATCTTCTGGTGGCATCCAGAAAGCCCTCTGTGCCTGGAATGTATAAAGCCAGCTGAAGGGCCTTCTTCCACTGGACCAGGCACCTGTTCCACAGTCAACCTCCATTTCAGCCATTCCGGCATTACTTCAGGGAGAGCTTGATCAAGTCATTAGTCCAAACACGCAGAAGTGCCAAATCTCAACTCTCTCTTTGGCCCTATAAGGATCTAAGAGGGGTGTGTGTGTGTGTGTGTGTGTGTGTGTGTGTGTGTGTGTGTGTGTG
>JAJKFI010000101.1:3762606-3775963 GCA_029204185.1 Lerista edwardsae | reverse complement strand
TGTGTGTGTGTGTGTGTGTGTGTGTGTGTGTGTGTGTGTGTGTGTGTTATCTGGTATGAAAACTTATAATAAAAACACATAACACCCCTTTCTGACTTTCAAATCATGAAACCTGTGAAAAAATTAAACCATTTTCAAACACCCCTATCCATGGATAAGTGGGCAGAGCATAACACTCAGACACGTTGAGATTCTTTTTTTCCTCTTGTATTGGGCTCCTAAGCCCTGAACCTGTGGGCAGGGGGTGGGGTGGATGTCTCCCTTGCCATACTCACAGAACCACTATGCTGGGCCATCCATCCTCTCCACCCATGCAAGAAGAATCCTATTGCCTGACCTAGAGAGCCTTGCCCTGTTGCTTCAGTTTGGCTTGAAGAAGGGAGGGGGTTATACAGCACCAAATAGCTCTTCCTGTCTCAGAACAGCCTCCTTAGGCTACTGAAACTTACTGTGGCCACAGGACTCTCAGCTTTGTTGCTACTACCTCACCACAGGCACTGACTGAACTCTTTATACTGGGGCCAACCATATGGGCACGTAAAACTCCACCCCCTTTCCAGCCTAGAATCTACTTCCCTAGTGTCCCAGAAGCCAGAAAGCCTGCCTTGCAAGAGGCGTAAGTAGTTGCAGGACCTGCCTGGTGCCCACTTACTGGCTGCAGTGCTAGCTGTGGAGTAGGGACTGGTTTGGTTGCAGTGCACTACTCAGTTGTTTAAATGACCCTGGCTCATTGGCCATACATGGGGGGGGGGAAGAGTGGCGACTTCTCCTGGGGTTTTTTGTGGGATCATGGATGGGGGCATCATTGCTACTTCTGGATATTGTCATTAGATGCTCGTTTATTTTCCTTTAGAAAATTATTTTTCTTTCTAATATAGGAGGGAAAAGAACACCTTATCTTCAAACTCGATATTACCTTGCTATATTATATTGTCATCTATATCACTACAATTTAAGTGAGGCTCAGGGCCTCTGTGATCATATAGTGAGGGAACTGCTAAAGAAGACCGAAATCTCTGTAACAGAGAGGGATGATGTGACAGGTATGCAAATGAAGGATATCATGGTTTAGTAAAATGAGCTACTTAATATAATGCATTTATGTAATTTTATGTCATTTTTAAAGGCTGTAGTTATTATTTTATTTATTTATTTATTTATTTATTTATTTAATGTATTTTTATACCGCCTTTCTCCAGATTTCACTGGACTCAAGGCGGTTTACATGGGCAGGCTGTCCATAAACCCCATTTTTCAATTGGGGTTTTTACAACTTTTGTTCTATGTACCATTCACAGAACCCTCAATTTCTTCAGATGTTTCAATGTGTGGTCATGATCCTGGCTGCACTCTTGCACCCTCTGAGCCTTCACAGTCCACCACCTTGGCTAGTTCTTTTGTCAGCTGACTCCTCCACACTCCTCCCATTCCTCCACAAGCTCTGTCAGTGACTTCTGGTCTTCTTTTATATATAAAAGTATTAAAAAGAGCTATCTTCAGACCTATATAGGTCAGCCCTCATTATCAGTGGAGGTTCTGTTTTCAGAACCCCTGTGGATACCGAAATGTGTGAATATTTGTATCTGTGGATTTGGGCTCCCCAAACCAGACTGTAGCTGTTCCCGGTCGAGTCTAGAGGATGATCTGAGGGCCTCCCCCAGCCCTCACATCACCCTGCAGAACTGACTAGAGCGCTTCTCCGGTTGAATTCAGACATTCTCAAATGGGCCCAAATCCATGGGTTCAGAAACTGTGGATTCTGAAATCTGCAGGTGCTGAATCCATGGAGGCTCCGCGGGAGAAGGGGACACTGTCCCCTTTCCCTGTGGTAGGGGCGCAGGGCGGGCGAGTAGTCTACTCACCTCTGCACTGGCTATTTAGCTCGCGCAGAGGCAAGGCCCTCCATATAAGGCTTTGGGACCCTACACTCCCTGAGGCATTTGGTGGGCCACTGTGAGATACAGGAAGCTGGACTAGATGAGCCTTTGGCCTGATGCAGCAAGGCTTTTTCTTACGTTCTTGTGCACACAGAGGTCAGGATCCGCCACCCCTGCTCCTCCCCTCACACCTCCCTGCCCAGAAAGCCACAACACCGGCAACCAGTGGACTCACCGCTCTCCAGCTTGCCGAGCTCCCTCCAGGCCTCGCGGGGACAGTGTCACCATGGCATCACCGAGGTTCTGGCAGTAATGACTTACTGCCAGCTCTGGATGTGCTTTATGGCACCTTGCACTACAGTTATGTGGGTGGTACACTCGTACTGCCCGCGCTGTGCTCAATAGGATTGGGTCCTTAATGTTATTTCTTACAAAACTGTACTAATATTTAGTTAGTGGGAAACAGTTTTCTTCTATACTTTATATGATCACAGGTTATATAAAACGGCCAGATTCAAAAGTGCGGTCATTCAGTAGAAGGTTATCTATTTGAGTTTTTTTCTGACTTACGGTATCTATGCCACATGTCCTGTAATCCCATTGAAATCATAAAGACTAAGCCAAGACTTGCAGCCACTGAATTTCTTAAGAAGGATTCAAGCAAAGTGAAGTACAAGTACAAATTGTCCAGGGAGGGAGATACAAATTGACATACTCAAGATACTTTTAGGACTATATTTATGAAAGCCTTTGAAATGCCTGAGGAGTTGACAAGCAATGAGTGTTTGCTTCCTTTCCTTGTTGTTGTTTAGCAAAAATGGTTGATAGTCCTGATCCACTTAGTGATTTTTACATCATATGTAATGTCAAACTCTTTAAATTTTTATCTTAGGTGCTGAACAGATAAGAGATGTTCATATGGAGGCTGCTCTTGCAGTGATTCGGTCTTTGGGAAGATTCATGGCAGCCTACTTCACTAATGAGCCAATTTATGTGCTTCCTCCCCACTATATTGATGTTTTACCCCCACTTCACATCAGGCCAGGTATTCTGTCAAGTTTGTCCTGGTTTACTTGTTTACTTAAGGCAAATTGTCTAGCCAAAGTTAAGCACCTCAAAGTCTTCGAAATTTCAGCAAAAAAGTTGTTTTTCAACAAACTCAATTTCTGTCTTATGACAAAATTTGAGCCAATTTTTAGCATTATTTTCGTTCTTTTTCTTGTTTCCTTTGCTGTATAGTCTTGTAAGTGGAAAAAAATGCCTTTTGCCCTGAAGAGGGCAGGAAGAACAGGAAGTATTGCAAACCGTAAAGGGGCCATGGGACACCTTTTTCCTTCTCCAAAGCATAGTTTCACAATGATATTCTGCATGCTAAAGGCCACAATTCACACATTTATTTATTTATAAGATGTATACACCACTTTTTGACTGAAGCGCTCATAGCTGCAAATGGTTTTTGGTAGAACAGTTAAAAACATTTGTTAAAAATTCAGTATTAAAAAGCAGCGCAAAGCAGAAATGCATCATAGTGGCAAAAGTCAAACGTGCTGTGTACAGTAATTAGTCCAGCTTGAGACCCACCTGAAAAGCACAGTTTCCACCAATTATTGAAGTGTCTATTCTTATAGACACTTGTTCATAGCTTGTTTATTCTTATGAGTCCTCTGAGGGAGTTCAAAACCTGGGCACCAGAAACAAGAAGATCCAGCCCTGAGTACCCATTATTTATACTTCAGATGGAAACTGGACACAGAACAGGGGCCTCCTCAGCCAGTCTCGGAGAAAGAGCAGAATCATATGGTAGGAAGTGGTCCTTTACATCCCTGGCCCCAAACCATTTAAAGTTGTAAAGATAACGACCAATTCTTTGAATTGGGCTTAGAACCAATTTGGGAGCCTGTGTAGATCAAACAACAGCAGAGTTGTGTGGTTCAGTGGAATGGTCTGAGTCCGAGGCATCCTATACCATCTGCAGTTTCCAAACCTCCTTCGAAGCCAACCCCACTTTCAAGAAAGTCCAGTTGAAGTCACTGGGTTTAAACGTGCCAAGGACTAAGCTCAAAATACCACTGGAGTCTGCAAAACAAACCTAGAACTAACACATTTTCTTTTCTATCTTAGATAAGTGCCGTCGTTTTGTTCCATTGCAACACTCTGCAGTCACAGATGCAGTTAAGGACTTCAACCTCTCCTGTGTCTGGACAGTTGAATATGCTCTTGATTTGTTGCTTGTTGGTGGGCTAATTCCAGAAGCTGCTTTGCTACTGCATAAACTTGGAGACTGGAAAATGGCTGTTTCGATTGGAGTGGTTTATCTTCTGTATTGTCAAAATCATGACAGCTTCCTATGGTGAGTCATGCTTGCACAAATGATGGAACTGAATCCTGTTTCCCTGGTATAGGAAAAGGGCATTCCTAACTGGGATGGGAATGCCCTCACTCTCTGAATGATGTAGGGTCAGCTGACTAACCAAGTCTCCTCGCGTAGAGGGCTGACCATTAGCTTCAGTTTGATCCTACCTCACAAAGAGACAGGATGTTGGGTAAGGTGCCACCTTAGGCGCTTCTTTTTTTCAGAAGAAAGAGTGCTTCCATGCAGAGAAGTCTCCAATTCTGAAAATCCTGGTTTTCTTGATTAGGTTGTTTCATCTGTGTTTCCAGCAAAATAAACTTTTACTTGTTTTAGATGTGATCGTCGCGATAATCTGTCCAATGAGCAACATCTAAATCAGTCCTTTGTTACTAGCACACACTCAGCCAGGCCTTTTTCTAGCATTTTAGCTATTGTGCCACAGTTTTACCTGTGCCCTGCTTTGGGGTAGCAGAAGACTGTGGTGAGGCCTGATGGTGCTAGTTTGACCCACGTCCTGCTTGTGGGTAGTAGAGGACTGTAGCGGAAGCTGTAGGGTGGCAGTTTGACCCATGCCCAGCCTGGGACTAGTGGAGGACTGTGAAGCCCATATGGTGGCAGTTTCACCCACATTCTCTGGGTAGGCACAGTGGAGCAGTAAGTGGACACTCTAGAAATGCAGTGACCTGTGACTGTTTATTGATTGTGGCAGCAGAGAGCTGTTGTTGGTGTACTGTGGTGTGTTGACTCTGTTAAGATTGACTCAGTTGAGAGCACAGTCCTAACCTGGAGTTAGGTCGGCATAGTTAGGTCAGCAAAGTTTGGCTGGCACAAGGGACACCGTAAAGTATGTTTGGACCAGTCTCGGAGTTAGAGAGGCCAGCACACAGACATGCGCCATCCTTCCTGACTCCAAGAATGGTCAAAACATGCTTTACGGTGGCCCTTGTGCCAGCCAAACTTTGCTGGCCTAACTGTGCCAGCCTATCTCCAGGTTAGGATTGCGTCCTGAAATTTTGTATGTCTCAATCATGTCCCCTCTCAGGCGCCTTTTTTCTAGACTGAAGAGACCCAAACGCTGCAGTCTTTCTTCAGAAGGGAGGTGCCCCAGCCCCATAATGATTTTCTTCGCTCTCTTCTGCACCTTTTCCAGCTCCGCTATGTCCTTTTTGAGATGCGGTGACCAGAACTGTATGCAATACACCAGATGTGGCCTTACCATCGATTTGTGCAATGGCATAGTTATGTTGGCCGTTTTATTCTCAACCCCTTTTTTAATTACCCCAAGCATGGAATTGGCCTTCTTCACCACTGCCGCACACTGGGTCAACACCTTAATGAAGGTGCCACAGACAGCTCAGAACCCATTAACCTATAGGTGAAGTTTTATTTTTTTGCCCCAAAGCGCATCACTTTACATTGGTCTACATTGAAATGCACCTGCCATTTTGCTGCCCATTCCCCCAACTTGGAGAGCTCCTTCTGGAGCTCTTCACAATCCCTTCTGTTTTTCACCACCCAGAAACTCTCCTACAATAGCATTTATTGCATTTATAATATTTTCTGTTGTTACTGATTACAAAAAAATTACCTGTTTAAGTCTTTGCATTGTTGCTGATATGTCTTCAGAGAAAGAAAGAGTTAGAGGAGTCTAGAAGGGGCATCTTTGTAGGTAGAATTGGTGCCTGTAGAGAAGTATCAAATTAAAGAGAGGCCAGCACACAGTTGTGAGCCATCCTCTCTAACTCGAAGAGTGATCCAAACACGCTTTACGGTGGTCCTTGTTCCAGCCAAACTTTGCAGGCCTAACTGGGCGGGCCTAACTAGATTAGGATTGTGCCCTCCTTGAAGACCACCCAGAAACTTTAATTGGTGTAGAATGCGGTGCTCATGGGGGCACTGAGGTTCAACTCTGTGAGACGGTTGCTCTTGTAGCTGCTTTGGCTGCCTGTTTGTTCTTGGGCACAATTCAGGGTGGTGAATTGGCTTAGGACCAGGGCACTTGAATGACTGCTGCCTCATGATGCCTCAGATGCTGCTGACAGTCATCCGAGGTCATCAGTGGGGGCTTTCCTCTGTGTGCAACCATTAGCTAAAACTAGATTGGCAGCAGCATTTGGGTGGAAATTTAGGTTGTTTACATAGGCCAGTTGCAACAATAGTTATAGACAGTCGCTTATATGAAGGACCCCTTCTTTCAGATGCTAGATATAGAGACTTCATTTTGAGTGTTCAGGGGAATGTTTCTTGCTCTGCTCAGCACATGTTAGATACATCTTTGACCTGGAGGCACCACCACTGGAAGAGTGGAAGGTTCTCCCCCAATCACATTTCCTTTGAACCGTATTTACTGGCTGGCCAAGCAGCAGCCACAGCACTGTTCCAACAATGGTGAAAGGAGAGAAAGATCTACTCCTTTCTCCCCTATTCAGCAAGTGCCTGATTTACATCGGTTCTGATGACCCTTGGGAAATTTACACAAGGGCTGTTGATACCTTGGGAAAACTATTTTCCTTGATATGCTTTCAGGTCACAGAAAGAAGAACTACTATTTCACTTGAGTCCAACTCAGATCTTTCAAGAAAAACTGCAGTCTATATTAGGCCATCCTGTCAAAAATGAGACATCAAATGGAGGAGACCCCAGATGCAAACAACTGACAGGTGTGCCATCTTTATACTTTGATCCTCCCCCCCATCTTTTTTATGATATTCTGCAAATGCATGGTTGGGGCATGGTCAGATATGCTAGTAAAACTGCTTTTTATTCTTTAGCCATTTGGGGCTTCTGCATGCCCATATAATTCTTTCCATTACTGTTACTGCATCTTTTGAAGAAATTATGGCCACCTCACTAAGGTTGTAGATCTTAATTTGGGCTAAACAACATGAGATTGAAGGTGAAATTTCGCATGTTTGGGTGCTTTTCCATTAAAAAAAGAAAAAAGATTCTGCAGATAGAAGGGTAGATCTTAGGGAGAAAGATTCTATGTGTATATTTTTCGTTGTAAAGTTTTTTATGGAGGAGCACTCAGTTATGCAGATCTCTTCCAATAGTGGTAGTCCCAATACAGTTTAATCTTACATTATATACGGAGAGCCCAATCCTATGCAGGTCTACTCATACGTTAGTCCCATTACACTCAATGAGGCTTACTCCTATCAATCCACTCCTATCAAGCCCCAGTTAGGTTTCAGTCCTTCAAAGCTGGAGGTATACAAAGAGGGCCATGACTTTGGCCCATCCATGCTGCATGCACATTATGGAATTGAAGCCTAATAGCTGTTGTTGTTTATTTAAAGAACCAATATACCTTGTTTCTTTTCTGTGAGAAGTGCCCAATGATTGTTCTAAAGTCATGTCAGTATGTTCTTATGAACATATGAAGATGCCGTTAAAAGAATCAGACTATGAGTCCATCTCAATTCTGATTGGCAGCAGCTCTCTGGGATTTCCCTTCTCTTCTGTGTGGAGAAGTGAGGGATTGAACCTGGGGCTTTATGCAAGCAAAAAATTGTAGAAAAAACAGAAGATGTGCTCTTCTATTGAACTACAGATATTCAGAATGGTACCAAAGATAGATATTCAGAATGGTACAAAGGTTGCTATGATTTTGTGTGATATAACATGGCATACTCTTTTTGCCATGTATTGATTGAAATGTGGTGATTTAGTTTTGTGAGCCACCCTAAATACTCTTGAAAAGCTGATAGTCAAAATAGGGAAGTTGGACTAGATCAGTGGTTCCCAAACTGTGAGCCATGGCTCCTTGGGGAGCTGCGGAATCCTGGTGAAAAACCTGCCATCCTATACAATCTGTAGGATTGTAGCCCTACTGGGGAGCCACAACCAGTGGCCCAGTAGGTCCCAGTAGGTGCCTACTACCTCTCTTTAGAATCAAATGCGTTACTTCCTTTTAGAACAATGAATCAAGACATATGAATTCTTCAAGCAATATCTTGACTTTAATGTATTTCTAGTACAACTTTTCAGGAAGCAGTGAGTAATGAGGTCATTTTTCTCTCACTCTGTTGGCTTTCTTTAGATCCTATTGAAGAGGAAGATGCCAGTGTCCTTTTTAGTTCAGTAGAAGAAATACTGAAAGCAGCTGTCATGGCAGAAGCAGATATTCTCTCAGAGCCATTTCAACTGTTAATGGACTCGGCCAAGGAGCTTAGCAGGAAGTTGTGTGGTTTGGTGCCTGATGGTTTATATCTTCCTGCACCACCATTATACTGTCCTCAACCAGCATTTCTTAACCAAGTAAGCTTCTCTTGAAGTTCTGTCAAATACTGCTTGTAGTTTAAAATTCCTAGTTTTAAAAAGGGGTTGAATGCAGCAAACACACACACACAAAATCATGGGTGTATCCAGAGTAATGCTTTTGTGAACAGAAAGGGGGCACTTTGTTCAGGTGGGATGCTGCTGTTCTCAGAATGTGATTGTGTTGACCATGTGTTCTTTGATTCATTAAAACATTATTCTGATTGCCTTGCTATGAAGTTTTGTATATTTTGTAGTAGCTACTTATGGGTCATTGCAGTTAGATCAGAACCCAGCTTCTGCAATTTTTATTCACTCAGTAATTTCAGGGTTGAAAAAGCCATTTTACTTCAATTTTTGCCTGTCCTAGTTTGGAAGCTCAGATGCTCAAACAACTCTCTTTCCTAGTTGTCGTCTATGCTTGTAGGCCAACTGCATGTGCATTCTTTATGTATGTAGATCAGTTGTCTCCCCTGAAACCTCTCCTGTGAATATGGAAGATCAGTGATACATCCAGGCATATACATTTAATTGATATAAACTTGAACTTAAAACACAGTTATAGACTTCTTGAAATTACCCTGCTTTTCTCAGAACCTCAATCCTTCATCTAGAAAAAGCCAACATAAATATCTAGATTGGGGTGGAGAGCCTGCACAATAGTGTCGTGCCTTGCAAATGTTCATGTTGTTGTTCAGTCGCTAAGTCATGTCCGACTCTTCGCAACCCCATGGACCACAGCACGCCAGGCCTCCCTGTCCTCCACTAGCTTCCTCAGTTCGCCCAATTTCATATTCATTGCTTCGGTGACACTCTCTAACCATCTCATCCTCTGCCGCCCCCTTCTCCTTTTGCCTTCAATCTTTCCCAGCATGAGGGTCTTTTCTAAAGAGTCCTCTCTTCTCATGAGGTGGCCAAAGTATTTGAGCTTCAGCTTCAGGATTTGTCCTTCCAGGGAGCAATCAGGCTTGACTTCCTGTAGGATTGACCGATTGGATCTCCTTGCAGTCCAGGGGACTCTCAAGAGTCTTCTCCAGCACCATAATTCGAAAGCATCTATTCTTCGGCGCTCTGCCTTTCTTATGGTCCAGCTCCCACAGCCATACATTGCTACTGGGAAAACCATGGCTTTGACTATGTGAATCTTTGTTGGCAGGGTGATGTCTCGGCTTTTGATTAAGTTGTCTAGGTTCGCCATAGCTTATGTTCATATTCTTATGCTCATATTCAAATGTTCATATTCTTATGCTATTTAAATTTTTTCAATATTCAGGAAGAATGTACTGATTTGCCATTAAAAATGGAGCGGGAATATCGACAGAAGATATCTGGGATCATTCAGCGAATTCTTCTGCTTTTCCAGGCTGCTCATTGTTCTTTTCCTGCTGCCCAGTGGTATATTGTGCAGCTGAAACAGGCACGAAAAATAATGCAAAAGGTATATTAATGATTATTTCTTCTGCAAGACGTATATCCCATTGACTTCTGTGGAAGTTAATTTTCCACTTTGTTTCTTCATACAAGGATAACAAAACAGTATCCTTAATTGGAGTAATCACAGTGGCACTCCTAATGTTGGCTGTGGGGGGTCCCATTCCCCCTGGAGGAGTGCCAGTGGAGCCCAAGAGGGTGCCGCTGAGCCACTGCTACCTGCCTAACTCTCTGGAGCCCTCCTGAGTGCCAGGCAGGCCACACACAATGCCATCTAGCCCTCTGAAGGCATTCTGGGGCCTCTGGAGGGCCGATAAACATTACTTTCTGATGCAAACCAGAAATAATATTTAAAAGCCTGTGGGAGGCTTCAGAACTCTTTCGGAGGGCTAGATGCTATCACATGAAGCTCCCAAGGCTCCAAGTGGGTTGAGGCGGCAGTCTCCTTGGGGGGGGGCAGCACTCTGTGGTCCTGGTCCTGGATTGCAAATGGACCAGGATTGTGACTGAGCAATGATTCAATCAATCAATCAAATAATATTTATATACTGCTTTTTAACTCAAAAATTCACATAACAGTTTACATGGTTCCCTGTCCCAAAAGGGCTCACAATCTTAAAAAAAATGCAAAACACCACCAGCAACAGCCACTAGAAAAGACACTCCAGGGATTGTCACTAGTGGCATTAGATTGCCACTAGAAAAGACACTCCAGGGATAGAAAAGACAAGCAGGGGTGATTGTCACCCTACGAATGATAACAGGTGTGAATAGGGTGAAAAAGAAGCATGGGAAGCCAATTGCTTCCTTTATTCCTTCCCCTTTGAAATTTGCAGCAATCAGCTTGTGTTCAACTCTAGAGACAAATCTGCCATGGTAGCAATGACAAAGGTGGAGGGAGTACGTACTGTTCAAGGTCTCAGGTTGGCACCATGGGCTTGACTCAGGTAATGTTGGCCTTGCATGTAGAAGGACATACGTTGGAACTGGTGTTTACTGCTAGGCAAGTGGATAGTGATCTGGATGTTGAAATTAAGGTCACTTGTTTGTCATGGACAGATCACTTTCTGGTAGGGTTCAGGTTGATTGTGATCCCTTCCTTCTGCAAGCATGGGGGACTGATTTGGATGGTCCATCCACAGATGCTGATGGATCCAGAGAGGATTTCTTGAGGTCTCTGGGAGATTTTCCAGGTATCGATGTCAATGATTCATCCAAAGCCGTGGCTGATCTCTGGAATGAGTATATGAATATTGGGGTGGATCGGATCACTTCCCAGTACTCTCTGCCTCACTGAAGCAATGAGTCTCCCTGGTTGTTTGGAGCTGGAGATGATGAAGTGGCTTTAAGAGGTGGTGGCAAAAAGCTTGTGATGATTCCTTCTTGAACCTTGGCTAGAGCTCAGGTTAGAGCCACCTATTCCGTAGCAGTGATGAAACTGAAGAGGGCTGTTTTCTCTGCTACCATCGGGTCTGTGGAGAATTATCCTGCAGAGCTGTTCCAAGTTGTCCAAAATCTCCATCTGGTTCTTTAGGGAGAGAGGAGGACAATTTAGGTGCTCATTGTGATAAGTTTTGCATACACCCACCACAACATCCCCACATTGACTGTGATGGTTGGTGACCCCGGGGTCCCTGTTGGTCCTATTATTTAGGATTCTTTTCAGCATGTACAGACTGAGGATGTAGATAGGACCTTTGGAGTGTGAGGGCATCCCCCTGCCTTCTTGGCCACTGCTACCTCCTTTCATCCTAGGGCTGCTCCATTCACCACTCTCCTTTTTCTTCCTTGTTTCTTCCCTGCCTCCTTCCCATCCTATGTCACTTACTCCTATAACATAGTCATATCACTCTTCATGTTTTGCTTACTCTCTTTTAAGAAGAGGATTTCACATGAACCCTCAGGTGTTGGTTTAGCTAAATTTTTCTGTGTAACCTTTGGTTTCTCTTCATCTTCAGATACACAAGAAAGTTGCTCTTCCCCCGTTGAGTGCTCTTCCGGAAAACTTGCTCAGTTATTCTAAAAGTCATACAGTATTCTTTAAGCCAACATCTTCTGGAGACCATCGATTTGATGATGTTTCATGTAAAGCTATAGGTTTGTATTGTCAGAGGGACACGGAGACCAAAATATTATCAGACTAATCAAGAGAACGAATTGGTATGGAGAGATGGATGAGGTCTGACCCTCTTTTGCAAAAATATGCTCCATTCTGAGGGTACTGTTTATAGTCTAGCCCAGGATGGTCCCATAGCCGCCTTGAGTGCCTTCGGGCGGAAAGGCGGGGTAAAAATTCAATAAATAATAATAATAATAATTAATAATAAGGCCCTTTTTAGTAGCTGTTGAAAGACTTGCTGCAGCCATCACACATTGTCTCCTCATGCTTCAGCAGCTTTTCAATCTTCCTGCTGCACCATTCCAGCTTCTCCGTTACAGAAGAAGAAGCCAGAATGATGCAGCAGGGAAACTGGAGCCCTGCCACACCCACCGCCGCCTCTTCCTCCTCCTGACTGAGCTTGCCAAGTGACTTTAGCAGCTCAAAAACTGTAAGTAATGGGTGGGGACATCATCGTGCCACCGCTAATTACATCCAAGTCTGATGTGTCATGTGATTCAACATTGTTATCAAACACAAATGTTAGTATATCAAGTCATTATTGTAGTTCATAGGCTTCTTTGCATCTGGTACCAAATCAATTTCAAAACAATTACGTCCATTGTCTTACAAGATTCTAATCAGCTAGTCATTCTCTAGTGGCAGAGTCAGTCCTTGTCATATGGGAAGCTCCTCCCTCTTAGGCAGGCAGGTCAGGTTGAAAATCTTCCTGAGGGAAAGGGCTCCCTGTGCATCCCAGACTGACCTTTCCTCTAGGCTAATGTCAGGCTTTCTTAATGTCAGCAAAGTCTTACAATGATTGCCTTACAATGTAAACAACCAAACAGATCCACAAGAATACAATGCATCAATATTGCTTAGAAAATTTTCATTTTGGTTATATGTGATATCTACCAACTCTATGGTCAGGATTTGCAAACACATTTTGATCATGTCTATTGTAAAGAAGGCTTCTTTAAGAGTCATGTGCTTACCAGAATCTCTAGGGAAATAGATAAATTTAAACTTTGCAGGCCAGATGCAGTATATATTCATGAGTTTCTTGTTCAGAGAGATATACTGGGGCAGTAAAGTACCTAGAACCTGCTGTATGCACCTTCGAGCACAATCCTATCCCCTGCCATAGCATGCAGCTGCATCAACAGAGCATGTACTGCATGCTTCGGTGAAGGGAGGGATGACCTGAAGGCCAACAAGTAAAAAATGTGTTTACTTACCAATTGGTAGGCCTTCTGGCCATCTATGGATCTTTTGGGGCCTATGTGAGCTACTTTGTTGGCGTATATCCAGCGTTGTCATGCAGCCGGAACGCTGGGC
>JAJKFI010000101.1:3743817-3762596 GCA_029204185.1 Lerista edwardsae | reverse complement strand
GATACCTGAAACTGTGGATACTGGGTACGCCTTTTTAAACATAGGGGAACATCACTGGTTTTGCTACAGCAAGGTAAAAAAAGATATTTGTTTACTGTTCCGCCTTCTTTTTAATATGTGCCCCAGTATCCATGATATCTGTGGATAACTGAAACAATGGATACCAAATCAGTGGATACCGGAGCATGCCTGTGCATTCTTTAAAAATTTAGCCCTAATTGAAACTTAATTGACAAAATATGGTACAACAAAAACCTTAGGGAGAGAATACTATTAGAAAGGAATGTTGCTCATAATACTTTTATTTATAAGTGAACTATTTTAACTGAAATTTATGTTGTGAAGTTTCTCTTTTCTCGATTGAATAAAATGTTTTACCACTGTCTTCCTCTCACAGAGTGCTTTAGAGAATTGTGTACATTGTGTTGGATGCTTCATGTTCGTGAAAGGTTATCTGACAGTTGCAGACGGTACCAAATGGCAAGAGAAAATTTAGAAAATCAAAAAGTAATTATCAATCAACATATTATAATGGAACAAAACTTTTTAATTCCATAAAGAGTAGTAGAGAATATTTATCAACTTTTTATTCTTATTAAAAGATGTTTTTATAAATGAAGGCTTTTTGTTGTGTCCAAAAAACACAGAGAAAATAGAGGCCTGGTTCAGACAGTCATCTGAATCATGGTTTACATAAATGTAAACAATACTGTCGTCAGATCCCTCTTTTTCCTCCTCTTCCACATGTGTGAAGAAAGATTGCAAGCTTTTGTTTTTGAACTAACCTTGGTTTCCTGTTGTGATTGAACTTGGAGAGCTGTGGTTTGTTTAAATTGTAGTTTGTTAAAATAAACCAGAATCACATGGTTTCATTTTTCAAGAAATGAAAATGAAAAAAAAAATGATGAAAAGTGCAAGTTTTTATTTTCATCCTGTTATGGACAGGAGGAGAAAGAGATGGGAGTGTTGTGTACACATGCCCAAGGCTCAGTGAGGCTTGCTTGCATCTATCTAAACCATGGTTTAAATTATCATCTGAACTGAACCAGGTCTGCCCCAGTCTTATAAAGCAACTCTCCCCGCAAAAGTCTTCCTCCCAATGGAGTCCAGTTGGGGGGGAGAAGGGAATTTAGGTGACAGTTTAATGGAGATAAGCTACCCTTTGGAATTGGGTTCAGCTTTACCCACATAAGTGTCCATTTTGCTCTTAAAATCAGGTTCCTTCCTCCTATAACTGCAGAGGCATACCTAGCGGGGGATCACAGCACTACATTTTGTAAGCAGTCACTCCCCCTCCTCTTTGGAGCCATTCCCAGTGGCTCAAGCAAAACAGAGGCTATATTGGCTATGAATGGCTCCAAAGAGGAGGGAGAGCGGCTGCTTGCAAAACTTAGTGCTGTGATCCCCCTCTAAGTACACTGCTGCATAATTGAGGCAGATCTGGGTTTAAACAAATACATCTGCCATCTTATGTAGTTTGCGACTCTTGTTACCAGCCTTCAGATTGAGTTTCAGATCCAGTTACTTGGTGTCTTCTCTCACTAGGACTGCAAGAGGACTGAGTTTGATGCTTGTATCGTTGAACATTGTTTCATTGCATTGGAATGGGCTTACCGTATGCTTCCATTTGTGAGGTTTATGAATGTTGAGGAACTTGTCCAGGATATCATTCTCAGCCTTATTGGAGAATTACCACCAACCAAAAAGGTAAAGTCACCTGTGTTGGAAGGTGTGGAATATTAGAGGTTAGCTTCCATTATAAATATTTTCATTTTTCACATACACAGATATTTTTGGACACTTTTTTAAAAATTTCATTTCCCAGAAATCAAAGTGATTGTGACTCCTTTTTCTTGATTTTTTTTTTTTGTACAGTTGGCAGAAATTTTGGTGAAAGCATTTCCTAACCCTGAAGATGTCAGAGTCTCGCTAAGGGATAAATACAATGCTCTGCACCAGCGACTTAGACATTGTGTAGTCAAAGGTATGCATGATACCGACGGAAGCACAAAATGGACAACCAAATCACTAATTAATTGGTTAATTAATGAGAAACCTTCTGTCTTTATAATTAGGCCCCAACAATGAAGAAATGATGTCTGTAGTTATAGAGACTGCTATGAAAGTGAATCTTAAAACGTTAAAACATGTGACAAGGAATATAGGACCCCATCAGAGAAACATCTGGGAGCCCCCAGAAGAGGAAACACAAGATCTTGGAGTGTATTCCTATGATAGGTTCTCTTTGGGGACTAGTCTGAGCAGAAGCACAATTTCAGATTTAGGAATCTCTCAGGTTTACAGTGATGCTGAAACAACAGACTCGTTGTCTGAAGCTTTGCTGGTAGAAGACACAAGAAATCATATTCCTCCTCAGAAGTAAGTAGAGTAAGATTTTATTTATTTTTTGTAATACCTTGGTATATTATTTCATTCCACATTCCAGAGCAGGGCCACCTTTTTCCTAAAACAGTCTCATGTTCGAACATTCAATTCTAGTTGTGTACTTAGGCTAAATTAGTGCTTGGGGACTATGTGGAATCCTAGCAGAGTCTAGTGCCAAGCACAGAAGAACATTGTTTCCTTACTGAAACATAATTAAAGGTATAGGTTTTGATCTTTAAAGCTCTGAATGGTGCTTCATAGATTTCCTTCTCCCACAACCTACCTGTTAATTTAAGTCATCTGTGGAGACCCTACTCCATCAAGGTTTCACAGGTTAATGATGGAAGATAGGACCTTCTCCATCATGGCACTGAGATTATTGAACTGTTATCCCACGGAGGCTTAACTTGCCCTTTTTCTAGACATCCAGTGAAGATTTTTATTTCAAAGAACATTTTGGATCCACTGTGTTTATGATGTGTAGTTAACTGTTAGATGGTTCTGTTGGATTGCTTTGTTTTCATTATTGTTTGTTTATTGTTTGTAAAATGCTTTGATGGCTTGTTTTTTAAAAGTGGGATAACAATATATTTAGGTATTTAGTAAGTCCCCTTTTTTACAGTTTCAATTTTTAAATAAGATGAAGAATTTCATGAATATTTACTCCAAAAGTATACAGGTTCCACCTTCATATCTGTGGATTCAGGACTGAATTGGCAGTGGAGGCTGGACCTGTGCCCTCTGAAGGGTGTTCTGAGAGCCAAAAATAGTCACTTCCAGTTTTTGGCCAGAAACTGGAAGTGTCTAAAAGTGACTATTTTCAGCTCTTAGAAGGCATTCTGGGGGCCAGGGAAGCAGTGACAGTTTCCCGAGCCCTGAATGCAACTCTGGTTGCATTCAGAAGGTTGGGTGCCATGGCTCACGGCGTTGGTTTTGGCATCCACAGGAGTTCCAGGAATGGAACTCCCATGGATACCCAGTGCACAACTGTATATCTGTATTAGGGAAATGGTCATCCACGGCAACTTGTCATCCGTAGATTTGACTCCACATAGGTCACCTGACCCACATTGAGGCCCGACCTGTACCCTCCGAACATGACCAGGGCTGTGCTCTGATCAAGTTGGATACCCTGACCTACAGATTCATTTATCTGCAGATGTTATGGGTTATGGGAACGGAACTACCACAGATGCTGAGGCACTACCTGTGTTTTAATAACATAGTAATTGTTTGAGAACAATCATTTGTGCATTGCAGGATTATTTTGATCTCAGTTACAGCTTTACAAACTGGTTGAGTTATTTTACTTGTACTGAAAGTAGAAAACATATCTCTAAGGATTTAATTAATTTGTTTTGGAAGAACAACAATTAGTTGTTTCACTGTGCTTTATAATCTCCATGGTTGTGATCTTCATTGTAGGGAAGGTCTGAGCTATGCCGGAGAATTGACAGGACATAAGAGAACTACTGAAAAGTTAAAAGGCTTCAGTGTTGAAGAAAGAAGTAACAAAAGAGAGAACAAAAAAAACTTCAATAATCAGCATGTTTTGCCTCTGGTTGGTGTTTGGGAATTTGAACGTGAAGATGATCAATACCTTAAGTTTTTAGATCTCTTTTTGACTTACTTGCTTGAAAGAGATCTGATTAATCACAGAAACTCTGTCATTCCTTTTTTGACAAGCTTTACAGCACTCCTTAGGGAACATGAACTCAATTCTCTCCTTTTTGATGTTCATACAACACTGAAACGTCGACAGATCCGAATGAAAGGCCAAAATATATTTCGAGCTGGTTCTTGTTTCACCCTTATTTTTGAGACCAATGGTTCTAAACCTGCTTCTTTGTATGATGAAAAGGAAAAGGATTCTAAAAAACACACTTCACCCATTTTCATTCAACAAACAACTGAGCCTTCCGTGCGTGGTTCAGTGGTGAGACTCGCTTCAAGAAGAGGATTATTTGGTCTAAACCGGCAGTTGATTTATGGAGCACATGATTCTAGTAAAGAAATTACTATTACGCCTGTATTTACTCAGAATTTGTCTGAACAAGCGTCCTCTCTCCCCACAACACCTCTAGTTTACAAGTGTATCTACAAAGCAGTTCAGGTGAATGACGTTATACAGAGAGAAGAACCAACTCCAGAACTGAAGTGTAAATTTAACCGTATTGCACCCTTGCTTGAATGGATGATCAGATGGTCTGACAGGAGACTACTTTGTGATTCCATCTCAGCAGAACCATTTCAGGAGTACCGGTCAGTGATGCATGTGAAAACATCTGCAACTGCCATCCTAACATCATTGTGGCTTTTAGAACAGAAGTACTGCAGTGAATCACAAAATCGAAGCCTGTATCAACAAGTAAGCAAACTGTATTAACTTTTGATAAAAAATCTTGCTACTTGAAATTATCTCCCACGTATGAGCTTAGAAAGAGAAAGACATTTATAATACCTTTAATTTTATTAACAGAAGGAGGAGCCATTTTTGTTTTAGGAAGCTGGATCCAGCAGGGCACCTTAAATTCACTGAGCAGACACTGTTTTAAACGAATGGTTTTAAACTGGAAATTTTTCTATCTGGTAGAGCGTAGTATCTAAGAGTCGGACAGCCCAATCCCAAGGACTGCTAGTTCAGCAGCTGCTGTAAAGCCATCACACAGCTGCTGTAAAGCATGTTGGCAATTACTCTGAATAAGGAGCACCAGCAAGAAGGTCTGTGTTGTCCTGCTGGCACTGAATTCAGTCCTATGGCTGGTGGTGCTGATAAGTATAGCACTGAGCAGCACAGGAGGAGGGTGTTTCAGGATGGGGTGGGCAAGGAGAGAGGCAGTTCAGGCCCAGAAGAGTGTCGGAGTAGGTGGAGAAGACCTCCACTATATCCTAACCCCCTTCCAAGGCCTGGAATCCCCACACAGGTCTTCTCAGAACTGTGCTAGCGATTTTGTTGGTGCAGTTCCAAGTAGCCCCATTGAACAGGCTGGGACGCAGCACAGGGTAAGGATCTCCTTATCCTGAGGATGCCACCAGCCTGCTCAATTCCAATATGGGGGGTGTTGCCTTATTGAGAACAGGTATAAACAGCATGATACATTGGCTTCAAAGCAGCATTTTAAAACTGGTATAATCTGGCCAGACGATGACTCTCACAGAATAGATTCTCCATGAGTAACACACCTAACTAAGAAGACAACATGAATTGTCTTCATTTTCTGACACATAGTATGTTGTAACTATATAATGATAGAATGTTGAGAAACACTCTCACATTAATGATATGAATACCTCTCGTATCTGTGGAATTACTTTAAAGTTTACTATTTGGCATATAAAGAAAAAGCTGAAAAATGTAACCAAGGCTGTGAGCACCTGACTAAAAAAGAAGTCCTACAACTTCTTTCTTTCCCACCATGACTCTACTCTGGCTTACTGAGTTCACGATGTAATAATTCCACAATGGTTATTATGGTTATTTGTAATAGTTATTGTGGAATTATTACATTCTGAACTCAGTAATACTGATTTTTCACATGTATTTGACCTAAGCCAATTCCTGAAACAATATTGCACTTTGTAGCAACAGTACATTTCATTGGATGCCAGACAACTCATATTTGGTGTGGTGACTTTAGCATTAACTTCATCACCGGCCACCATTTCTTTTTCTTTTTTCAAATCAACTCCAGTATCCTACTATTATAATGCATGATTGAACAATTCAATACCACTCCTTTATTTGCTTCACTGATGGGCCTATAGACCATGGTTTTTTGTATGTTTGCTGACATGCTAATTCATTATTTGTTGTTGATTGCTTAACATATGCTGATTGAATGCCAAATAGAATGCTAAGTGAACAACATGGCTGAAAAGCAGTTGCTAGGAAATAAAAAAAAAAACATTCCGAGAATGCTGGTACTTATTCTATGATGCATTTAGACGGTCCTGAAGACTTGAGTAAGAGATACCATGGCTATGGTATTTATTTAAATATAGGATGTAATCTTTCTAACATGTCTAGGTACCATACTATGAGGTCAAAGTGAATGACAAATTTTGCCATTAGATTCATTGTTTTGCATTTGGTTTGATGAAAAAGTGAACAAATGGTTGAATAATAGAGGCAATGTGTTTTATAAAGTGAAACGTGTAGAGTTTGATTTATTGACCCTCAAGAGAGGATATCGCCTAATGAAAGATATGTGTTTCACATTTTTCCTTGTTACAAGGCATTTAAAAGTGGACCCCGTTACCAGTGGTGAGTCAAATCAGTGAATAATGAGGCATGATGACCTATAGGTCTAGACTGTTTGTGTCACGATAGGATCATTTCAAACAAAAGAGAACACACACCCAACAGATGGGCAGCCCAGTCTGAAGCTGCCTGGCAGCCACAGGGGCAGCAGTAACCAAACAGCTACCACTGCATCCAGCAGCAGCCACGCAGTTGCCGGAGGCTCCTTGGAGGAATGAGACATAAGCCCCTTCCCCTAGGTAAGCCCAGAGACCTGCTAATGGGTCTCCTTGCGTTTGCCCTGACTATTTAGCCAGTGCAGATGCAAGGACCTCTGTGTTGGGCTGCGCCGCCCGATGTGGAGGTCTGGATCCAGCAGCAAAATTTACCGTTGGTCCCACTCTGCCCAGGAATGCCTTCCTGCCCCACCTAGGAGTGCAACACCGGCATCAGTAAAACATACCGCTCACCAGTGTAGCCTTCAGGCCAGCAGTAAACCCTAACTACCCGCTTTGGACATGCCTTATGGCAAGTTTGCGACACCAGCAGGGCCGGCACACTCGTACCGCCCACACTGGAGGGCTCAGGATTGAGCCTTCATTGCAGGCAAAGATGTGCATCACAATATAGCTGCATTCATGAACTCCTGTGAATTCTGCAAACATCTCCCTTGTTTAATTGCACATTAAGATATATTGAGAGATTATGGGATAGTATTATAGTAGGTTGAGTGAAGATGTGTTATTGCAACTCTTCTTTCATATGTGTTCTTTTTTAGAATCCACAGAAACGGCATGTTAGAGCCTATTCTTCAGATATTTGTATCAAGCTAGAAAAAGAAAGCAGTGTGGATACAGGGTATTCTCCATCAGTTGGGACTCCAGTTGGTATCCAGGATGGAAATGCTTATGGTGAACGTTGTGAAAGTGCTCCAAGGTAATAATTTAATCAGTTTGATGTCAGAGCAGAAACACTCAGGGATTACACAAAGAAATGCTGTCTACAATTCAGAGTCTTTAATTTTAGTAATCTTTTCCAATATACAGAACTTTATGTGAAAAGCAATCTGAGAAGAAAGAAATTAATGTCCAGGGTCATTGTGTAATGCATACAAAGTCTGCAGAAACAGATTTTGATGGAAGTCTGAGAGAAAAAATGGAAGAATCTTTACCAGATGAAGTGGATGTTACATCTGAAAAAGGTTAGTTGCATTCAAACTAATGAAAACAATACACTCTTTCAATAATCTACACATAGCCCAAAAGAAGGGATTATTTTAACATGTCATTTAAGACCATTACATCTTATAAAGCCATTTAACTTTATTATTACTATTTACCTGTAAACCGCTTTGTGAACTTCGTGTTGAAAAGCGGTATATAAGTACCTGTTGATTGATTGATTGATTGATAACAAATGCCTGTTTAAAGTGTTACCCCTGCTAGAAACACACACAAATCTGCAATTTCTATAGGATTTATATTGTTATTGAGTTATTCTTCCTGTGTGTATATATACATATGGCATGACCACAGAGGACAAATGCAATAGTTTACTTCTGTTTCAGAAGTATCCTTCTGCTTGACTTCCAATAAGAAGGTATTGTAGTCTGCAAAGAACAAGTAAATATGAATATGGTCAAGAGCTTTGGACTTTATATAAACATTTTTACAGCCCAATTCTAGGGTTTCCAGAGGGCTTTACAACAACTGAACAATGCTGTTGTAAAATGGTGGTCATTGGCATATGCAGTGCGTCGCCAGCTACCAGTTTCCAAGTGTCGCCAAGGCCTTGTTCCTGCAGTCCACTGCCCTTGCTGGAGCTAGGAAACCAGCAGTGTTGGCAAAATGTGAGGAGGAATGGGGGAGTGTCATTTCTCCTCTGTTCCCTCTCCTTTACTCACCTTTACTTGGACCTGCATCAGCAAAGTAGCTAATGCAGATCTGAAGTGACCCATTGGGCTAATGGAGGCTTGCCCTCTGGGTAAGGGAACAAATGTTCCCTCCCCTGGAGGAGACATCCATAACCCCCCCCCCCCCGCAGGATTCACTCTAGTTGCACAACTACATCAGCAGGGGGAAGGGGAATTTAGTTAGGATTGGGCTGTTAGGGGATGATCCAGTCCTCCTTTTGCATGCAGCAGTTTGATTAACAGCATGGGGGGTTGTCATGGAAAAAATAAATATATGGCAGAAGCTTCGATTGCCCCATAAGTAACTTAGTTTCTTGTATTTATCAGGTATCTTTTATTTTACAGAGTGCTGTGGAGACCCATTTGCAACCTCAGGGAGTACCACCATTTCTGTCAGTATTAAATCAGTACAAATGAAAAAAGAGGCAAGTTCCCATCTGGACTAGTTGATATGAAAGTTTGGAGTTCTGCATGAATCAGAATGTGTGTTTGTATATACAGCATTGCTTTCCAAATTATTTCCTTCTTTCAAAAATCCCCCCCCCCCGGCTTGGGTTTGTTGATAGAGTACAGTCTCCATATCTTGGAAAAATCAAAGACTCTGTAAATGTTTTCAGTCATTCTAAAAATCTCTCAGTGTGGGTGTCAATGAAAATTAGTTTAAAATGATAATGTTCTGAACTTGAGGAAGACTTTGTCTTCACAGAATTAAAAGTTGAAAGTTTGGTCTTTCCTCCCTCCAGTGGTGCAGGAATCTTGGGTGCTGTCAGTTTGTCCACTAGGAGGCAGGTTCTTTCAAAGAAAGGTCCCGCTGGAGGAACTTCCCACTTCCTCTCTAGAGCCAGTCTTCTGCCTCTGCAGCAGGTAGACATAGGTTCTGGACTCTGGCTGGAAAGTCAGCTACAGTCAATTTCCTTGTCCCTGAGTTAGAAGAAAAAGGTTAGTTGGAAGAAAACAGCAGAAGAAGAAAAACGTTAGTTGGAAGAAAGAAGAGCAGGTGGCATCTGCCTGACCTTTTGAGGAGGTGAAACCAACCAAGAGCTGCACCCCACCCCCAGTGCCTCCCTTCCTTCCTCACTGAAACAAACATGAGATGACAGTACCTGTAGCCTTTTGCTTACTTGAACAGGCATGGGAGGTACATTGAAGCTAGAATTATTATGTAGAGAATAAAGTCAAATCCTATTTCTCCTTTGGGCCCATGGCTTCCTTCTTAGTGGGTACCTTTCCCTTTTTCCCAGAGTTCCCTCTTCTCTACTGCTACTGCAGGCTCCAGGAAGCAATTTTAGTCTTTCTTTAGATGCTTAATTTGTGAGCCTTCTTTGCAACTTGGGGGAGTGAGGAGCCCATTACAGGGTATCTGGTGGAAGTTGCCCCAACTTGCACCAGAGATCCATATGAGTGATCCATATGAAATCCATATGACCCTGGGAGATTTAAACACCAGCCCAAAGGCTGGGTTGCTGTACCTCTCCAGCATTGGCATCTCCATTTCTTCTGTTTTTCATCTACTTCCCAAGAGTGGCTGGGACCTTTTGTAATCTTTGGAGCTGATAAAAAGATATGCTAGCTTCATAATCAAGAGGTGTAAGGACTCCATAAGCATAATCCTTTGCTCCTCCCCCCACCCCAAAGCTAAGAGACCTACTGGGCACTGCAGTATCTAGGTACCTGCATTCTGTTGTCTGAGTTGTGTCCATCTTCTTGTATGCACACACACAGAAGGTGCTAGGAGGAACATGGAGCTTTGATAAGACTGTGAGTGGCACCACTGTGTAGGCACCACTGTGAAGGCAACTGGCATGTTGAATGTGGTGGTGTCTATTCATGTTGCAGAAGCCATCATTGTAGATTCCAGGTTCCAGGTTCCAGTCTGAGGTTTTAGGATTTTGCATGCATTTTGGCCCATTTACAGATTGGGACCTGGTGGAAATGGCCCACCCCGGGTACTCCAAAGTTCCCGGACTGCCTTTCCTGCAATGTGCACACCCAGCTCTGAGAAAAACTGCAGTCATACCTGTGGTTGGACTGTGTCCGAGCTTGGGACTGGCGCAGTTTACGTATAGGACTTTTCAATGCATTTTGGCCTATTCTCAGAATGGCATCTTGTAAATGGCCCACTTCTGGTACTCGGAGTTTCCCGGGGTTTCATCCTGGCAATATGCACACCTAGTACTGTCGAATCCAGTTGAGAGGGCTTTCGTTTGAATTCTTTTGATTTGATATGGTAAGTGCGCTGGTAAGGAACTGGACTACATGGATAGGAACAAGTTCACTTGCAAACAAGAACTAAGTGTTCAGGAAGCCACTATGACTGATGGGTTTGAATTCCTGTTTGTCCCCAGATGGAGGTGGAGGCCCTTCCCAAGGACCAGGTTGACCACAGGATCAAGCAGGCTTTCAGCAAGGTTAATGATTCTGCTGTGACTGCTTGGAAGCAGCAGCACCCTGTCACTGAAATCCAGGTCTGTCTAAGTTAGGCACCTTCAGGATGAGAGGCTGTCTTAGAGAGGATGGCCACAGTTTCTGAACTTTATGATGCAGCTTCCTTACTAGTCAATGAGCTTAATAATCCATGTGACACTACCAGGGCTAGAGCCACTACTACTGCCACACTTCCTGGTCCAGACAAAGAAAGGGGAGTCATGAGCAGAGGTTTTCAAGTTTTCAGCTTGTCAGTATGAACTGGTAATAACTGTCAGCCCTGAGGAGCCCTGAGCACTGAGGAGAAGCTGTTTAACTGTCAACCCTGCCTAAACTGGTGTCAGGGGCATTCCCCAACTGTAATGGAATGTACTTCCTCTACCAGGAACAAGAATTCACCCGATAAGCCAAGCAATCAATCAAACAGTATTTGTATATCGCTTTTCAACAAAAAGTTCACAAAGTGGTTAACAGGCAAAAAAATAAAGGCCCCCCCCCGTCCCAAAAGGGCTCACAATCTAATTCCTATTTGTCTTCCTCATGTCAGTGAATCTCATGTCAACTTTTATGTACTGTATATTCCAGCCCAAGTATTGCAGGATCTTCCACTTTGCATTCAGGAACAAGCATGACCAGTACAACCTTTTGCCATTTGGACTAGCTACTGCTCCCAAAATGTTCAGCAAATTTATTTATTTATGTTTATTTATCCCACCATTCCCGGGCTGAAGCAAATGCCCAAGGCGGCTTACAAAACTCCATAATAGAATGTACAGTGTATCACAAAAACAAGTAGAAACATTAAAACAAACAACTCAACATGTATCGTCGAGCCAAATTAGGGGAGGGAAATTAGTCCAGGGGAGTAGTCAAGCAACAGCACTATTACAGAGGTACAGAGAGCAAACACCCAGCCATCAACCGAATGCCAGACAAAGCAAGTGCCCTTGCTGAAAAGCCATGAGGGAGGAAGTCGTTCTTCATTCCCCTGGAAGGGAATTTCATAATTGTGGCACCACTATAGAGCAGTCTTGCCTGTGAGCACCATCCCTCTAAATTGGCACTAGGTGGCACTTGAAGGAGAGCCCCCTCAGATGACCTAAGAGGGCGAGCTGGCGTGTATGAGAGAAGCCTGGACCCAAACCATGAAGGGCCTTAAAGGTCAATATCAGCACCCTGAATTGGGACCAAAAATGAGTGGGCAGCCAGTGCCAAATGAGGTATGGACAATGCTTCAAATTGTAAACTAGTGCAGCAGAACACTATCTGTCAAATGAGTACATGGAGGAGGCAGTCCATGCACACACATCCCTAGAGAGAAAATTTATCCATTACTGTCCTGAGCAGTTTAAGCAAGTTCTCAGATTGGTAGAACCATTTAGGCTGAGTGGGAAACAGAAAGCGTTGAGTAGGATTTCATCTTCAGCAGGGTCAAAGAATTTACATGCTTTGATCAGGAAAAGGGGAAGCTTTCAAGATATTTACACATCCACACACCACCAGAAGTTTTACTCATCAAGTAGAGATAGTAGAATCCTTCACCTTTTTTCTGTGAATAACCTAGTAAACGCTCTCAAGGCTTTATACCTTTGGAGGTGAATGAGTCTACAAGCGAAATCATTGCAAAGGAAAATAAAAACTAGGGGATTTTTTTTAAAGGAATCCACCATTGACACCAACACAGTTTCACAGCGACCTTGAGTGTTTGCTTGTATATTGCTGCTTTGGACCAAGGAAATGATAGCAGGTGTCTGCCAGGAAATATCTGGGAAGGAGGTGCTCAACATGGTGTTCCAGGAGATAGCTTTTATGGCAGTGTGTCTTTTGAACCAGAAGATACAATACTAGTTTCACATCATCTTTTGATTGTAAACTACGGTTAAACAACAGGATCAGGCAAGCCACAGAGATTTAACAAACCACAATTGCAATATCAGCTCTGGTTCAAAGTTCAAAGTGTGTGTGTAAGACAGAGAGAGAGAGTGCATATGGACTCCAGAGCTTCTCATTCATGACCACATTTACCACTGAAGAAACGATAGTTCAATTGTCTAAATCAGACCGGGGGGGGTGTAAAATGAAAGCTATTGACTGTGGCTGTTGTGGTTTTAATGAAAGCTCCAAGTCTTGTAGGTTATGAGCACATCAGATCATACTCCTTTATGTCTTTAATCATCAAAATACAGATTGTGTATTATATAAAGTTTCAGCAGCTAGCTGAACAATGGGGTGTAAATGTAAGAATCAATACTAGACTCTGTTGGGTTAAATAAGAGCTGTAATTTGCTCACATGCACTCTTAAATACATTTTAAAATTGCAGCAACTTTCTACATCAGATGTGGAATGTACACAAGAGGAACCAGTGATAGAGATGACAGAGGGGAAAATACTCAAATTGGATAGGTGAGAGAAATTACTGTGTGCTTAATGTGTACTTGAGTCATGATGAATTATTTCTGAATTTTTGTTATAATAATAATGTTCCCAATCCAACCAGTCTTTTTGGTGTACTTCTGATGTTGGCAGGCCTATGCAGAACTACATAACAGTCCTGCTAGTTTGCCTCAGATCGTTGTGATACTCCTCTAATTCATCCAGTAGTATTATTTTTGTCTTCATTAGAAACAAATGTATTATATAAAGAAACAGTTTTAAAGGGAAATTAGAGTTCTCTGATACCTGGAGGGAGAAACTGTTCTGATACGTTCTTGCAGACTGGATGAAAGTGGACTTCTGCTAACTTGAAAATTCATAATAGGCCTCTATTTTAAAAAATGTTTTAAAAAAACACCCCATTTTTTGTCATTTTTAATAAATAATTGACAATTTTGCTTCTTTTTTGGAAGCAATACTAAAGTTATCCTATGGAATAATTTTATCATCTTAAAATATTATTGAAAGTCTTCAATAATCTTTAAGTATCTTAGACAGTTTGTCCTGTACTCTTCTTCCTTTTGTCAAATTAAATTGTTCTCATGTATCGAAGTATTGAAGCCTAGCCTTTGTGTGAGTAATTCAGACTCTTGTTTGAGTTAGTTGCTAATGGCAGCAGAGATCAGATGTAAACTTTGGATTAAGTTGTGAACTAGGTAACCATGTTTGTTTATAATTAATAAGAAAAAAGCCATCCCAGTATGACAAGAAATGAATTCTTTTGGATTGTGAGTAATATTTCTTTTACATGTCTTTAAAATTAACTACTGTATTCAAATCAAGATAGATAATCTAATAAAAATTTTCTGATACAGCTTTCTCTCTGCATTGACAGGACAACATGTGCAGCAGTTCCCAACCATGTTCCTTGTTCAATCTGTCCTGAACTGAAGGCAAAAACTCCAAGGTAAAAGAAAATTAGCAGTACAGGCTCTGTTGGCATAGCTGCATCAGTGTTGGGAAGTTGGATAGATGTGGGCCCTCGTAGTAGTTCTGCAGGTCACACATTCAAAGCTATCTCATAGTTATCACAAAATATAACATAGTTTATAGACATTAAAGAACTGTCAGGTGTTCCAAGAAACACAGCTTGTTTTCATGCTCCACATTGAACCCTGCTTCCATCTGTGAGGTCTCAGCTAACATGGCCTAATGCCTTATTGACATGAAGTATTATGCATAAAGACCCATATAATAATACTACTTCGTATTTATATATCACATTTCTAGGTCAGTAGATTGCTCTTTTGACTTTATTCAAGGTGGTTTACATAGGCAGGCATTTCTAAACCCAAAGGGTTTTTACAATCACAATAAGTTCTAATCACAAGAACTGCTACATTTCAGATGACACTTTCAAGTCCAGCCTCTCTTTCTTAGCCGCATGATTGCTCTCCTGCCGGCTGATAAACAACTTCTTGCTCTCACCAAGAAATAGCTGGCCTGACACAATTCCTCTCTCACAGGCAGTCTGACACAGCTCAAATCTTATCAGCCGCATTCTTCGAGGTCTGCCGCTCCGGTGGTTACAAACTGGCGACCTTCCCAATATCAGCTTGCCTGATGATTGTTGGAGACTCTGTTTTAGGCGCTCTCACTTTCTGAATTGAGGCATGTGGTAAATGGAGAGAAATATCACAGTCTGTGGAATTCTCTCCTCAAGGAGGTTTGTCTGGCACCTCTTCTGATGTCATACTTGTTGTAGACAGAGGTCTTTCAAATTTCCCAGAACTTTCAGGGTGGGGGAGAGAGAATGTGTGTTTCAGTGGGGTGTAGTAGAACTGAAGGTCACCTGGAACTAAATCTCAATTTTGTGAAATCTCCATCCTTGGATGCTTTCTTTCAACCTAGCCTACTTAGTTGGGTGGTTATGATGGTAAAAGATGCAAGGGAATCTAAGCTCTTTGGAGGAAGACCAGGTTAAAAACATAATAAATGCATGTGTTAATTCTTTTATTCTGTTATTCTTGATCTGCTGTATACTTATTTGTTTTTTGTATCCTTCCCCATCATCTTTTATTGTTTTACATTTTATATTTTAAAGGTTGCCAGCCAGGGGCTAGGACTAACTTAAAAGCACTGTTGAAGGGCCAAATACAAATCAGTTAGTTTGAATACATTTTCAGTCTTTCAGAGAGGTATCAGACAATTGAATATGTAATAGGTTGGGTGACTCTCACTATGCTAGTTTTCTCTTACTACTTATTAATCTGCTCTATAAATTGGATGAAACTAGTTGCAGTTCCTGTAGATGAGGGGGCAATATCCACCTTATTTACAGCATGAAAATTGCAATCTTCACTAGTAAGGAAAATGGAGTGTGTGTGTGGGTATAAATAATAGTTTTATTCTTTTTAAAAAGATTCACAGCTAATTACGTATGGTGTTACAACACAAAAATTAAATCACAGAATCACTAGCTGGCATTGCCTGCGAGGGTCGGGTCTCAACCAGAGACCTAGGAATCTCGCAGGTATCAGCGAAGAATCAAAGTAGTTCCAATGATAGCAGTCCGTTGTAGTTCAGCAGGTGTTATTGTTGGTATTTCTAGGTGTGTGTGTGTGTGTGTAATTTAGTATATTTTGCAAGTTTCTTACTCCTCTTTTGTTTCCCTGCTCTGACTCTTCAGCACAGACAACACTGTCTCTTGTAGTCAGACGTCTTTCACCATTGTGTCAAGTGTTCCTTCCAGTGATCCTATTGGTCCAAAGAAAGAAGAAGTTGAGGCAAGAGAACCCCCAGCACAATCATTAACCACTTCAGAAGCTGTCAGGCAAATGCTCCAGGATGAAATGTTTAAACTAGTTCAGGTGAGAATTTCTCATTACATAAAATATAAACAAATTTTCAAGTTCGCCAATACCAATGCAGCTTCTGGGGATGTCTGATCCCTCTGCTGTTGGGACAGTTCCTTGGTGGTTAAGCCCTTTGTTTATACAAGGTGTCTCCAAAAAATGTACATACATTTTAAAGAGCTCTACTTAATTAATATATACTTCACTATAGAAAATCTGCAATATTTGAACATTTAAGGGAAGCAATTCAAAACATATTTGAATATTTAAGGGAATAAATTGAAAGGATGTACAGAAGCATCCCAGCATATGCTGTCCATTGATGGATGCCTGCAGATCCCTTAGTCAGCTATGTCAGCAGTGTGTAGGCGCAATTGGGAAATGTCTCAAGATCTAATTGATTCATTAAGCAGTTAATTAGGTGAAACAACTTCTTCTGTGTTCACCATATACAATATATGTGTGAATTATAGCATAATAAACTTGACGCTATAAAGTATGTGTATATTTTCTTGAGATACTCTGTAACTATAAATATATTTGGAAATAACTTGAATGATGCTTAGTGATAATCAGCTGCTGATTTTATTGTACATCAGTGACAGAACTAAAGCCCTCCAAGGAGCTTTTAGAAAACTTTGTACCATTTGCAGAATAAGTGCATTAGAATTATGTGATCCATGAAGCAAGGTAATATTTCAGTTGCTGTCTTACGAGGATAATTGCACCACTACAAACACACTACCTCTGGATTTTTAGCCAAGGCAAATTTTATCAACTCTTAATAATGGTTTGTTTATTTTCTAGCTTCAGCAAATCAACTTTATGAGCCTCATGCAAGTGGTGGGATCATCCTTTGCCAACCTGCCAAACATGTCACAGCAGCTGCCCCAGTTACAGCCTTTTCAGCCAGAAAGAAGTCATCTTTCAAATTTTGGAAGGACTGATGCTGAGAGGCCTCTTCCCAAATATTCAGCAGATGTCTCTCCCAAAAATCAGGTGCCCACTCTAGAGGACACTTGGAATTTGAATAGGAAAAATGCTCATCCTCAAGAAAAATCCAACCTGCATGATCAAAGCTATAGTAGAAATGTGCAAGTAAGTAGACAATAAACATGTATATTTCCTAATGTTTGTTCATCTTGTGTGCAATCTAGTATAATTCGTTTCTCACCTAGGATCTTCAACATGCCAGTGATTCTTCAAGTTTACCTGAGAGCCAGTCTGTTGACAGAAGGATGATTCCACCCTTTCAAGATTTGCTCCATCAGGTTCCAGCCAGGCCATTGCCTCTGTTGTCTGCTTCCCTTAACGTTGAGAAGAATCCGAAGCTTATTCCAATGGCAAAACCCATAAATAATGCAAACGGATTGCCTTTGCTTCAACTTAAACCAGATTTTACGTTTCACTCTCTCAATGTCTGCCCAGTAAAAAACCTGCAAATGTTCACTGGCCCCTTTCTACAAACAAGGGAAGCCTGGGGTGCTCCTCCTCCTCCAGTGGAGAACTGTTCCATTTCACGGGCTCCTGAGCACAAAAATGGTGCAACCGCACACCTAAATTTGAACAGCTATGATCCTGAGATTATAAAGCAAGCTCAAGAACAGAAGAACAACTGGGCTGAAAGTATAAATAAAGGCCCTCCAAAACATCTTAATCCGGATGCTTATGAAAACAAGAAAAGTGTGACACCTTCACAGCCCCTTCATGTGCATCTAAGAGCAGAGAAGCCTCTGGTTGAGCACAGAATTACTGTATGTGAAACACATGAGAACCTTGCTCCAATTCCTTTGCTACACCTGCAGCAACCCAAATATCCATCAGCTTTAATATCTCTTAAGCATTCAGGAAATCCCATGGATTCCAAAGAACCCTTGCGGACCAAAGAAATACCATTGCTTTACACTAACTTAACTCCACTCGCTAAGGTAATGGATTTTATAAGTATTCGTTTTTTAAAAAAACAAAAACCATTTCCTTCAATAAAAAATATATTCATGAATTTAAGGATGCTTTTCTAAATATGACCCCCTCACTTGTTTGATCATCCACCAGATATTACTATATTTGCTGACTCTGTTCAACATCAATGGAATTTGAGTATGTTTACTGTCAGATTCTGACCTGTTCTGTTTTCCCTTGTCAGCAAATAATGTGGGAGAGGAAATTACCTGTCTTTTTTTCTTCCTTGAACAGTTGCAAACACCAAAACTCATCCCACTTCAAAATCTAATTGCATTTGAGCAAAGCTGCCAGATTGGCCAAGTCCCACATGGTGGCCATAAAGATCACTCTGAACAAATTCGATTATTGAAAGCAAACATTACACCATTTGTAGCAAGACAAGATAGGCATAGTAAAAAAAGGTAAGAGCAAACAGTACTGAAGTTTTCACCATTCAAGACATTGGGGAATGATCTCTGAATCTTAAAGGGATTGAGGAAGAGCTGTTCACATCAACGTTGACTATTGCTCTTCTCTGTGTAGCATCTTCCCTGTATACCAACTGCTGAACACAGTGGCCCACCATGTGGTAACAGAAGCATGTGCAGAACAAACCAATCACATGGCCAGTTGACTATGTAAAA
>JAJKFI010000101.1:3667027-3743807 GCA_029204185.1 Lerista edwardsae | reverse complement strand
TACTCTTCTTCAACATGTGAGATACTTCATTTGTGAAACAAGCAATATATGCTAAGGTACATAATATTTCTTTCAAAATGCCTCTGATCTTGAGGAATGGCCATAGCTTAGTGGTAGAACATCTTTTTTATGCATAAAAACCTGTGACATCTCCAGGCAGGATTGGGAAAGACCATTGCCTGAAATGGGAGAGAGATGCTGCCAGTCAGCATAGATAGTACTGAGCTAGATGGTCCAATAGGCTGACTCTGCCAAAGGCAGCTGCATATATTCTTAGGTTCAACATGGTGAACTAATGTCTTTGTCCTCCCAAATGCTCAATTAATAGTATTTTTTAAATGGCATTGGGAGAAAGGCAAACTAAAGTTAAATTAACAATGTCTGATCCAAAGGTGTGCTTCCACATGTGGAAGCATCTTTGCTCATGGAAGGTATGTTCTTACCCACATCTACTCCAAAGTAAGTCCTGATGCGTTTAATGGGACCTCCTCCCAGGTATCTTTGTATAGGTTAGGACGCTGCAGTCCTTAAGGGAGGACTAGCTAGACTGGCATTTTCTTTAACCTCCTTTTTAATATAAACAATTGATTAGATCTAAAGAAACATGAGGAAAAGCTGCTAGTGCTTGTGCAAGGGTTCACGCAGTACTATCTATAGGTGAATAACTGCTGTCATGCTCTCGCTGGTGTAAGGGGTTGTGCAAACAGGAGAATATCTTTGGATACAGTTTTGCTTTCTTCCTCAACTGACTAGTCTTAGGTAAAATAGGCTGTCTCTTTAAGGATATTGTCTCTCTATGGTATTTTATTTGGTGTTAATCACAATAATATTCAATTTTTTGGGGGGGGAGGGGGAGGATTCCCTAGTGAACTGCCTGTGATTTTTATTTCCTAAGAGATGTATATGTTTACAGTATGCATTTAATTAAATGTGTGTCATGCTTATTTACATACTGAAATAGTATGATGAAGTATGTTTAGAAGCAAGTGAATCATCTACATGTGCTTATTCATACTTGTTCTGTTGTTAGGATAACCAAACAGGATCCAGCTATGATGTCATTAATGCTAACTCCTCCCTAGGTAAGCAGTTGAAAAAGGCATTGTTTTAAAAAATGAAGGTTCAGCTACATCTGGACCAGTCTTTGGTGGTCTGGTATTTCATGTTGAATGGTAATGATAGTCAGTATGATCTATAACAGTGGTTCTCAAACTTCTTAGCACTGGGACCCAATTTCTAGAATTACAATCTGTCTGGGAGCCACTGGAAGTGACATCATGGCCGAAAGTGACATCATCACAGACGAAACCTTTTCTTGAGAATGCAGCGAGCACTGAAATTTCCTGTTATATGGCAAGCACTGATATTGTGCCATTTTCCCTAAATAGGCATGCTATTTAAAATAAAATAATTATAAGTAATTAAAGTAAAACAAATAAATAAGGGGAAATGAGATGGGGAAGCAAACCCTTTTCCACTAAGTGAATTCTCTCTGTCGTCTGCCTGCAAGAATCTCAATTCCCCTAAGAAAACTAGTAAGACTTTCAGCCCTACCTAATGCCCAGTTCCATTAAAGTTCTATTTAAGCCACTTCAGTGTGATTTGGGACAACATCAGATTTAAATGTTTCTTGTTTAGGCTGGATTGAGATTCCAAGTTTCCCTCTAAACAGTATTAAAACCCCAGAGTGATGACGAGAGGAAATGTGGCTCCACTGTCTGGGGAGGGGAGAGGAGTCTGGGAGCACAATCCTAACCTGGCGTTGCACTGGTACAGCATTCTTGTGCTGACCTAGCACTGTGGCAAACGTGCTGTAAGGCGTATCTGCGCTGTGAATTTGGTTGCTGGGCTGGTGTTAGCCACGCACCGGCTTAGTTCTACCAGCGCAGGCCTGCACCAAGGGCATGCCGGAGGCGGGCAGGAGGTGTAACGGGGCAGAGGGATGGAGGAGCTGTGGGCAGAGAGGGAGGGAGAGATGAGACACTGGTGTTAGGCAGTATCCAGACCACCATGTCTCAGCTGGGCAGCCCCAATCCGAGGCCCTCCTAGGTACATGGACTTTCACCTGCTATTTGCAGGCACCAATCCAAGCAGCCCCGTAAGGCTGGCTGAGGATTGCGCTCTAGGAAAGACAACAACCCTTTCCAGTAAAGCAGTAATTCCTACCCTTTTAACCCCAGAACCCACTTTTTAAAATGACACACATCAGTACCCATTTGGGTTTATAAGACTAAAATAGGAAAAAGTACCAGCTTGAGCCTCTGTTTTTATCCTTATTACTATACTATGATGGGAGGGGGCTGCTTTCTGGATCATTTGTTGAACTCCACGTTAATCACGTTAATCAGATTGGGGACATTCTTGTGGCCTTGAATTCCCCTTTGCTTGACCTTCAACAGGAGCCAATGCAGGCTTGCTTACTCAAGGTAAATGCAAAAGTGTAGCATACTTTCACTTTAGATAGGGCTCAATAGGGCTTTGTAAGCATAGAGGGAGGGACTTTTTTCTTGTTTTTTTGGACCTGCATTCATCAGATTGGGACCACTCTGGTGGCATTACATTCCTCTCAGCCTGCCCTTTGCAATGGACCAAGGCATGGTCATCTGCTTATGAGAAACTGCACAGTATGGCTCGGATTATCAGGCTCAGTGCATTTCCCTTGTCTGCTATCAGTTTGTCAATTTCAGTTTTGCAACCCACCCCACCGACAATCAGGTCTCCACCCACAGTTTGAAAAATCCTGCCTTAAACAGGCATCCCAATCCCATATTGCACTGGAACAGACAGGCTGGCAGGATATTTTCCCCTTACCCTGGGGTAGGCCTCAGCAGCCCCTATAGGGCTTCTCTGATTTGTGCCAGCCAAATCTCTGGTGCAAATGCAAAATGCCTGAGCATGGCTGACCGGGCCAGGGATGGGATTAGGATGTTGTTTGTTGAGGCCTGTGTTCATCAGCTCAGAATCATTCTGGTGGCATTACATTCCCCTCGGTTTGGCCTTTGAAGTGGACCGAGGCACAGTCACCTACTTGCAAGTAAACATGCACATGCTGCTCTGTTTTGGTTTCTGTAGAGCAGTGTTATTCAAACTGTGGAGCGGGACCGACTTGGCGGGTCGCAACCTGATGTCAGGTGGGTTGTGGAAAGCTGGGAGCAGCCATCTTGGGAACTGCAGACCTTACTCTTGTTGTATTCCTTTTGTGGGTGTTAACTGTTTGAATTTGCAAGTGAGGGGTTTTTTTTTATTTTGTTTTTAGTTCAGTGTTTTTACATCACATTTTGTCCTCATCTTTCTGTCAGGGATGTTTCATGGTTGTGCAATTGCTGCAGTCCAAGAATGGCAATTTGCATTTCAGAAGTGTCATTTTATCTTACAATGTCAACACTTCCTGCTTGATGATGTCACTTCCTGCCACAACATCACTTCCAGGTTAATGACATCACTTCTAGTGGGTTCTGACACAAGAGCCATGCAAAAAAGTGGGCCCCAGTCTAAAAAGTTTGAATACCATTGCTATAGAGTTCAATTTCCTTGTCAGCTATCAGCTTGTCAGTTTCATGACCCACCAAAAGTCAGGACATGTCCCTCAGTTTGGGAACCACTGAACTAAGGGGACATTCCCAATACAAGGGGACATTATCTGTCAAGATAATTGTCGTACTATAGGCCTTTGATATGGTTGATAATTATATATTCATTTGATGTAGAACCAGAGGCATTTGGCAGAACTTCAGCAGAACTACATTACTTGGCTTCTGTAAGAAAAAGACCTCCAGAACTTCAGGATTCTAGCACAAATACAGAACCTGGTAAAACAGATCGGCTTGAAATTGTTGTATTCTTGCTTTTTGTACTTATGCTTTTCAAACAAAATTGTTTTCTGTTAACTTACACTGCAATGTATCCCATTAGTTTTACAAGAAATGATCAAAATACTTTTGCAATACACATTTCCCTCTTCATATGTACCTGATCCATTCTTTAAAACACCTCTTACAGTGGAATTCTGGATAACTAACAATTGTGTCAATTTCAATGGGAAATTTTTACTGCTTTCCAAAGCCATTCCAAGATCGAAACAGCCTTAAATGCCTAGTAGCATATGGAAATAGTCGCGTGACACAATAAAATAGAATGAAAAACTTTTAATAACATTATACAGCATCAATAAAGTGTTCATGTAGACAATGAAAATGTTTCAGGTTCTATCATCACATTATGAGGTTTAACACCTTAAACTTCAGTTACAAACTATGAGCAACTCTGTTTCATCTGTTTTTTTCATCTTTCCCATGGTTATTTTCATCTTCTGTTCTTTAGGATGCCTGTTTTCAGTTATTTGTAAAAACACAACACAAAAACAGATACACTACCTGATGGGTAACGTATCCCCACACTTTCAAGACATGTGCTTTACAGGCTTCTTTTTACAGTGTATCTCATATCGAGAATGCCTCTTCCTCAGCCGTGCTCAGGTCCTCCAAGGATCCTGAAGAGTGCTTTCTCTAAACCCTTAGGAGCACACCCGAGACACAAGTTGCTTCTGAAAGGAGGAGAAATCCAAAATTTGAGCTGACCTCCTGAAACTCCTTCTGGGCATGTGAGACAAATTCATCCACTTCTCTGCCTCCAGAGCTCAAAGCAGAGGGCAGGTGTACTCACTGGGTAAAATGGGAGGTAGACCTGCTTCTGCCATACACTTGGTCCTTTCCCCACCATTCCCATGCCTTATATTGAAAATCTTGGAATGGATAAAGAGGAATTGGCTTAATATGAAAATCAGTATAGCAAAAGTAGCTGTGAAGAGGGAAGAATGTACTGTATTTAGCCTTTGAATTTGAAATGTTATTCTCTTAACAGTGCAAACCTAACCCTCCCCCATGAGCTGGCCCAAGTCCTTTCTCCTCAGTGTCGCAAATGTGCCGTAAAGCATGTTTGAGGCTACTTGGGAGCAGGCTGGGTCAGCACACAGATGTGCACTGACCCAGCAGCGCCAGACATGTGCCGGGTCAGGGTGAGTTTGTGCCAGCTGGGCCGGCGCAGGACTTGGAAGAGGGTGTAGGAGAGCAGAACGGAGGCATTTTGGGACAGGGGGAGGTGGATTGGACCTGGGTGTGGCTTGGAGTCAGCCTGGATGACTTAGGCCAGATCGACCAGCACCGGCCCAACCTGCATTACACAAGCTGCTCAGATTTGCACCTGCAAAACAGTGGGCGCAGATTTGAGATCTGTCCCATAGGACAGGCTGACATGCAACATAGGATTAGGGGAATGAAATCCCCTTTCTCCAAGTTGCACCCAAGCCTGCTCCTAACCTGCGCTGGATACAGGTTAGGATTGCACCCTAAGAGTAAAATGTGCAGTCTTTCTCTTAAAAATAAGGCTACTTTGATAAACAATAGAATGTTTTGATCTTCTGTTGATTCATCTTCATTTTATGTTTTCTTATTGATCAAGTTCTTAAATCACATCAGGATGTACAAACTATCTCAGAAGACGTTGATTCTCAATCGGGTAAAAATCATCCAGTCGTCTCTGCTTCTGCATCAGGTGCACTTTTTTTCCTGACTGCTGGTATTGGTAATTGTGTTACAGATTTTAAGATGGAGAAGAAATGCTTGCCCTGCCACTAACTCTGGGGCTGCTTGATATTTTCTCATGCTGAAGCTGAGGAACTGGGAATGGAGTTTCCAGTGGCTTTTGCTGGTGTCTTCCTTGAATCTGTCTTTAGATTTTGAGCCCTTTGGGAACAGGGAACCATTGTGCTATGTTAACTTCTTTTTTGAACGACAGTACTTTTTATTGAAACATTGTATTTGTTAGTTAATAACAATAATAACAATGATAGCTTACTTTACAAGGTTTTCTGCAAAGGTTGCTAAGATAATGTGTGGGAAGCACCTACTATTGCATAAGTGTTATGTAACAATGTTGCATTGTTAAACTTCATTTTATTATCATGTTGCCAGTCTGATTATGTTACCAGTCCAGATGAAGTAGCTAGTTTATTGAAATCACATTGTATCCTAATTGTATCCTTTTAAGGGACAATAATAATGATTCTCTTTAGAATAATGTTGTAAAGTACTTGCATAGAAGGCAGAGTGCCATCAACATAATTAGCTGTAATGTCTCTAAAATAGTAGTTTATTAAATTGATGTGTTTTTGTCAGTCTAGTAAAGTACTTCCTAGGCCTTTAACAAAAAGCCTCACAGTGGTGTCTGGCTGTGAACACAAATTACACATGTGCAAGTTATTCACCATTCTTGTCTAAAAGTACTCTCTGGGAATTCTCATATAACTTCAGAGTCTTTTCACCATAAAGGAAATAGGATACCCCTACATTTGTAGAACTTTGCATGCAGTTTGGAGCTTCCATCGAGTTTTAGACCATGAGGAAACTGCTATCATCTCTTATAAGACTTCTAGCATTTTTGTTTACTTACTAGTGCTATTGTTATTGTTATTGTTCAAAGAGACTTTCTAGAATGCAAAGTATTTCCAGCATAAGCTGGCCTTTATATTTTCCTTCTCTTCTCACAGAATCACAGTTGCCTCCATGTGTTTCTCCAATATTGCCACCAGAATTGTACATGAACCTCATATTTCCCTCTGAAGCAACACAGAAGCCTTCAGAATCCTCAGTATCTGATACTAAATCTGATATGGTTAGTACATTATTAATATTTGCATTAATATTCATTAATATGCCAGGGTAGGATGAAAAGTTAAATGAAAAGTTAGATGAAAAGTTAAAGCAAGTAACTAGTTTCATTTACTAATTTGCTCCCCATAACTCCAATCTGTTTTTAATATGATTTAGGCTGGACGCAAGTTTATCAATGTGATTGATATAGAGAGTGGTGATCTTCTGAAAGGTTTGCCAGAGATATCTGCAGCAAAACATATTGCCATCCAACCCGAAAAAACTGAGTTTCTGACTTCTGCAAAACTACACCATAGGGCAGCATCAATTACTAATGCAGTTCCACCTGAAGAATTTGAGAGCAAAGGTGAAAATCTTTATTTTTAGTTCGTAAATTGTACCTTTGAAAATTACTACTACTACTATATTTATATTCCTGCTCCTCAACAAAAAAGAAGCTCACAAAACTGTTTACAGGGGATAAATGGTCTCTTGCCCCAAAGGGCTTCCAGTTGAAGAAGAAAAAGCACCAGCAAACAGCCACTAGAAGAGACATTGCACTAGTGATAGAGATAGTGGCTCCCATTGCTAAACAGAGGAGATTCACCATTTTAAACGGTGTCTCTGTCAAGAAAAACATATTTCTCAATTTTTGAGTGAGTTTCCCCTTCAGAAAGTGTGTTCCCCTTTTCCAGATTCTTCCTCTTCTTATCAGATAGGTGTGGTTCTCACTTGCTCATTGCTTTGACCACTTTTTAGAAAAGCAGCAGAGAAATGTATGAACACATACAATTTGAAACTAGTCTCTACAATACTGCCTTTTATAAATTTTCGGTATGGTCATCCTTGACATTTTTTTTATTTGTTTTTGGTTTAAGGTGACACTCTCCCAATCAATTCATCCCAAACACCACTCGAGAGAGTAGAGCCAGAAATGGCTGGTGATCAGCTAACCTCGAACCTTCTGCATGATGATTTTAGCACTAATTCCTCCATAGGATTGTTAGCTAAGAAAATTAGCAGAGAGCACTTTTCTGCCCAGCTGCAGGACATGGATAGGCAGCTTTTGGCAATACAGAACATGGCAGAAAGAATGGAAAAGGAATTTAGCAACACTAAACTGGTATGTTTAAACATTATGTTCTTCCTTCTGTTCAGAGCATTCTCTTTCTCTGCCTGAAAAAGGTCTAGTTTGTGTATATGGCCTCATCCAAAGAGGGAACAATCACTAAGGAAAAGATATTTAGGACATCATTTGATTCTCCTGTGCTTGGAAAAAGCACTTCAGCAATAAGAACATAAGAGCCCTGCTGGATCAGGCCAAAGGCCCATCTAGTCCAGCTTCCTGTATCTCACAGCGGCCCCACTAGGTGCCCCAGGGAGGTGTGAGACAACAAGATGGTTGCATCCTGTTGCCACTCCCTTGCACCCGGTACTCTGATATCACATTGGAGTCCCAGAGGTCCCAACTAAGTCATTAAAAAAAAAAATCATATGTGCAGTGGAACCCCTGTGGATAGCAAAATCCATGAGTGAATTTCCTCTTTGCAGTTGCTGAGGCTTACCTGGGGCAAGGGGACAAATTTCCTTACTGCAAGGAGACCTCCAAAATTCCCCTGCGGAATACGGCATATTCCCCTGCTCCAGTGACATAGCACTGCTGAGCAGGAATTTAGTTAGGACTATATGACGTTTTCTGATGGCACAATATTACTAGGCAATTTATTTAAAATGACCTCTTTGTATATGCTTGGTGGGTCAGTAGTATATCTAGCAAAGCCATAGAATTTGATATGTGCGCCCAGGTTATTAATTTAAAAGCACTGGATTCATTCCTTAAAATTGGAAATGTTTTCTAGGAAAACAATATGGCATTCTTTTATTTGGTACATGTTTGTTAGAAATATCTGTGATTAAATTGTAGAACATCTGTGTTAAATATGACTTCTTTTTTTAGCTACTGAGAACTGTAGAAAATGCAGGCGTGATGACTCATCCTGGAGAGAATGAAATTCCATCAACATTTGTGCCAGATGTTGAGATTTGCAAAGCGGGTACGTGTTGTTGGGTTCTCTTGTTGATCTGAGGGGCGTTAAGAGTAATCATCACCAATTTGAGACGGAAGGGCATGGGCTTGGAGTAGGAGGGCAAAGGGTAGGAGGGGTCCTGCCCAGTGGTGGGCAGGGGGTGCAAATGCGGGGCTGGCGGAGGGCGGGTGACAATGCCTGTCCACCCACCCCTGCCCACCCCGCCACTGATTTGGAGCGTGTCACTCTGAGAAGCGGCAACAGCAGAAGCTGCTTCCCGGAGCAGCCCAACATGGCTTTGGAGGGCTGCCCTGCCCCTCTGAGACATGAGTGCTAGGGCTGAGGGTGCTGCTGCGGAGGCTGCCTCCCACCTTGCCCTGCAGCTGCTCCCAGCCATAGGCTCTCAGCGGCGGCTGATCCACGGAGCACTTGGACAGAGAGGCACATCCCCACTACAGCCTTTCTTTGGGGGTCTGTCCAGAAGAGTGGCGCTGCTCCGCATGTGGGTGCTGGACCGGCACCGGCCTTGTTTCCTGGCAGGCCCTGCACCACCCCTTGAGGTAAATTAGCTGGCACTGCTGGGCTCAGAGGTGGCGCCCCTGCACAGTGCTGGGCGCAGGTGAAGGTGCTAACTGCTCCCCACTGCTGGCATAGTAGTTAGATTTTTTAACAAAATAATGTACACTTTGAAGTATGTCTAATTGAAGTTTCTTGAATTTTTATTCAAATTTTATTGGCCTTATTAGATTACAGCTAACTAAATATGGCCTTCCAGCGTGAAAAGGTTCCCTACCTTGGGAGTTCCTCAAATACGTAGAAACCACGACCTTGTCTGTAGATGATCCCATTTTCCTTGCAGTCTGATGGGGTATTCGGCACATGATTGCAATTAGTATGTTAACAATAGAAGAGGTATTTGAATTGCAGTTCTTCTAAATTAACACCCACTCATTTGCTTCATTGTCCTTCTGTTGAAACAGACAATTATTCAGGCCGACCAGTTGTGGAGAATTTTACAAATGAGGGTGATCTTGATCTGGAATCTCCTAATTACATGACAGTGAAACCCCCTTCTGCATCTCATTCAGCATCAACTGTTAATCTCAGTGTCAAAAAGTCATCTTCTGGTACCATTCTCTAACTTTCCTTATATTAGTTTCAGTGATTCTGACAGTGTCCCGTTAGTTATTTCTAGTAAACATTGTGTGCTGTATGTGTGGGACACATCTTTTCCTAATGACCAGGTTGCAACCACCTAATGCTGTGAAATTTGGCATGTGTGTGTTAGTTCTCCTTTCACAGTACTTTTAACTTTACATTTATTCATATCTGTTGAAAGTCTGAAATATGATAGAAGGTTTAACTTAAACACAGTCACCTGAATTCAAATTTGGAGAGTTGGATGCTTGAGGCCTTGCAATGGCATATGGTGGACATACTCATTTTATCTGTCTTGGTCCAGTTGGTCTCAAATGACAGACACAACTGGCAACTGTTTAAATTCATTGCCATTCGGCAGAAAGGTAGCAACTAATAAATTTAGAGTAGTGTCATCCAGTTAAGGGTACTTTTAGATTAAACACTGTTTGAATGATGAGAGTTGTTCTGAGTTTGGCAATGTTGCCTAACCTGAAATTGTTAACTCGTACCTTGAAAGCCCCAGTTGTAAGTTGACAGCCTCTTATGTTGATAATTGTTAGTCTAGTGTTCTATCATTTCCTGTAATGTATTTTATTAATAAACTTTCTTTTTTTAGATATTAATTACAGAATAGAAGAACTGGATGAGAGGTTTGTATTAGAGAAAATTTCAGTTATTCTGAAATTATAGAGTCACCTTGAGAAACTAGATATTTGTCTCTCACTCACCCTCATGTATCTAGAAACTGCAGATGTCGGTACACATGCAAATTTATGTATATATTCTTGCCATTAACTAACGATGGTTAGATAAATAGGTTTACACTCCCTTACCCATGAGTAACATGCATGTGTGGCCAGAACTGTAACTAATGAAAAATGCGCCTAGAGCAAGAATCTATTTTGTGCCCCCCCCCCTTTTCCCAAACTCACCACCAGCACGTGGCTGCATTCTCTCCAGGGCTATCTTAAGCAAACCAGATGTAGCAATGATGTCATGTCACCGTGATGTCACTTCCTTATTTGGAGGCTCTCCAACAAAGAGTTTAATAAACAAGGCATTTCAATTCACCTTCACTTCCGGTTCCTCCAGGTATCATAAGGAGCCATTTGAGTGGAAACGAGGGTGGAAACAACAGGAAAACAAGGTTGAAAGACATCATACAGAGGGAACAAGGGACACAATTTTCAAAATACCATAGTTCTTTGCTTTTTGATGCTGCAAAAATTGCGCCCCCCTTTAAACTCTGCCTGGAGCGGTTGCTCATCGGGCTCCAGCCGCGTTACAGCACTGTGTGTGGCTCAGTTTCATTTTCCATAGGGCTCAATACATTTTCCTTTTCAGCTATCAGCTTGTCAGTTTCAGTTTCTTGACCCATTGTTGGGTTGCAACCCATAGTTTGGGAAACACTAATAAATTAAAACAAACAAGAACACAGTCCCTGGAAAAATGCAATATAGAATCAAATATATTCATATCTAGTATTAAAGTACTAGTCTGCAGTGCTACAGACTATCAGGCTGCTATAATCCTATGGCCAATGGAATTTGGTTATGTAAGAAGTTGTCTCTCCTTAGGCAGACTGTGGGTGCATCATAAGAACATAAGAAGAGCCCTGCTGGATCAGGCCAAAGGCCCATCTAGTCCAGCTTCCTGTATCTCACAGCGGCCCACCAGGTGCCCCAGGGAGGCATGTAACAACAAGATGCTTACATCCTGTTGCCACTCCCTTGCACCCGGTACCAGTAGCCCACCACCTTTGTAAGGAGGTTGCACAATCCATCATTGCCTATAGCCCATGATGGACCTTTCCTCCAGAAATCTGTCCAATCCCCTCTTAAAGGCATCAAGACCAGATGCCATCACCACCTCCTGTGGCAAGGAGTTCCACAGATTAACTACCCGCTGGGTAAAAAAGTACTTCCTTTTATCTGTTTTAACTCTCCCAACCCTCAGCTTTAGTGGATGCCCCCTGGTTCTGGTGTTTTGAGAGAGGGAAAAGAACATCCCTCTATCGACTTTATCCCTTCCATGCATAATTTTGTATGTCTCAATCATGTCCCCCCTCAGGCGCCTTTTTTCTAGACTGAAGAGCCCCAAACGCTGCAGTCTTTCTTCATAAGGGAGGTGCCCCAGCCCCGTAATCATTTTTGTCGCTCTCTTCTGCACCTTTTCCAACTCCACTATGTCCTTTTTGAGATGCGGCGACCAGAACTGGACACAATATTCCAGGTGTGGCCTTACCATTGATTTGTACAATGGCATGATAATATTGGCTGTTGTATTCTCAACCCCTTTTTTAATGACCCCAAGCATGGAATTGGCCTTCTTAATTGCTGACGCACACTGGGTCGATACCTTCATTCTAGATACCTCCATCTAGTCAATATTTTCTACCCTGACTGTCAGTAGCTTGTCAGTCTCAAGCAGTGGGTTTCCAAGCCCAGCTACTGAAGATCCTTTTAAACTGAGGTGCCAGCAGTTGATCTTAGGAACTTCTGCATGCAGAATTTGTGCTCTGTTGCCTGCCTCCCTTTTCAAACTACACACAGCTTTAGTTTGTGATAGAAACAATCTTTTCCCCTGCCTGCAATAACAGACTTGCTTTTCCTATAGTTTTTCTGAAGATCCCTTGCAGTTGACTGGCTTGAGTGGTGTTACTGACATCATAAGTGATCTTGTAGAGGGTGGCATGTCTGCTGCAGACCTGGGTCTCTCAGAAGCACAAGCTAAAAAAATCTCCAGGTAATGTTACATTGTCACCTTTACAGAGGTGTGGGCCCTTAAGATAGCAGTTGATACAGTTACACACTAAACGTTTGGCGATGTATGGATGTTTCTGATTTATATCTGATTTTTATTTCATGTATATGTAGGGAGACTCTAATCCAGGTCTAGCTCTGTGCATCTCATTGCACCTAATAACTGGTGACTTTAAATGGTGAATGCTCACTCCATGTGCACCAGATGACAAAATAGTTGAATGAGGCTGGAATGAGCAATACAGTGGCAAGAGAGCTACATACACAAGAGACGATTTCCATATACGGACTTCCCAATCTTCCGGGGCCTACAATGCCACCCCTGAGCTGCAAACACAGTGTATGCCTCCTGGAAGGGATTGGTGATGATGATGTTGATGATGTCATTAGCAGTTACTTCTGGGTTTGGAGACCTCTAATCAATACTGCAAACAACAGTAAGAGACTGAGAGCACAGTCCTAAACTGGAGCTAGGTCGGCATAAGCTGGCCAAACTTTGCTGGCTTAGTTTATGCTGACCTAACTCAGTTTAGGATTGCGTCCTTAGGGTGCAATCCTATGCTACACCAGAATGGCGAGGCCAGCCGGCCTGTGCCATATCCTGACTCAGTATAGGGGAGGCATTGGTGCCCTTACCATAGGGGAGGCTCCAGCCTCCCCTATGTGTTCTCAGATCTGCACCTGCTAAACAGATCCTAGGAGACCGCGCAGCCCTCCTAGGCCACGAGGACAGGCCTAGGATGCGGCCTTATACCCATGCGATACACCTGCCATACACCTGCCGGCCCATCCACATCCCACCCAGAACCACCCATGTCCCACCCTCTCCCTCCTCCATTCCAGAATGGCACCTCCCTTGTGCTGACTGGCTTCGCCTCTGCACTGCACACTTCTTAGGATTGCACTGCCCAGGTGGGCAGAAAGGCTTTTCCCAGTGCATGAACGCCAAGCCTCTTACTGTCATTTGCAGTGTTGTGGTTTTGCAGCGGACCAGTGGATGGCCCATAACAACCTGCGGAATGCACGGTTTGAAACGCCTACCTTAGTGCAGGGTAAGAGTTAACTAGACACATATACAGCTGTGAAAATATAATCAATAGCCAGAGGGCTCTGATTAGCTTTTTAAACACATTCTTGTTTACTTATAATACTAAAGTGTACTTCCTTTTATAATATTCCTACTTACATTAGACTAATATCAATTCAAAATCCTTTTCAATGCATTGCATATTTCTGAGGTTTTCATGGAATTTTGATTACATACACTTTAGGTCAGAGCAAAGTGTACACTCGTAATTATTCTCATGTAGTTTAACATGCCTTTTCCAGATCAGTATCTGTAAAAAGTAAAATCTGAAGCAACTCTGACCCTTGTTGGATTTCTTGTCTTGTTTCAGCTTCTCAAGCATTGTAAGTGGACGTTCACATAAAATGAAAAGAGATAAAAAAGAGTTGCAAGCGTGGATGAAAAAAAAGCGAAAAGAAAGATTAGCTGAATATCTGAAAACACGGGCTGAACAAAGGGAAAAAGAACATAATCCATTTCAGTTGAGACAAAATGTGGTAGGACTATTTGGACTTGACTGTTACAGCCATATGAATGTAATAGACTGTAGTTATTTTATTAAAGAAACATTAATTTCTTAAGGATGGTTCTCAGAGACCTGTTGCATTGGGTCTTAATTTTTTGGGTCATAGACCCTTTTGAGGATCTGATGGACCCTCCCCTTCTCCCCCCCCCCAACAAACACACACACAGAAATGTATTTGCACCTGATTCATATTCCCCTGAAGATCGTGGACCTCAGGGTAAGAACCCCTGAGCTGTTGTGATTTGGATGCACTAATTAGCTTCAGCCCAGCATTCTGCACTCTCTCCTATAGCCTACTGCAGCTTACTCCTTCAAAGCACTGTACAAATGCTAGTATTGTTATTACTGCTCCTTTAACCCATGCCTTGGCCATTAAGCACTCTTATTTGGAGAGGCATTATCAGAAGCAGCTGTTGGAGAGGTTGGTAAACAGAGCACAGCAATACAGGTAAAAGAAAAGCTCCTCTGGTGAGCAAAATGGATTTATGACCTGGCTACTTTCAACTAACACAAAATGATGCAGGTGGATCCTCTCCTTCTCCCTGTCTGCCGCTCTTACATGTCTTGGTCCTGTGCCAGCAAAATAGCTGGCACAAGATCAAGGAGATCCATAAGGAAAATTTTTCCTTATGGGCAAGTGAACAAAAGTTCACTGACTCTGAGGAGACCACTCCAACAGCCCTCCCCACCCTGGGAATGCAGCACTTCCTTCATTGGCATATGAGCACGGTGGCAGAGCGGAGTTAGGTAAGTTAGGCTGTAAGTGTCCCAAATCTAACCTGAGTAATAGTAGGTAGCAATGGTGGACATGGGGGGGCAGCTTCTGGCAGCTGCCTAGCACTGCCCGCCATCAGAGGGGCCACCCCTCCAGGGGTGGGCAGCGCTTGGTAGCCTCATCTCTGGGTAGCAATCTTGCGCCTGTGCAAGGCCGCTTTCTGGATTGGCCACCACTGCCTTCCACTGCATGGAAGAATCTGGTGCCCTTGCAAGGTTCCAGATGCACGAGATTCCTCCATGTGTCAGAGGCTCTGAGTGCAGCTTCTAACACTGCAAGGCCGCTTCCCTGTCCCTCCGACACATAGAAGAATCTTGTGTTCCTGCTGCCTTTCAGGACCACAATATTCCTCCGCGTATCGGAGGCTGCCAGCAGAAGTATTGCGGTGACTCAGTTACTTATGGGGCAGGGGGCGGCCGACTGGGGGCTTGCGCCTGGGTAGGTAAGCCTCCAAGACCGCCTCTGGTAGGTAGCAGACAAATATTTAAAGCAAAAGCACTTAGATCAAAAATATTTAAAGTACTATCTTATGACAGTGTGACTATTTCCAACTCCTTTAATTTAAGGGCAAAATGAATCATCAGTCTTCAAATTAATAAATAAAGTATGAGGTATACCATGAAAGGCATTGTGGCAAACCAACTGCAATGTGGTTGTGCAAAAGCAACAGGCTGAAAGTGCTTGGTGGGCTGTTCCACAGTTGTCACCTCAGTTCTCAGTTTGAGGCACATGATTGTTCGTTTGAAACCTTCAGAGGAAACCTGTTTCAAGGTTTCTGCCTGGCCACTGGCTACATCACTGGATTTTGTTTGTGCAGAGGTCCAAAACCCAAGAGCTGAAAAAATATCTGATGATTGTGTAAGAACAGTGATGAAGCAATTAAATAGATTAATTATAATTTTTTTTGGGGGGGGGCTGTAAACCGCTTTGTGAACCTCTTGTTGAAAAGCGTATCTAAATGCTGACTGACTGGCCATTTCTGAAAGTCTTTGTATTTTTCATTTAGCAACTTGGACTTACATCACGGGAAATTAAATTGCAGCAGAAAAAGAAAGATGAAAAGGACAAGTAAGTGTGTGTGTGTGTGTGTGTGCAATCCTAAGCAGTGTTGGATTGGCAAGGCTGGCCGGCCAGTACCAAATCCAATGCTGCTTTGGGGAGGCTGGAGCCTCCCAATGGCAAGGGCATGTTCGCGCCCTTACCATTGGGGAGGCTCCAGCCTCCCCAATGCGCTCCTTGGATCTGCGCCTGCTAAACAGCAGCAGCTAAACCGCGCGGCACAAATCGGGGCCGTGCAGCCTCCCAATTGGGCTTAGGATTCGGCCTTATGGCCAAATCCCAAGACCGCCCACGTCCCGCCCCCAACTTCCCCCCCCGCCAATCCCAGTCCCAGAACGGGATAGAGCTTCCCTCGCGCTGACTGGCTTCAGTTGGTGCAAGGGAGGCTCCCCATTGGTTCATCTCGTAGCGTCAGCTTGAGAGCTTTAGCGCTGACACGGGGGTGCTGCTCAGCACCCTGCGTCAGTACTAATGACGTAGCATCGACGCAAGAATGTTGCGTCAATGCTACAGGGCAGCCGGGATTGCGCTGTGCGTGTGTTTCCCCTTCAGTGCCTTACTAGCCTTTTCACTTGTTAACATTCTGGAAGTCCAGCCTTGGTGATATCACCAAAAATAGATGTGGAGCAGAAAATTCTCGTGCAAGACGGGAACGCTGCCCCCTACAGCTCACACTTGCCAGCACTGTGACATCTTGGCTTCACGTGCCAGTGGACCTGTCCCGTGGGGAGAAATGTGTATTGCTACCTTACAAGGAACCACAGAACATTTAGAGAGAGACCTGCCAGGTAGAGAGATTTGGAGCACAATCCTAAGCAGCACGGGAATGGTGATGAGACACCAGCCTCCCATATGTGCTACTTGGATCTGTTCCTGCTAAACAGAAGGCGCAGATCCGAGGAGACCACGCTGTCCAAATTGGGGCTGTGCAGCCTCCCTGATGGGTTAGGATTCGGCCTTATGGCCAAATCCCAAGCCCGCCCCCCTCCAGACCGGCATGCCTGCTGGCCTACCCACAGCCCACCCCAAAACCACCCACTCCCTCCCCTGCCCCAACATGGCATCTCCCCTGCACCAGCCAGCTTTAGCCGGCGCAAGGGAGGCGCAACACAGGCGCAATGGTACCGGCGCTGCCTGCGATGCCAGTCCCGTTGCCTAGCACTGACGCAGGGGTGCCGCTCAGCTTCCCCGCATCAATGCTAAGTGCACAGCGCTGACGCAACCAAATGCATCGATGCTGTGCACTTCGTTGGATTACACTGCCGCAAATGACCAGAGCAGCTACTGAAAACTTCTAGTCTGTCAGAGCTACTAGCCTTCCTGGTGGGAAACATAGGAATGACTGGAGAAAGACCAGAGATGGGGGGGCAGTGGACCAGGTTGCCATGTTTGTAAAAAGTCATTTCAGAAAAATGGGTGGTCTTTAATTGAATGTTTGGCCTTTAGATTGAGTGATTGAAAATCTGTGCCATTGGGGGTGTTTCCCCTCCTCCCAAAATCTATTCAAAGTGGTCTCTCTCTCCTTTTTCCCCCCAGACAAGGCAAGCTTAGGTTTCTTCTCCTAAACAAGAGGAAATGTCAGTAAAGAAACAGTCTGATGCAATTCAGAAAATAAATGATATCTTAATGTGCATCTTGTTTTTCCTTCCTAAGAGCGTTATTATCTGAGCATCATAATCGCAGAGTCTCCGAAGCTCTCAGCCTGATGCATGAGCTGTTAGCTGACACAGTGCAACTTCCGGCAAGTGAACCATTGTCTAAGACAACATCATTCCAACATTTCAAATGGCCACATACCACATCTGTCAGAAGGTAACGTTTTTAAGAGCTCCATTTCCTGTATGTTTCTCCTCTGAACGTCCCATTTGCCAGTTGAGAGGAATAGCTTTTGTCTGCTCTAGTTCAGACTATGCCTCAGTATGCTGGCAAACCCTGAACGATGATTAAAACATCCCAGCATAGTGCGTCCCCTTTGCCTTTTATTCTGGAAAGAACAATTTACTAGTGGTCCTGAACTCAAAACAATCCATCCAAAACTATTTGTTTCAGGGTGTGGGTGACTATGCCACAAAAATGGTGCACACCTGTGCTTGGGAAAGATCTTTTGGAAAGATCCAAAAGCTGCTCATTTTGGATCAATCTCACACTATTCTAGGGAGGCTGTTGTGGGTTTCTCTGATGCTAGTAGCAGAGCCTCCAAGAACGCTGCCTCCATCATTAAAATAACTTGGCAGTTGTCTGAAACTGAAATTACTTGTCATTCTTGAGGCCACTCTAAAACGACCAGTTTGTGGGTTGCAGCCACAGGCAGTGATGTACCATGGGTACTTGGCATCCAGGGAAGGCCCACGCAAGACCGCAGGTTGACCTGGCCTCCACCCTGAGATCCCCTGGTAGAGGCCAGGTCTAGTCAGCCATTTTCCAAAGGCTAGACCTGGCCTCTGCCTCAAAATCCCTGGGGGAGGCCAGGTCTACTGGCTGCTCAGTGGTGCATTTGACACCCGAGGCAGATTTCACACAGGAGCCTCACCCTCCCCACCTTACCCTTGGCACACTGTTGGCACCACATGGCTGCTGTGGCATCTTTACAAGAAGACTGTTAGAAGCTGCTTTCTAGGATGGGGCTTTCTAGCATCATGATAAACAATTCTGATGATTTTTTGTGTATTATTTCTAAAATAATTATTGCAATAATAGAATGTGATTTATTCCTCTTAGGTGCAAGACTGCAAGAAACAAGGCTGCTGCTAAAATCAGTTTTGGACACACAAGATCCTTTTCCATTCTCTCTCTTGACACAACTCAAAAGGAAGGTAAGAACGGAAAACCTCATTTTGCAATAGAAGGCGTCATTAGCATGGGCTGTAACATCAAAGCCTGTTGAATATTTTGGAGTGCTGTGATCATGGATGTAACAGAGAGACTTGGAGCCCAATTCTGTCCAACTTTCCAGTGCTTATGCAGCTGTACCAACAGGGCATCCACCGCATCTTGCATTGGGAGGGGAGTCACAGAGGCGTCCTCAAGGTAAGGGAATGTTTGTTCCCTTACTTCAGGGCTGCATTGCAGCTGGAAGGTTGGAAAGGATTGCCAGTGCAGCTATTTGCAGGGCATCCATAATCGCCTTGTTGCATTGTATTGGGGTGGCATCTGGTGGGCCACTGTGAGATACAGGAAGCTGGACTAGATGGGCCTTGGCCTGATCCAGCCGGGCTTTTCTTATGTTCAGCAAGCTGCCATTGAGGTTGAAATATAGGCAGAAACAAAGCGTGGAAATGCTGACTCTTTAACCCTGTTACCAGGAAGCCTACAACAATTTACTTTTCTTTGGGGTGTTTCTACTACCTGAATAGGATTTTACCATAAAAATTGGGTTAATTTTTATCCCCCAACACCAAATCTGGTTAAGAGGCTGCCCCTGAAACGATTTCTGCATGGCAAGTCCAAGTCAGCGCTTTCCCCCCGCGGGTTCCAGTCATTGCAGGTTCTGACTCCACAGTGGAAGGATTGACCTCACCTCCCACAAGCAACCTGAAGTGCTTCCTGGTTGGGTGTCGGAGGTGTTCGGAAAACATGGAAGCGCATCATAGAGGACTCCAGCAGGCCCTCCAACACGCAAGGGGTCTCTGCCTGTCTTGGAGGCTGCCCGAGGCCTCTGAGACGCACTTCCGGATTTTCCCCCCAAAAAACCCAAACCCCAACAATCTGCAGATTTCAGCATCTGTGGCAGGAAGGGAAGCCCCACAGATGCCGAGGGCTGACTATAAGTGTTGAGAACACTTCACATATTTCTTGAACAAATCAGGCATATCCACAAATGAGATAAAGCATACTTCTTTATAACAACAGCCCGTTGTATAAATTATTTAACCCTACTAAGTATTGTTACCACTCAGGAAACAAGGTTGTTAAAGCAGAAATAGTTTAGTAATACTGAAGCATGCACCAAAAACTCATCTTTTTTACAATATGCTTGTGTAGAAAGTTCCCTGCTGGAAATTGGCCAGGCATTTATGGGATAGGAAGCTAGCACACCTGCTGGAGCTGCCGCGGCCGTTTTTCCCTCTTGGTAGAGATTTGCCGCTTCCTCGTTTCATTCTGCATTTAGCTGCGTTCTTTTTGCAACCCTGGCTGCTGGCTTCCTTACCTTTGAAAACACAACTGGAAGCCATGAGAAGTTTTAAAGCACTGGTTAGGTATCCAGTATTGCTCCTGAGGCTTTATTGCTGTATTGCTCAGTTGTATTGAGATCCTGAGGCTTTATAAATGCAGACTATCTCTTGGAGTTAATAATTTGCAGGCAGGACCATCAACATCTTTCACAGTTACTTTGAGTGCAGAAAGAACAGCTCCTTTAAAGCTTCTTTGAAAATAGAGCTGGGGTAGAATTTTCACCACGTGGGAAATTGGCATTTACACTGGGTTTAAAAGTCTACCCCAGGTATATTTTATTCACAGAAAATAGATAGTACCTGGTATCTGGGCAAATCTGCAATATCTTACAGACCTGTGCACACAGCCCGTTTATCTTTTAATCCGAACCCGCGGTTTTAACTGACTGCACCCAAACCCAGGGGGCAGGCTGGACCTGAGCTCCCAGATGTGACTGGAGATGGTCTCCGCTCACATCCTGGAGCTCTTTTGAAGCCCGCAGAAGCCAGTCACAACCTCTGCAGGCCTCAGAAAGGCTTCCAGAGCTGCTAGAAGGGCACTTCCAGTTTTCTCACACATCTGGAAGCTTTCCTGATGCCCAAACATCTCTGGTGACATCCTATAGACTGGATCTGTGGATGTTTTATCCATGGGTCTTGGTATCTGCGTGGGGAGGGGGAGGTCCAGGAACAGATTCTTCATGGATACCGGGGTCTGACGTATATATGCGCACACATGCGCGCGCACACAACAGCCCAAGATAAGTCTAGTGTAGGAATTGAAAGTATTGGAATCAAGTTAATAATAGTTAACTTGTTTCTAAACTAAATAAGAACTAAATAATAGTTCTGTTTCTTGATCCATTCTGTAAATGCACTTTTCTATCTCTTGTCTTTTTTGCTTCAGGCCACATATTCCAAACTCCCTACAGAACACTGGCATCAGAATCCTCTCAAGAGGAAACACGGTGGAAAAGCCAGAGGCCATTTCCAAATAGCAGGCGTGACCTGAGAAGTCAAGGTTGGTGACTGGAATGAGTGCAGTGCTGTTCCCTGGGGCTCCTACCAGCTTCTGTTCCCAGGGCCAGTACTACAGTTTGCATTGAACATCACAGCATCTGGGAGGAAAGTTGTATTGCCTCACCATAAGCTAAGAGGGTCGAGGAAATATAAGTTAGGGGACGAGTGTCTGATGGGTATGTGCAGCCTCCTGGTTTTAGAAATAGGCTACCTCAGAATGCCAGGTGCAAGGGAGTGGCAACCAAATGCAGGCATCTTGTTATTCATCTGATGGGTCACTGTGAGGTACAGGAAGCTGGACTAGATGGGCCTTTGGCCTGATCCAGCAGGGTGGTTCTTATGTTCCCATTTAACATGTGTGGGCTGTGTGGTAGCACTAGGGGGAGGGGCAAAGCCTTTATGCAGTGCGATCTGTATTACGAAGGAAGTTAAAATGGTGTGAATGCTGGAAAGACCGTATACGGAGGCACAATTCTCCAGCCTAGCCCTTCTTTATAGATGAACTTGCGTTAATCCACCATTACCTTGAATCAGCCCCGCTTTGTGCGGTAGCTGAGGGACCTGTAGCACAATGGTCACACAGAGAAGAACAAGTTGTGAGCATTCAGATGAACCTTTTCTGCTTATAGGTACTAGGACAGGTGCTAAGTACTCACAAATCTGCCCTGGGGGGCGGGATGCGGAGCCTCAGGAAATTGCCCAGGATACCAAGGACAGCTTGAAGTAAATGACCTGCAGCTAACAGGACCAATGTGCTTCCTTGCAGTTTCTGATCAAGCAAGAGGCTCGGTGAGTCCGGGACGGCTCCCCACCACTGACCGAGTGACTCGGGCAGCTGAAGAGAGTGAAGAAGATGCAGGGAGTGTGTGGAGTGTTCCTGATGAGATCCAGCGGATACTGCACGGAAGTTCCCATTCCCATGTTGAAGTCAAGGTTAGAATTATATACCTTGTTGTTATTATTATTCTTGTTGTTGTTGTTGTTGTCCGAACACACAGAGCCATGTGTGTCGGTGGTTCTGGATGCGCTCTGAACGAGTACTTGACCCAGGTCAGCTACAGGTTGTCTGACAGGGCTGATGTCAAGGGAGATTCGGGCTCATGAGCCTTGAGTTCACATTTGTTCATCTCCAGTTGGTTATTTGATTTTTTCTTTCTGTAAACTGCTTTGTGCACTTTCTTTGTTGAAAAGTGGTATATAAATATTCTTAATCCTAATAATCATATCTGGAAGAGGCGGGACGATGTCTGCCTTGGAAATTGTAGCGGTATATATTGGTCAGAGCCAGCATCTGTAGGCTTGTGGGGCCTACCATTTGGGGCCATTCCCTGAGATGGTGCCTGCGGCCCCCAGAAAATCCTGATGTGAGGGGAGGAGAGTCCAGGTAGACACCCCATAGAGCTACTTTCCTGCTGTGCTTGGAAGGGCAGCAGTTAAGATCAGCAGCAGAGTTGCAAAGTGATGGGTCGGAGTGGCTCTGGGTCTGTGACACAAAAGTGCTGAGCCCAGGTTCTAGGGTGGGGGCCAGAGTGAGGCGCAGCAGCTGTCCCTGGGCTGCTTTCCCTTACGTAGCATGTGGGGCCTGTTCCCTGGGCTGATTCTTGGCAGCGTGGAAGGAGAGTTACCGTTTAAGGAGCTCTCACCAAAGGCTCTGCTTCACTGGCACCACTCAGAGCGCAGGGTCATCCCCCCTCCTTGGGGAAATGATTGCAAGACCGTGGCTCTGCTTCCTGATCCGAGAGGGGAGCCCGTTGCAAGCTTTCCGCACTCTCTCAGAGAGCCCTCTCAGAAAACCTGATTGGTCAATAACGATTTTAATGGCATTCATGCCTGAAGGCAAAAAAAGCAACCCTTCCAACTCTTAGCCTTAGGACCATAGAATGTGTGGGTAGGCTGGATTATTTACTCCTAGAGGCATCGCAATTAAGTTTGCTTTGTCTAGTCCAGGTGGTACAAAGGCTAGCCGGAGCTTAGACTGGCTAGTAAAGGCCACCCCTACCTCATCTGTCGTTTTGCACCTCCTCTTTTCTCCACAGGATTCTTTCCCTGAAGAAAACGGTTACTCTGTGGCTAGTCTCTGTAATGCTGACAGTGTGTCTGACAGTACCAGCAGCATCCTCAGCAAGCTTGACTGGAATGCCGTGGAGGCCATGGTAGCAAACGTGGACGAAAAATAAACCCGCCGTTCCTGGGCTCTTCTGCACTGTGCGCTTGATATAATTTGTGAAAACCACCACTAGTTAAATTTCAGGGAAATGGACAGCCAAGTTCACACTCAGCATCATCCTACAGGAAATTCTGCATCACAGATGCTAATGCAACCAAATAACACCTTTTCAAAGAAATAATCTGGGATCAATCTATAAAAGTCAAATTGTGGAACTCTGCCGAATACAGTGTGTGCTCAGGCCTCTCCAACCATACAGCTGTAAAATAAATCTGGCAAACAAAACTCTGGGGATGTTATTTATTTCTGAAAGCCAAAGCACACGCGCCCTTCATTATAGACGCCCAAGTTATAGAGGGCTGCGTCGGCGCTTTCACGCAAATGCAGTGCATCCCTGATTGGTCCTTCTGCATAGGTTGGGATAGCACCAGGCTGGCAAGAACGTCCGTTTCAAGCACAAACTAACCACTGGCACCTGACCTCGCCTTAGAGTAGGAGACTTCGGGACCAGTCCTCTCCGTTCCCTTACTTAGAGGAGGCCTCCATGACTCCCCGTCCTCACTAGAGGCTGCAGCATACCCTCCATTGGGACAGCTGTCTCAGTGCAGGAAAGCTCACGAGGAGTGGGCCCTTAGTGTACTGCCGTTGACAGCATTTCAGTTCTCAGATTTACTTTTTAGACTTCCAGTCAATGCGTAACTGTTGCCTAAAATTCTGAATTATGGTTTACTGTAGTTCAAATAATTTGAATAAAGTGTTTGTCCTCCATTTATTTTTGTGCAGTGTTTTTCAAAGGGATCCTGGTTGTGTCAGACAGCGATGCCAGAGAAGAACCTTATAATGGTGCAATTCCCCTCCCATTGGAGGCACAGGCAAGATTGCCACAAAGTAGAACGGGGCTCAGTTGCACTCTAAATGTTCCCTTGATCATAGGGGTTGCAAAATACAATCTCCACAATCAGCCAAGCTGCAGTAGAAAGATCCTGCAAGTTTGATACGTGTTTCAGCTTGTTTAATCAACCCCTTACTCTAGCTGTGGTGTGGAACAATACAAATTAAGACAGAAAATAGTAAAATAAGTAGTTTGGGCTGCTGGTCTTGGAGAGGGTGTAAGCACTTGACTTGCATGCAAAAGGCCCCAGCTTTCAGTCTCTAGTTAAAGGGTCAGGTGCGGGGAAAGGAATCCTCCTGGGCCCCTGAAGTCATGGCCAACTGGCTCAATAGTCTCTCCATAGAAGGCAGCTTCATATGTCCCTAGTACAAATGGCACTTCATAGAAGTTTTGCATTAGAGGGAGGCTCATCTTTATATTGCACATGTTCATTGGCAGAAGCAAGGCAGAAACTATCATAAAACTGCAGCCGTCAATGCTGGTCTCAGCTTCCTCCGAACTTCATTCTGGCTGTGCAGCCTTTTTTGTGTCTTTACCACAGTAAACTACAGACGCTTGAACTATGACTTTTTAAGCTTCCCAGCTCCCACACTTGTTCTTCAGCATTCCCCCTTCCTTTCTGTTACGGCTTGGTCCTAGGCAACTGTTCCTAACCAATGTAGATGAAGGGTATAAACTGATGTTTGAAGGTAAGGCTTAGGGGTCCCCATGGAAACCCTTTCATGTACAATCAAAGATTGGCCAAGTAGGGTGCTCGCATGTTTTCACACGTGGCTCTCCAAAGGAAATCACATCAAACTGATTCTTCAGTATTCTCCTTCAGCTGATTTCAGCTAAAGCCATAAGCACCACTGGGAAATAATGAAGGTGTACCTCTGAAGAAAAACATAAGCAAACCTTTCATTCTAAGGTCAGCTTTAACCACACAAGGAACAAACAAGACTGTCATTGACAGATTAAGGCATCATGATGGAAACCTATGTAACACTGCACTGGTACTTCTGGTGCCCCCTTCACATAGCAGTATTTCCTGCACCCCTTCCCCCACCTTTAACAGCAGGATGGCAGGAAGGAAACCTTAAGATCATCTCAGAAAGAAAACAGTACGTTGTAGTAAGCTTGTCATAAGTATGAGTTTCAAGCAGACAGGCTGTACCTTTGTCTACTTGGGAATGTTAAAATTGACAGTAGTATTCTGTAGTTGTATTTGTTTCTTTAAAGCTGTTTATCACAAAAATGATATATCAAAACACCTAATTTGTTTCTCAGACCAGGTGATCTCCATGACAGATACAACATTGGGTGTATAAGTTTGTGACATAATTACAACTGTAATGTTTCTGTTCAGACTGACCTTCAACAGATACCTTAGGAACACACAACACTACCTTCAGCGTCAGGTTTCCAAGATTTCAGACAGAATTTTTTCCTTTCCCTTACCTGGACACACTGACAATTCTGATTGCACACAGATTGTTGTTGCCCACTCCATCGCACAAGACTTTGGGCCTTTCCCCTATTGGCTTCTACATGCCTCCTGGACCGACTTCTCCTCTGGCAATGCTGGGGGGGGGGGGAGCTGTTTGCCCAGGCTGCTCACTGCTCTGAGAATGTAGCCTTCGACCCCACACTCCTCTCTGGTTCCTGCGGATTACCCAAGGTGCCTAAGGCCACAATACAAGCAGGCTACTCTCTCAGGCTGGCTTTGCTGCTGTTTCCAAGTCTAAGGCCCCCATGAAACCCCACCTTCCTGGGGCTGTGTGTGCCACCACCAGGCTTCACTTCACCTTTTTGACCAAGCCAGGCATCCACACTGCTACCACAGTGTCCATTTACCATCAAATTATGTTAAAATGTACATATGTTAAAATGTACAAATGTACAAATTATGTTAAAACGCCTTCAACAGCTATCTGAGGAACATTCAAAGCTGCCATTGGCCCATCTAATTCAGCATTACTGATGTTGGCAGGCAGCTGGTGTTCTAAGATTTCAGACAGGAAATTTCTTTACCAGGAAATGCTGAGAACTGAGAAACCTTCAGAATGCAAAACAGGTGTTCTTCCTCAAAGCTGTAGCATTTTTGTAAATCCTATTGATTGTTTACAGACTGCCGCCTGGAGCAGCTAAGACCTATATCTTCCTCTCACATGCTGTAATTAGGTGTGTTTGTTTCCGGTAAGATAGGATCACAACCTCAATATTACTGAACACAATGGACTTACTTCTGAGTAAAATAACTATTTTCAAACATCTCCAACCTTAACATTTTTAGGATCTTAAAAGCCATATTCTAGTTCCTACTTGAGATAGGTTTAGAGACAATTCCAGAATACACTCATCTCCATCATTCTGGAGAATACTACAGACAGGTGCTATTAGCACTACCTGCCATCCCTCTGCTAGCTTGTGGAGGAACTTGTCCCAAATTGGCAAAAGCACAACATGCCCTTTTGGCTATCATCAAGATCATATTATATGTCTATGACCAACAATCCTGTTACTATTGTATAAGGATTTCCTGTTTTATTTGCAGCTGAATGGAGAACTTGAATATTTATTGGTTGACACCATAACAACTACAGTTTAGTGCCCATTGACTAGGTCAGTCTGGCTTCTAAGGCTTAAATCCTATTTATTAATCTGCCAGAGCACACTGCAATAGACTGCAAAGCACCTCCTCTACTGCAAAATGGCTGCCGACAGACTGCATAGCGCTGCATCTTAGGAGTACTGTCACAGGAGGCTGCAGCACTCCAGGACCACTGCCATTGCAAGTGGGGGTGAAATGGGATGGGAACAAAATTGAGTGAATTGAGTCCAAGAAAGGGAGTGGGCTCAGCGGCCACCGAATCCTAATTCTCTTCAGGAACCTGTGCCAGCTATTTAGCTAGAACAGGTCCAAGTAAAACTACCTACACCACAGATTACCCTGGGTAAGGGAACAATTGTTCCCTTAACCTGAGGAGACCTCCACAACTGCTTCCTTCCCCAAGAATGCAGTGGTAGCCATCTTGTCACTGCTGCATCGGCAAAAGTAGGAACAGATTGGGCTATAAATGTAGCATTCCTGTTGCGTTGCCATCCAAGGGAGTAGCTTTGGCATCCTCACCTTCTTAAAGCTTGACAATTCTGAATCCTTCTAGGGTCAGGACTTCTGCCCCCAAGGAACAGCTTGAAACTTATCAAGATGTTTTTCTTTCCAAGCTATCATCTCTGCAGATTCCTAGGAACTGATCCCAAGGCTTCAAGCTGCAGTCAGAATCCCTTCACCACTGGCGCCCTTCTTCTGCCATTCCCTCTGACAGGACCTTCAGACAGGACCTCTCTAGCAGGTCCTAAAATGGAGTACAAACTGCACGTGGCTGAATTATGCCATAGGATTCTAATACAGGCCACTATGAAGCTGGTGAGAGGAGTATTGTGTATTTTCACTGGTCTTCTCTTGCTGCCTCAGTTGATCTTTGGCAGCAGCCTGAATTCTCTGCCAGAGGGAGAACATTAGCTTGCTTGTAGCACAATTATCACACTCTTACCTGAAATTAGACTCAACATTCACATGTGGGACCACCAAGAATGGTATCCTTTGTAGTAGCCATTTAACATTAGGGGTAACTGACGGTGCCTGAAGAGCAGGACATTAAACAGGATAAAAAATGAGAAACAATGCTCATCTGACACTTGCCGGGGGAGCTGGAGGTAAAAAAAAGAGACTGGGTAGAAGCCTAAGCATCTGGACGATTACACGAAAACAATAGAAGTTGTAAGACTTATTATTATAAGGACTTTCTATCTGCACAGATTAGCTCTTCCTATAAACACCTACAGTTCTATGTCATGTTACAATTGATTGGTATTAAGTAAACTGTTCACACTTTTGGCAGCTATTTCCAGATTCAGTACGAATCCATATATGAACTAGGCCAGTGGGAGAACGTCTTCCAGTCTCTCCTCATAATCCATACAATTTAGAGGCCTACATTTTTCTACAGATATGGCATACAGATGGCACGGTCAGAGCTCCTTACGGCTGATCTTTGTGGAAATGATGGAAATACATGATAGGTATACAGACATCAATCCATACAGAACCATTGGCTTACTGTGCCCAGAAAGCTATTAGGGGAGCTGACTCACTTTAAGAACAGGCAGCCATGACTAAATACTGACAAGTCGTAACATGGATCACTTTTTGTTGTAATAATCTGCAGGTTGGGTTATTTGAATAATAATATTGAATAATCAGGTTGCCAGGTCTGAATTGGAACCCAACATCATGCATTTCTTCTGTGAAGACTCAATCAGCATGATTATTTCGATCTTGTCTTGAGTTAGGCTTACCTACATCCAGTTCTTCCCCAAGGCCAGATCCAAAGCAAGCACAGAGATCGCAAGACACAGGCTGTATAGAAAGGTCAGCCGGGATGTGTCACCAGCGATCAGAAGGCAGATTGCTGCAGAGTTGCATGTTCTTACAAAACAGCTTCTTTTACTTATGGAATAGGAGTAAACAGCATACATTATGGGAGTGTCTCAAGGATTTTAAGAGTTCAGAGAGGTCACTAGCAGCCACCTACTACTGCCACCATCCTTTATGAACTTTCTCTTACAGATCTAACCATTTTGTGTGATTTTTGTGAATACTCACAAGGTTTGGTTTATAAAATGTATTCTGGGCCAATTCAGGTGAGCAACAGGCCTACTTGGCAACGAGAACAGATTGCTAAGAATTTCAAACATTTCTCTTAGTTGTATTCTACAGCAGCAGCACAGAAAATACTGAGATTTCTTGACAATAGGGAGCAGATGGTTTGAAACCAAATCACTCTCAACTCTACAGAGGAAGTTATTAGAATAATAAACCAATTTGTAAGCATTTAGTGTGTAAACAAGCGACTCTGAACAGACAATAAGGGAGCACATACTTGGTTTTTTCACCTTAGGCAGATTTTGCCCTTAAATACTTGCAGCAACACACAGTTAAAGTAAAGAAAGAGGAGTAAATGGAAAATACTTCAAACAATTATTACATAAATGCTGCAAAATTATTAGTCATGTCAGTTTAATTTGTGAATTCTGTACAAGAAAACGATTGAAAATTGTGTTACTATTCCTCATTGATCAAGTAACACTCTTAATATTCTGTATTCTAACGTAATAAAAAGCACACCCCATCATATATTAACTTTATAGAAGAAAATAAATTCATCCAAAATCTTTGTCTGACAAACACCTGCCTTTAAATAAGCTTGGAATACCAAAGGCTTTAAAAGAGTGCTCTACTATTTATGTTTTCTTCTGCTTACGCTACTATTCAAAAATCAATTCCTTTATGTCACTATCCAGAGCAAAACAGCTTACGGAAGGCTTGTGACACATACATCGAGGCAAGAACTCCAGAGTTTGTTTAAAATAGCATTTTCAGTGTATAAAAGGTGAAAACAGATTTCAAGTAATTAAAAAGCCTGTCTGCAATACAACCCAGTGTTCCCCCACCCAGCTTTAAAAAAATTATTTATGAGGAACGTTAGCATCAGTATCAGTTACAAATTCATGTTCACTCTTCGGACATTTGCAGCCCTGGCTGTGATCCAGGAAGGGAACCCCAGGGGTGCAGCAAGCGCTTTTCACTCTGGAGTCACAGCCAGCAACAGGGTCCAGGTGAGCAGGTGCTCCGCCCGCTTCACAGCCATTGTTCTTGCCGCAAAGTGATGTCCTGAACGAGTGAACTACATACATGGCTAGTTACTCAAAATAGAGCAAGTTCCCCCCCCCAAGTTTTCAGCGTTGCCATATGGACAGCATGAGAAAGAAATTGAAGCATACAAGGCATAAACTATAGTTTCTTTTTATATCAAAATGTACTCTTGAAAATGTGTTTGGCACAGTGCTAAATCATATATAGTTAATACTAAATATTGCAGGATACAATAAAACCCTGGAGTTAACTTGTGTTTTACACCCTTTTAAGGGATAAAAATAAAAGATACCAATTATTCAGAAGTCAGCCTATACAAACTGTATAAACAATATTTATGTCTTGCTTTGAAAACCACCGATATAGTAAATTTTACATAAAAGACTGCAAAATAATATAAATGGATTTAAACAGATCTTTACAATAAGAAATTCAAATGGAAACAGACAAGTAACAAAGAGAAGTAAAAAAATTTATTGCAGTATTCGTTCCACCAGATTTGCTGGGGATCCCTTTTCTTGTATTATTTCAGGGTGACCTAATACATCAAAATCTACATTTACAAAAACTCCTCCTGCAGATAGGTCATAGATACTGCATGCTTTTTTCCCCCAACAGAATAAATTATATATCCAGGAGATTCTGCCATTTTACAGCCTGGAAAAACAATGCTTCCCTGGAAACTGGGCTAAGCTAAAGAAAGCCATCCGCTGCTAGGTTAAACTCCAAGAACACTTTATTAAGAACATTGACAGACTAATTTCCAACATTCACTTGTTTATTTTTTTTAAACAGAAAGGTTTTTTTTCCAAGATATAAACAATTTTTGTTAAACTATTATACAGTGGGAGTAAAAATGAACTGAGAAGTTTCTGCTGCACAACAGCGAAGGAAGCTCCCACAAAAATGTTTACCAAACATTTCCTTCTGTTTCCTGCATCCCAGGTGCCATTCTTACTCTTCATTAAATTGATTTTTTTTTGCCAGAAAGTTGGTATTTCAAGTTTTTTTTCTGTTATTTCATTTCCTGTAAAATTTGGCTGCATGTACAAATGCATTAGCTGGAAGTTCCATCCTTGGCGGCATACAGCGATCGTAAAGTCTGAACCACTTTATTAGTCAGCTTATTAGCACTCGTTAGAGCAATTTTTTTGTAAATAATGTCTGACTCTTTAATAGTGTCTACCCAAGGCACCAGTTTGCGGCCATCGCGGCGCTTAGCCTCAGTCCAGGAGCCACTGTAGGAGCCCGCCATCCACTGAACACTGAAGCCATTGCTGGTTTTCTGTACTACTCTTGCAATTTGTGGTCGATCTTTGTACTTTGGACAGCAAATAGCGATGACATCCATGACATCAACACTTTCATTCATCTGTGCTGCCAACTCTGTAGAGTCTGAATTTCGTTTTGACCTTCTCAATGACTAAAACATTGGGAGGGGAAAAAAGACCAAGTGTTACACAAAAGAACTTGAGTGAAATTATTGCTTTTATTGCTTTTAATCCCTTGACGCCGGGAGTGGGGATTTCCCGGCACACATTCCATTGCCGGCAATGAGACGCACCGCGACCGCCAGCGCCAAGGGGTTAACACATCCTTGCAAAATCACATATTTTAATTTGTACCCGTGTCTTTTAACTCTTATTGATATATAAAATTATATGTACAAATGAATCATAAAGCTACATAAAAACTTGGCAACAATAAAAAGGATACACACAGTACATTCCAAAGGAAAATTAAAACTTTTTTATGCTAGATAAAATCTCTTCTGCTATGTTTTTATTGTGTTTTTTGTTAAAACTTTCTACAAAAAGTTGTATAAACGGTTAAGAATTTCTATCTACAAAATGTTTTTATATGGATTACATTACTGAGTGTACATTTTTTTCAGAGACTGACATTTATAAGCACAGAAAAATCATTTTACGTAATACGCTGCGAAATACGTTGACTCCTCCTCCGCCTCACCCCTGAAGTGCCTCCTCCTCTATCCTCCCCATCACTCTCATCATCCTCTGTCTCAGCTGCATTGTTCTTAGGGCTGCCTCCTCCGAGCAGCGAGGTAATTGCTTTGTTGCGAGCATTTGTGCTAGCTGACACTTCCCCATCCTCTTCCTCTTCATCAGGATCCAAGTGTTCCATAAGAAGTTTGAACTAAGAAAGGACATTGGAAATTAGATTAGATGCCACATAAGAGGACAGTAACAGAACGGCTACAAAAAGCAACATGGCATGCAGAGTTTTTTGCTTCTACTAAAAATTCCTAGTGAATATTTTTTGTTTCAAACACTGAGAATAGCAGTTTGTGGTATTCATAAGAGACAGGCATTTTGTAATTAAGAAACAGTTAACTATTTTTTAGTTTTCCAGAAACTCAGAACAAAGTTGTTGAGAAAAAAACCATTGGAAAAATGACCCAAACCACACTTGCCATGACACTCTCGGCAACAGAAACTACCTTTATACAGTGGGCCTTCAGTATCTGTGGGGGAGACCCATTCCAGGACATCCTCCCTGGCAGATATCAAATTGTGGATAGTGAACTCCCGGGGGGGGGGGAGAGCGCATTTGCACAGCACCACAATTACTTACCTCGGGGCTGCGTGCAGCCTCCAGGATGTGACTGGAAGGCACTTCCAGTTTGTGTTATCCATGCCCCTTACCTCAGAACGCTTCTGGACGCAACTGGAAATCACTGGCCCAAACCAAGTGGCAGTCACGTCCAGAAGGCCTCCTGAGGCACGGGCAGAACATCTGTAGACACAACTGGAAGTCACTTCTGGTCACATCCAAGAGACCCTCCAACTGTGGGCTTGGCATCCATCGATGTCCAAATCCACAGGTGCTGAGCCCACAGATAAGGAGGGTGCACTGTATCTGGAAACTGACGAACTTTTAGATCTCCTTTCATTAAACATGGTGTCTATTACTGACACATTGATACAAACTTTCTCACATAAAATAGGCATGTTTTTTTGTCTCATTTTGTTTTTAGTCTGAAAGAGGTGGGGTGTAGTTCAAGGAAATCATAGATTTTGTTTCTGGCATCCCAAGCTGATGTCTTTTAGGTAAGAGGTGCTGGCTAAGACTCTGAGTGATACAGGTGGTAAAGGTAAAGGTAAAGGTTTCCCCACGACCGAATGGTCTAGTCGTGACCGACTGTAGGGGGCGGTGCTCATCTCCGTTTCAAAGCCTGTGAGCCGGCGTTTTTGTCCGATCATGGTGGCCAGCATGATTCTACGCCGTAGCGCACGGAACGCCGTTACCTTCCCACCAAAGTGGTTCCTATTTATCTACTTGCATTTTAGGTGCTTTCGAACTGCTAGGTTGGCAGGAGCTGGGACAAGCAACGGGAGCTCACTCCGTCACGCAGTCTCGAACTCCCAACCTTGCGGTCGAAAGCCCAGCGACAGCGGATTAACTTGCTGCGCCACCACGGAGTAGACAGTAAAAACTAGGCAAGACAGACCAATGGTCTGCCTCCATATAAGGCAGCTTCACAGGTTCATAGCAACTGACACAGCGCAACTGCTCTAGGTTCTACAGGCAGTGATATCTAAGGGTACCCGATATAACCTGCAGCTCATCCAATCCCCTTTAAGTATCCCCTACATTAAGCACACATTCTCCAGCAAAGCAAACTGAAAAAGGTGACTGATTGTGGGGGTCAGCATGGCTCCAGATTGCTGCCTTCAGCATGTGGACCACCATGCCTCATTGGCCACCTTCACAAGACAGTTCAAACCCTTTTATAATGAAGTTGATGAGAGTCAAAATTCTGCAATCTCTCAATACTTACATCTAAGTACTGTTTGACTATACTCCTCTTCACTTCTTCTGTGAGCTTGGAATTAGCCATATCACTTCGAAGGAAGTCCAGTGTCTGTTTTGGATGGAAGTGAATTCCTGTCTTCCTGTTTATCGTTTTATCATACACCTTTGCTGATTCAGAGGGAGAATATTTCTGAATTTTACTATATTGGAAAAACAAAACAAAAAATTAAAAATTTTGCACTTTTTTCTAAAAACTATAATAGAAGTCACATAAATTCATGTCAGAACTATCAACCTTATAAAAATGGAATTTAATGTCATGTTAGATTTTGTTTGGTGTACTGTCAGCAATACACAGAATGTTTAAATCTTAAAGTGTTCAATTCCTCCTAAAAGTCTTGGGAATGTAGAAGAAATGGGATTACAAAATGGAAAAAGCAAAACTGCAAATAATCCTTACCTATCAGAAAATCCACAGAGATTCTTTAAATGCTGCTTTAACATCAAAAGCAATAATATACCCTGGGACACATTTGCAAATTCAATTAGAGGGGCTGAATTGTCGGGCAAACATTTCATGACAGCATTTATATCGTTCTCTTCATCAGAATCGGAATCGGAGCCTGCACGTTTTCGTAACTTTCGAGGTTTGTGAACTTCCTCCTCGCTCTCACTGTCACTCTCGCTGTTACTTTCACTCTCGCTCTCTTCATCAGATGAAGGCTTCCTCTCTTTTTTATATTTCACCATAGACTGAAAGGGAGGATGACACAAGTGCTTTAGAAGAAAAGGAGTGCCACTGTACACTTCTTTGAAAGCGAGCTGAAGATCATTCTACAAGGCTTAATCATCCACAAGCTTGAAATACCAATTCCCTGGAGCGGGGGGGGGGGGTCAGATGTGGCCCTCAGAGACTCTCCATCCAGCCCATGGTAAGCCTCTAGTCCCCTACGGCCCTGCTGGCATGGGCTGCACCTTCCAAGCTCTGCTCTGGCTATGTGTGGAGGGTATTCTGAGGGGCAGGGAGGTCACATGAAGACTCCCCAGGCCTCAGCATGCTTTCAGAAGGCCGAAAATAGTCACTTCCTGGTTTTCCCAAAGACCCAAAAGTAATTTTGACCACTGAAGGTCTCCGATGGCTTTGGCAGGTTAGGGAGGCCACTCCAGCCCTCAAAACATATTCTGGTTGTTTCCTTTCCTGTGATCTCCTAGTTCAAAGATATTTACTCCAGCACCTATAAGTAAGCTGTTTGTGGGGTAGGGGAATGGGAGTTCATTAAAGTCTGTGCTGTGTGTTGGTGCTTGGCGGAATCCTGGAACTTTGAGCCTATTCATTCATTCATCTAAGTTCCATCTCTAATGCATTTATTTAAATTTTATATTTAAATTTATTTTTCCGGCCCTCGACAACTTGCAGATATTTGATGTGGCCCTCCAGCAAAAAGGTTTGGAGATGCCTGCCCTGGATGATTCAGATAAAATTTCAGGAAAATACATTTGCATGAAACACTTTCAAACTATTAATTTGGACTGAAAATCTATTAATGAGTTCACAAAAGCAAAGGCTGTTCAACTTGAATAATTAGTAATCGCTTCTATTGTTGCAGTGTATCAATTCTTGCCTTATATAGCAATGGGGGGAGCAGGAATCTAGTACCTCTTAAAAGTTTCACAAGTAGTTCACTTTTTTATGTTCTGTAGTAGTTCACTATACTTTTTATATTCTGAAAGTATAGTGCAGCTCTTGATCACAGCTTTTGAGAGACAGAACTATTGTCTGATGAAATTAGGCTTCCCTCATGGGCAATCTCAGCTAATGAGATTTGGTAGTATGCTCACACTATGAAGGAGTGTACATGTGAACATGCAATATTGGCAGACCCATTTGCATGAATCATTTCCTTTAGCGTCAATTCCATGGAAAAGACTGATGCAATATGTTACTTGTAGGTGCACCACTACATTATGTGTAGTGGCTTCCATTCTGCTAAGAACATGTGTGAAGGGCATCTAAAATACATAATTAACTGAAACTTATCGTTGTAAGAACTACTTGCTCCAAACGTATGACTCTTAATATTAAATCCTAAATATTTTAGAAGGTAATACTACAAATAATGTTATAACCAACTGATGGTGAACAACACTGTGCATTACGTTTTGTTGAAAAGCTTATATAGATAATAATTATACTATTACAATTCTGATATGATGGACACTTAACATTAGAGAGATAGGGTAAAGCAACTGAAACTGAACACTACAGAGCATGGTACCAGACATTTTATAAGAGAACATGGAAATCTTCAAAAAAGAAAAAAAAAACCTCTCTAGCTAAACAGGATAGCACATCAACTGAGGTGAATGAGTTGCAGCTTCTATATCAACTGCTTGTGTGATACCACAGTTATATGCAACCTTGAACTACATGAAATGTGCAGTAAACAGGCCACTTTAGATTTCCTTTGTTTTGGTTCCTACTAAAGAGTATCTGAGAAGTTGGCGCCTCTGTCCACATTCATTCAACTGTTACAAGAGTTTAATTTTGTTGGTTTCTAAGATTTTTCCAAGATTGTTTCTAATTTTGTTTCAGAGAACACAGCAACAAGAGGGGTTAATTCTCAGCCATTTTCCAATATAAAAGTGAATCAAAAAGAAAAGACAGACTATTCACAACCTTGACACAAGTAAAATAACTACACAGCCCCCCCCCTTTTCCAAAGTCCCATCGTCCATTATTTTCAAAGATGGTTGCCCAGGGTGCGATGCGACCCACTTAGTGGGTCAGGAACTAAAGTTTGAAAAACAGGGTATTAAATGTGAACCCCCTGCCCAAGACGCAGAGACCTGCAAACCTATTATAATATTTTGAACAACAGAATAGCATAATTTCAGGCTATGGAATTGATTGCTGATATTGTGTAAATAATATAAATCCACTTACCTCCTTAAATGATTGCAGGAGGTTACTACCAGAAACTGATAATGTAATGTCTATATGGTGCATTATAAAAAGTGGCTCTTCCTGGGTTTGGTAAGGAAAACAGGCTAGATTGTCAGCTATATACAAGAGCATATTCACTTCTGTCTTCTGTGAAAGCAAAAAAGAAAGTATATTCAAATGCACTGTACAATTCTGCATTTCTGAGTTCAAAAGCCTAGATGCCAATTTTTCCTCACTTCCTGAATTTTTTTTACAGCTATCCAAGTTCTGAGTATGCACAGCCCCTGAAACTTTAGTTACTGAGATACTGCCAATACAGATCTTATTTTCTAGTTAGGCATGTAGATGTCAGGAAAAACAAACAAGAGAAGCACTTGTCAAAACAGGCCTATGTCTAGGATATCCTTTAAATGTTGCTGAATCAAGCACCCCGTCTTGCAGGGAGGACAAGTAGGTGAGGAATACCCTCAAAATGCCACTGGTAACTCTCAAACAAATATACCCTACCCAGCACAATCCAAGATTAAGACTAGGATTAGAAACACAGAGACAGCAAAAAGAAATACCAACAAGCGAACATTCTTCAAGCCATTCATGACCAGCTATCAAGATCCTTCATCAAACCCACTGTACAAGTGTATAAAAAGTTTGTTGCACACTCACAGCTGTGTCATCAAAGAGGTTGAGTAAGGAAATAAGAAAGGCTCGTCGGTGTTGCCGATTCCCTCGGATCATGGAGTAAAGGTGTGAACACAAAGCACTACTGGATTCATCCTGCCTAAAGCCCCTCACAGGAACTTTTGGGCAAGTGTTGATTGCCTGTTGTACCTGGTAAGACATCTTCATACCAGCCACTGCTTTCATCTATAAGTAAAAGTGAATTATAATTAAGTCTCAACAGTGCTTAATACGAACTGAAATAGGATGCTTAACGGGATGTTTTTGGAGCTCAGAGTTGCCACATTTCCATTTTCCTCCAAAAGATTTCTCAACATGGTTTTCGAAACATTCATTTTATACCAGCAAGTGGTTTAGGGATACTTTGTTTAAAAGAGAGGACAAGACAGATATCCAATGCAGGGATGTACAATCCAAATCACTCAAAACAGCTTACAGATTTATTCCTCTCATGTTTTAACTCAGTACTTTCCTTTTAAGCCAATTCCTTTACCCACTTTTTTCAATCTGGCCCCACAGAATGCTGTCTCAGCACTAAAGAACTGTGAGTACTGTTGATATAACATTCCTGTCCTTCCCCAAATCCCCCCTCTGCATTATCAAGAAATATGTAGATATTCCCATGTTAATTACTCTCCCCTTTCCTGACCTTGTTCCTCATGCAACTTCTTGTATCTTTGTTTCTCTGTTTCTGTCTTCCCACTGCCTGCAATCCCATACCACCTCTACATTCTCCAGCAACAACCATAAAACTTTCACTGTCTTAGCAGTTCACAAATTAAGAAGGAACAATTCATGTAGTGAAGTGAATGTAGTGGTATATGAAGCTGGCTTTCTCCACACCTACTTTTGATGGGTTTAGACAATGCATAAGAGATGGCAAAGGGCAACAAATGACAGGCATTTGGAATTTCTCCAGGGGTTGCAGTTGGTCAGCTGGTCTTATGTTGTTAGGTTTTATCTAATGTATGAGACAGAAATTGGGGTACCACAACAGGGCCTTCCATCCTGGGCATATGCTCTAACAGAAAATTCAGCTACATTCCAAGAATGTGCTTGAGATGGATTCCTGCTTACCAACTCACATCTTCCCTCTCACCAGATCTAAGGGTCGTTAAGCACCATTTTGAAGAAGACAGATCAATGCTCTTTTTTCAGATTCTTCTAGTAATCAAGGTGTCTTGAAGGAGGTACATACCAAATTTCAGGTTAGTGTGGAAGCAGCCTAACAATTTTGACGCATATGGTTGTAAGCATCTGTGTGCATATGTCTGGTTTTACAGTGGTTTGTAAATCTGAAGACCTATCTTTTGCTTCAATTGTTCCAGTTGGAGATGTCAAAGTGGTATGACCCTCACCCTGAATACAAGCTGATGCTTTTAACTTTGTCCTCCTTGAATGGTACTTTAAATGTTTACATTTTTAAAAGGGGGGAAAGTACAAAAAAATAGAAGTTTTATAACAAACTAAATGGAAGAGTACATACATGAATAAATCCAGCATATTTTTTGTCTATCTCCACCAACTGCTGGTCAGCTTTGTTCCTCATGGAAGGCTCCGGATCTGTGCCCATAGCTATTAAATATGGTACACACTGAAAAAAAAGACAGAAACATTACTGTGAGTTTGCCATATATGCCTCTAATTTCTCCATTTATTTTCTTCATAGTTGATAAGCTATTAACTATATAGCCTGAAACTCATTAAAAGGTAGTAGTCTGTGGATACAACATGTTCATATACTACAGGTGAAAACTGTATAACTCGTCCTGTTAGGAACTAGTTATTATATTGAAGACTTATAGTGTTACAATTGAATTGGCCCTTTACAAAACATTTTTTTATTAAAATAAGTTGGAGAGCTTTAAATAGCTTATGCAAAAATACCTGAATGCATAGCACTGAAAAAAGTACTTGCTTACTTCATTTTCTTAACCTAGATAAGACTGTCTCAACAGCCAGCCCTAATTGTTGCAATTTGAAACTGCTATTATTTCAGAAATGCACCTCAAATCCTTTCATTACATGCATTTATTCACACTTCAGCAGGCGGAAAAGCCATGAAATAAATTTCTGTCTGCAAATCCAAGTCTGCTAAGAGCAGCGGACACAATTGTAGTAATACATCAGAATTTCAAGTTCTATCTTACTCTTGTAACAACAGCTGGGAGTGCCCAAGCAAATAGCACACAAAAATACACAATGGTTAGGGATATTTGATTCAGGCGAGTAAAATAGGATTACAGCCTAACAGCACAATCCTATACCCCCCTTGCACCGGCGCTAAGCTCTTACACCAGCTGAACGCCGTCGCAAACATGCCTTCAAGCGCATCCGCATCAGCACTGTGGTGCTGGACCAGCGCAAGCAGCAGTGCCGGCGGTCAGGCGCTGCCGCAACTGTTGGCAGCGCCAGTCGTGCGCCAGTCAAGCATTGGCGTCGCTTGGTCAGCGCAGGGCCTCCACGAGGGTGTTCCAGAGGTGTTCTGGGGGTGTAACTGGGTGGGGGCAGTGGGCGGAGACGGCGGTTGTGACGGAGACGGCCGTAGTGCCATATCCTAACGCCCGTCCCTGGCCAGGGTGGCCCCGATACAGGCCGCTTCTGTGCACTTTCCTCTGCACCTGCAAAACAGCAGGCACAGATCCGAGCAGGCTCATACAGGCGACCAGGGCTTATGTGGGTCTAAGGGGAAAGCCTCCCCTTGTCCTGGACGTTGCTGCTGCTGCTGCCTCCTAATGGGCTTTAGGATACAGCCCTACTATGTTGGTCTTACTAGGCTGGCACAGTATAGGATTGCGCTCTAAGTCTTACTGAACACAATGGGCTTATTTCTGAGTAAAATAAAAATGGGAGGTGTCTAGTACTTTCCACTTTTCCCTCTGTGTGTGTGTTCTCTGCTTACTCAACCACTCTAACTTCCCTTGTTTTATTACCTCCATCATCTCTTTTATTCTATGCAAATGTCTGCCCTGGCTTTTTCCCATGTCAGACTCTGCCACAGTTGCTATTTAATCAATCAACAATATTTATATACCGCTTTTCAACAAGAAGTTCACAAAGTAGTTTACAGGCAAATAATAATAAAGTTAAATGGCTAACTAACCATTAAATTAAACAAGAGAAATTAAGTGAAGTAAAATTAACAAGAGAAATGGTTAACTCCTTAAGAGTTTGAGAAGCAAGGCAGAGGCATGATTTCCAGGAAAGTGTTGCTGCCAGGCCTGATCCAGAGGTGGGAGTAACTTACCTGAAAACAGCACCAGGCTCCAAGGGGTGTGGGGGCCCCCAAGCTTCTGTTTCTTTTAAAAAAAATGCAACCGGAAACCAAAAATGGTTTCCAATCACATTTTTTAAATGGTAACAGAGGCTTGGGAAGCCCTGAAGAAACCTGTGTGCAGCTCCCCACACTCCTTGGAGTGTGGGGGCGGCTGCAGATAAGTTAACACCCCCCTATCAGCCCCCATCAGCAGTGGTGCAAACCTGGGAATCATGTCACTGCCTTCCTCCCTCCCCTGCTCCTTGAGGGGCAGAGGTACAGTGTCTCAGGCTGGGCATCAAACGCCCCAGTTTGAGAACCTCTGGGTTAAGTGCTGAAAAGCAGCCGCTTTCAATTTTTCAAACCTTTTCAAATTTTTCAAAGTAGCCATTTAGGAATCCACTTTCACTCTCAATGTTCTGGTTTCCCCACCAAAGCAGAAAGAATATAACAGTGGCAGCTCAACGGAGAGAAGGAACAATGGCATGGAAAGGGAAGAGAGGCAGAGATCATCTGGTGAGAACATCTACCCCAAGGCAGCTTGGTCATCCTAGCACAACAGAAAAGCAAACTGCCTGGTCTCAAAATCAATCTATGAAGCAGGATCAGACAGTGAAGTTCGCTGAGGGAAAGAATTTGAACTTGGGCATCCCCAGTCATCGCACTTTAACACTATACCACCATGCTGGGTCTCTGGGACATGGACATCAAGGAAAGAAATTCTGTGTGTCGTGAAAAATTCCAATGCATCAGGATGAGGCTATATAATAAAGTACATTTAATTATTGCATACCTGAACTGGATGGATAAGACCCTGGTTTAAAGTCAGTGCAATAACATTGAGAGCAAAATGACGAACACTGGACTGCGCATGAAAGAAAGCCTCAAGGACCTGTTTGAGATATAGCTGCATGATAGAGCTGCTCATCCCTGAGGAAATATCACCCATTTCTTTCAGATCTTCCTGCTTTGCTACCTTTTTCCCTGTGAAAAAACAAAAGGAAAGGTTGTATTACCTACACATACTACCATTTTTCATGCTTTATGGACACAAATCAGGGCAGAAAAAGACTTAAGTTGTTGACAACTGTTATCAGTGCAAAGCACTTTCCTAACTAGACTTGTTTATATGGTCACGATATACCAGATAGCTCTCCTCTCAAATCTTTTGATGAATGTGTATACATAATTAATGTCCTGTGGGTACATTCTTCACTAGCTGGGATAACTGGGTATTCGAGAGGCCTCTGTGGGAGTCCCCCGCTACTGGAGACCGACCATCACAGATAAATCTATGTGGGTCATTGCAGGAGCGTAGCTGACCAGCATGCCAACCCTTGCGTACACCAGTTAGGCTGCTGCCATCTCCTTCTTCTCTCCCTTTGACCTGGTAGTAGTTGCAATGACATGATGAAACCACTGCAATTACTTCCAGAATTATTTCCAGGCTTCCAGAAGTGGCCAGCCTGGCTCTGAGCGACTTCACTGAGAGTAACTGAGGCAGAGGGAGGATGGGTGGCCAGGAGAAAACACGCAGTCATTCTCATGTGCCACTCGGAGCCAGGCTAGCCACTCCAAACAACCGCACAGAGAATGCCTGCTGGGAAGGTGGGAGTTCACCGTAAGTTCCCTCCCTCCCCCATTTTTGGAAATATTTCTGCACCAAGCTCAAGAAGGAAAATCCTGAATTTGGTACTCAGAACATTCCTTTGGCCATAGAAGCGCAACATTGGCCTGTGTTCTTGATTTGAGAGGCTCATCACAGGAGATAAACACCAATCTTCTTATGATACCACATACTACAGCAATGATCTCCAAATTGAAGACCACTGTGTTCAGAATAAGCCCTCCCAGTCACAACCACCAATTACCATTCCGCCGTGTTGCCATTCTTCTTTCATGTTACCCCGTGCACAGGGATGCTCTGGGCAGTTGCATCTACTGATGCAGAAGGCGGCGTAGCAGGACATCCAAGCAGGCACTACTCTCCAGAGTGTCCCTGTGCACAGGGCAACTTGGAAGAGGTGTGGCGACATGGCGGAACGGTAATCGCCACAACAGGAGAAAGGCTTTTCCCAAATCCCAGATCCGGTCCACAGACCGGGGTTTGGAGACCCATATACTATAGTATCCTTTATGCCGTGGGCTATGAATATACTAAAGGACATAGTGGCACTGTGGGTTAAACCGCTGAACTGTTGAGCTTGCTGACCGGAAGGTTGGCAGTTCAAGACCACATGATGGAGTGAGCTTTCGTCACTTGTCCCAGCACGAAAGTATGTAAAAATGTGAGTAGATAAATGGGTACCATTTCAGTGGGAAGGTAACAGATTTCCATGCACCTTGGCGTATAGTCATGCTGGCCACATGACCATGGAAACCTGTCCTCGGACAAATGCCGGCTCTTCGGCCTAGAAACAGAGATGAGCACCGCCCTCTACAGTTGGTCACAACTAGACCATTCAGTTGTGGGAAACCTTTACCTTTACCAATATATTGTGCTTTAAGCAGTGGTGAAAACTGTTGGTGCTGAATACTAAACACTTGGAACTACCTACAGTAGAAGCTACTGTAAGCTTTTATTTACTGTACTTTTAAGATTTCGTCTGCAATAGAATGAGTAGCACGGTGAACTGTACCACTTCAGATTACAGATAGGAAGTTGCCATACTTTTAGAGCATCCTAAAATCTTTGATGAAAACTTTAACATTTGAAGAAGACAGGTAGTGTTTTTGTTGTGCTAGTTTCAACTTACAGGGAGATTTGTACAAGTGGAACACTAATGTGTGAAATTCCACCTATTGTGTGAATACTACACCACCATCTCATTCTGCTGAACGTGTAGATCCAATCTCACTTGCCACCCTCAGAACTTGTAAAGCTTTCAATAATTATACGCCTTCTCTTTCTGTGTATATAAATCAGAGAGGGTCCTTCAAACTGAACTGCAAATACTTAGGACATATTATTTATTTAGATAGTTCAATCATTGCAATAATGCTCCCCACTCACATTCTCTGTCTGCCTGCTGCATACGTGTGTCCTCCTCTTGAAGGTAAGTTTGGAGATTTTTTAACACCTGGATTTTTAAATTTACTGAGCAGTTCTTATCAGAAAGGATGTTGTTGTATAATGTTTTCACCTCCTGTTCAAACATTAGGCCTGGATGTTGTATGAAAGCAAACCCTGAAAGAAATTAGGAAAAAATCCCACTTTGTAAATCTTCATGCTATCAAATACAACAAAGTCCTGGTTAAGAACAAAAACACCACATAACTAAAGTCACTTTCACGTTTAAGGTGATTTTACTTTCTCTCCAAAACGACAAGTACAAAAAAATGGGATATTTGCTGCCTTAACTCTCTGTCAATGTCATGACTGACTGTATTAATCCAGTATTGGGGTCAAATCTATCACCCGAAAAGCTAGAAGGATCATCATCAACAACGACAACATTTATATACTGCTTTTCAACAAAAGTTCATAAAGCAGTTAATATATAATCTTTTCATTTGCTTTGCTATGCTAAGCATGAAATTATTTGCAAGCCAAATAATACTTTATTGAGGACTCCCTTTTTCAGTAAAGAAATATAGTTACACATAAATCATTGGGATCAATAATACCATACAATGCCAAGTACACAAAACCTACAAGAATCAACTGTGGGAGCCTAACAGAGCAATCCTTTGCATGGCTACTCAGAAGCAAGTCCCACTGTATTCAAGGAAAGTATACACACAGGACCTTTTGCATTTGTGGATTTAACCACCTGCAGATGCAGAGGGTCCACATATGTGCTGCCAGAGGATCCCTGCAATTACTTCCCTGGAACCTCCAGAGGCCTCTCCTGGATTGCACTAGGCTGGCAGCCAACTCTATTGGTCTTCATATGACTCAGAATGGCCTGCACAAGCCTCTGGAAACTACTTCTAATTTTCAGAAGCAATTACTGGTTTGATCAGAAGTAATTTCTGGATTCTGAGGCTCATGGAGGCCAGCAGAGGGGGTTTGCTGGCCTGGCGCAACCCAGGCAAGGCCTCTGGAGGCCCCAAGTAAGTAACTGGGTGAGTTAGAGGAGTGGATTCCAGCATCTACGGAATTCCTTATTTATTTGGGGGGGAGGTTGCTGGAACGAGCCTCCCATAGATTAGTAGGCACACTGAATAAGATTGCAGCCCAAGTAACCCGTTTTTAAGAACATAAAATACCATACTGTGCCATTAGCCTGACAAATTCTGAGACCACAGTCCTATACCTATGCTCTTGCGCTGATCCAGTGCTGTCACAAACATGCCATCAGGCACGTCTGTGCCAGGGAGTCGGGAGCTGGACCAGCGCAAGCAGCAGCACCGGCACTCAGGCACAGCTGTGCATGTCAGCTGCGCCCATCAGCTGCGCCGGCCATGCACTTGTAGCACTCAGTCGGGTGCAGGACTTTGTGGAGGGCGTTTCAGAGGTGTGCTGGGGGCGTAAAGGGGCAGCACAGTGGGGGGCCACTGGGCTATATCCTAAGCCCCATCCCCAGCCAGGGTGGCCCCAATTCGGACTGCTGCTGCTCACGTTCACCTGCGCCTGTAAATCAGCAGGTGCAGATCTGAGCAGCCCCCTAGGGCTGGTTAGGGCTTACTCAGGTGCAAGGGGAAAACCTCCCCTTGCTCTGTGCTACACCGCTACTGCCTCCTACTGGGCTTAGTATACAGCCCTGCTGCGCCGACCTTGCTAGGCCGGTGCTGCTTAGGATTGGGCTATGATTCAGATTATTCTTGCGTTAATGACTTGACAGATTTCTCCATGAAATACTGTTTGGCCATTGTTCTTTACATTTTTGCTAATGAAAAATAGCAGAAAATAAACTGGGTTTCTTCTCAGAAAAAAAGGAAATACCCATACATAACAGACAAACCAACCAGTATACAACCTTTACAATGCAACCTTGTAAGGATATTTTAGTTCTACAAAATAAGTATGGGACCTAAAGTGAATTCTTTTCTACCAGTAGGTAGTAGTGATCCCCCCCCAAAAAACCCAATGATAACAATAAACACATACATTTTCCATCCACTATGTGCAGAAGCCAAGGACCTGAAACATCACATGGCTTGAGCGGCTTCTCATCAGAGGTTTCTCATCAGAGTTAAGGAATACTTGGAGCATGGAGTTGCAAAGGATTCAATACAGAAGATTTCACATTTTTTTTCAGCACTGAAGGGCCCCAAAATTTCAACCCATGGTTTCAGATAATCCAGGGATGTCAACCATAAGGCCCATGAGCCAGATGCAGCCTGCAGAAGCTTTTTATCCAGCCCTCAGGCTCTCCCAGCACCACCACCAGCTGCTGAAAGGGAAGCCTACACAATAATTGGGATCTCCCATATCTTGAAAATATGATCAAGATTTGCATGTTTCTATTTGCAGCGAATGAGTTTAGTTCCTGAGAAAAAGTGGTTATTTCTAGTCATGACCTGATTCATGACATCAATTCCTGCTCAGATCCCAAGACTGAAGGCTCTGTTGCCAGCGGTATGACCATACCGATGCTCCAAGTATAGTAAATGTGTAGTAAACTCCAAGTGTAGTAAACCCAGAGAAGACGGAGTGCCCACTCTAGGCCAGCATCAGTTGGCGCTATGGCTCAGTAGGGAGGAGGTGGCTGTCTAGTGGCTCCAGCAGCACCAGCCAGTGGTAAGCGATTTTCAGGGAAGGGGGTGAATTGGGCAGCGGGGAGGATGGGCCAATGTGGTGGAACCAGTGGCGGCTTCCAGCACCAGATCCTATGTCCTGCCTCAGGTCAGGCAGCCCAACATGGGCCTGCTCTAGTCTACACCAGCCAAATAGCCAGTGGAGATATGAGCAGCCCCAATGCAGGGCCTGGGACTTTACTTGGGAAAAGAGGACTCCAGCAGCTGCCATGGTGTCCATGGGTGCAGCGGTAGCCATTTTGGAACTGCTAGCCCTCTGGGCGCTGGACAGCTCAGGATTATAATATAGTCCCCTCTTTTCCATACACAAGGTCCAGGTGAAAGAGACATAGATTTTTTGGCTGTATTGTGTGCCCTTACACCATACTTCAGTTTTGTCTGGTGTGCATAGTGAAGTGTAACATAGTCTAACAGAAAATGCTTATACCTACGCAAGAAAAGCTGCACTGGCACAGCAATCTATACAAACCTAGCTATTCATACAAGCGGTAAAATAACTGTTATACTCTTTTGTTAAGTTCTTACCTAGACCAATAATGGCTTTTGTTTGTACCTCCTCATCTGAATGCTTGGTAAAATACATCAGCAGTTCAAGTACTTTGTCCTTTATGTTAACCTAGTTAAAGAGGGGGGAAAGCACTGCTAATCAGAAAAAACGTTGAACATGTTTCTGTTCCTTTAAAAAGGTTATAATCAAAACGTTATGATTAAAACATATATTTCATAGCAAATTTTCCAAGAGTTTAGCTATCACTATCCGACAGAATTATAATTTAAAAAACCAATTTTCAAACATGCAACAGTGAGCAAATACAAAGAGTACACTTTACCTTGCTGTTGCCTTTAAAATCCTCTTGATCAAAATCAAAATGCCGACACAATGCTCCAACAGTGAAAAGGGATCTAAGGAGTGCTGGTTTATTTGCTGTGAGTATTGTGCTGTTTGGGTCTTCTTGATGTTGACTTTTTAACTTTGAAAGTGCACCTGCAAAAAGAGTAAGTCTTGCCTTCAAAACTGGTCTCCTCACATCTTCAACTTAATATGCCAAAAAATTTTCATCCCGAGTTTCCAATATTTAACTCACCATAGTATCTATTAAAACAGGCCCATACAAATTTATAATTCTGCGTGACCTTATTTACAACAGCCCCAAGACAGCTGACACAGTGCTGCACTACCTAGAAACAAAACAGAGCATTACAATAGCAAGACATTCCAAAATAGGGAATGGAAAAATCAGCCACTTGTTCTCATCTAAGGAGGGGATAGTATTCAAGCCCAGAAATATTAGGGGGGGAAAAGCTGTATCTCACAGAAACTACAGTTATGGCAAACCAAATCAGAGCAGCATCCATAATATCAATTTAATTGTATTACTACCAATTCACAATTACTTGACTATATAGCAACTGCATTGATATTAAAGCAATTTTGTATTTTATAAAGCACTAACACAAGAATTACATAAGATTAATTTGAAGTAGAAATTAAACCTTACGGTCATGCCATATTTGATTATTAGCTTCATGAGATCTTCTTCGATAGTAGCAAGGAAGGTCTCGCTTGGATGCTCCATCAGTGGCACTACCAACTCTAAGATTTTTGCAACATTGCAGATCACCATGAAGTCATTCTGAGTCTGAAGGAGAACAGGTTACATGATTAAGCATGTTTGCTGGACCCTTATTACTATGCCACAACTGTTCTGAATAAACTATTAAATTCTCATTTTCAGGAATACACATAAAACCGCACACGTATTATTGAAATGAAAGGGAACTGCACAAGCGCTTATAAAGTTCTGGTTGAATTGTGTCCAGAAATGAAAACCATTTCAGGAGAATCATTGCCATCCCTCTTCTATATACATATTTGAACAGAACATTAAAAATATCTCCTCCCTTGCAGAAGAGACTGAGAGTGCAATCCTAACCTGGAGTTATGTGAAAGGGTGTGTATTTCCAAAGAGACATTCAGATGAAAGACAAGCAATTGTGCTATTCAGGGACAGATGAGGAGGCTAGAGACCTAAAATTACCCCCTGCTGCTGATGATGATAAATTTTAGTCTGAAGATGTCAACACAGCAGCAACAATATTGCTGCTTCCGATTTCCACTTCTATTATACTATCAACAAACATCATTTAGCTGAAAAGTAGTTTGTTTTCCCATACTTACACTGCATTTAGTGGTAAGGTATGGCTGCATGGTCATAGCATGTTTGACCATTAACTGGGGCCTGATTTTGCTGAACAGGAACAAAGTGGTTATGCAAGCTACCAAACAACTTGAATTCACACCTTTGTTATCAGAATCTGCAAAAATAAGAGGAAAAAAATCTATTAATATTTATATACCATTTTTCAGCAAAAAGTAATACAACAAAGCAATCTACATAGCAAAAGCAAATTAATAAATGGCTCTCTGTCCCCAAAGGGCCCACAGTCTAAAAAGAGATGGAGAAGTGACACCAGCAACATCCACTAGAAGAGATGCCACGCTGGGGTAAAAAAGAGACAGTTGCTCTCTCCCTGAGATAGATAAGAGAACACCCAAAGTGTGGGAAAGCACTTTCCCAAAGTGTGTGTTGCGACCCCATGTGCAGTGGGTCACACGCTGGGCTCTTCCACCCATCCCTTCATGTGTTTGGCTCCAAATTGGAGCCATTCCAAAAGGGGAGTGCTGGTCTAGGCTGGAATGACTTACTAGGCACTGTCAGAGACCTCTTCTGGGTTGAGCCGGGCTGTATCTCGGCAGCACGACCATCCATTACCCCAGGAATTTCATTTTTACCCCATTTGGGGTAATTTACCCCTGTTCCCTGACCACTGAGATAGGGGAACAACAATGGCTTTGCTGCAACAAGGTAAAAGAAAAGAGGTTCTCCTATCTTTTTAATAGGTGTCCCAGTATCAATGGTGTCTGTGGATAACTGAAACTGTGGATACCAAATCAGTGGATATTGGGGCACATCTGTATTTGAACCTTCCAGTCCTACTGTAGGGCTTATTTAAAGAGTTTTGTCTTTGGGTAAGAGGTCAAGAAAGAGTGGAAGGACTGGAGCCTATACTTCTTACCCAGTCCTCTTTGGTTGGTTTAAATTTCAGATGAGCAGAACAGACTCAAGCCGATTTTAAGGTCACAATGACTTAAATGTCAATCATCATTTTACCTGCTAGAGACTCTTCATACTTAAGAATGTGTTCAACTAAATTATCCACAAGTTGCGTGCAGGCTTTCTTCACAGGTTTATATGAAGCATCTTCTTCAGATTTTAGCAACTGCAAAGACATACAGAATAGGCAAGGTTGATATAGATGGCTGGATTGAAGAATCAACACACCTATCATAAAGTATGGAAAGACAGCAAAGAGCTGATTCACAGATTAATGTATCATTGTTAAGATGTAATAACCCAACAATACATGCTATCATACTGTGGCTCTTTCTGGGACCATCTTTCTACCATACGTGGGAAGTTACCATTAACAAGAAAACAACCTGCACATAACCACTTGTTTGCTGGCTCTGTGGATCATAATTTTCCTCAAATTTTCTAGAGTGAAAGTTGGTTATAAATACTTTAATCAATTCAGAACAGACTCCTACCTTTGAAATTAAAAATTTAATTAAATTTCAACCACAGCAAATGTACCGGGTTGCATACTTTAGCAATGATCAAGATCTCCATTCAATTGTTTTCTCAATTTATCAGCTTTAATTAGTTTTAATTCCTAAAGGTATTCTATAGCATTTTCCTTAGGTAGGTTTTCTCTTAGGTAACAAACAACTATTGTAGAACCTGCAGATGTGGACAGGATTCTTTGGAGACTTGTCTGCTTGTCCAACGGATTCTTGCCTGACACAGTTTATTAGATCTGCCTAGGAGAGGCTGGCAGAGTGGAGGGGGAGTGGTGAACCCTCTGAGGGGTAGTGTCACTGGCACTGAAGTAGGCACTGGTGTACTCCTCCTTGGGGAGTCCTCCCTGGATCCTACCATTTTGGACAATTTCTGGCCAGTCTCAAAAATCCAATTTTTGGGCAAGGCAATCAAGCAGGTAGTGGTGACAGCTCCAGAGAGTTTTGAAGGAATCTGATAATCTGCATTATTTCATAGTCCGGCTTCAGGCCAGAATTCAGGATGGAGATGGTCTTGGTTGATTGCCTATACCAGGGACTAGACAGGGGGAGTGTGTTCCTATTAGTCCTGCTGGACCTCTTCGCAACTTTTAACACCATTGACCATAATATCCTCCTAGGGCTGTTGGCTGGATTGGAGGCACCATTTTTGGGATTTTCCTAGAAGGTGGTGCTGGGGAATGTCTGCTTGCATTCTGGCTTTTGAAGTGTGGGATGGTGTGAGGTTCCACAAGATTCGATTCTATCCCACATGTTAACATCTTTATGAAGCAGTTGGGAGATATCATGTGGATACAGTATGGAGTCATCAAAATGCTGATGACACACAGCACTCTCTCTTCTTTTCACCTGATTCCAAGGGGACAGATGAGGTCCTGGATTGCTGTCTGGAGGCAGTTGGGAGCAGATGTGGGCAAACTGAAATTAAATCATGGTAAAACAGATTTTCCTGGTTCAGAAATCCATGATGCAGGTATTGGATTATCAACCTGCTCTGAATGGGGTTGTACTCCCTCTGAAGGAGCAGTTCTGCAGTCTAGGGGTTTCTCCTGAATGTTCCAAAGCTACTCTTGGATCCTTAGTGATGGCTGTGGTGAGCGGAACCTTTACTCAGCTTTGGCTGATTTGACAGCTGTAACCATAGCTGAATCGCTCTGACCTGTCACAGTGCCTTAAAAGGTAAAGGTTTCCCCACGACCAAATGGTCTAGTCGTGACCAACTGTAGGGGGTGGTGCTAAGCCTGTAGAGCTGGCATTTGTCCAAGGACAAGCTTCCGTGGTCATGTGGCCAGCATGACTATATGCCGTAGCGCACGGAATGCTGTTACCTTCCCACCGAATTGGTACCTATTTATCTACTGGCATTTTAGGTGCTTCTGAACTGCCAGGTTGGCAGGAGCTGGGACAACCTAGCAGTTCGTAGTCTCGAACTCCCAACCTTCCGGTCAGAAAGTCCAGCAACAGCAGTTTAACACGCAGCGCCCCTACATCCCACGGTAAAGGTTTCCTCATGACTGAATGGTCTAGTCGAATGGCCTGGTCTTAGGGACATAATCACTTCCTTCTTTATAATTTGGATCCATTCTCTGAGGACATGTACAGCCTCTACAGGCTTTGGAATGACTCCAGACCTGACCAGAGTTCAGCTCTGGTCAGGCTTGGAGAGCTTGGGGGTGGGGTTGGCCCAGCATCCATAGATGCTGAAATCTGCAAATGTTGGGTCAGCGGATAACACAGGGCCACCTCTATTTAATAAAATCAAGATTGGCAGTGATGAATAGTAATTAGAGCTATGAGGGAATACTCAGTCCCTCTGAATCTCTCAAATGGAGCATCCTTTTTCTGCAAAAAAAATTCAAGTATCTCTGAAACTACTATGAACATTAATGGAAAACATTACTTACATTCTGAAGAAGCTGTTCAAACCAATCATACCCTGTATCTCTACAAGCTGCAACCTAAAAGAAAGCAACCATAAAAGTAGATCTGTGAATGGTTAAAAACTCTACAAACTTGAACATGAAAATAAATATAGGAGGTGTTGACAGACATTGGGTTTCTGGGAGCTCCTTTTCTTTGTCAGAGAGTTGAGACAGAAGCAATTGCAAAGTGCCATACCGTAACTTACTGCACTTTTGTGGGTCACTTACTCATGCATACACCCGCAGTAGTGCACTCTACTCAATATTCCGCTCACCTTCTAAACAAGGGTGGACTGGAATTTGAACCTGAGTTTCCAGGAGCCAAGGATGATGCATGAAAAACACTTAAAAATCATGGAGGGAGGAGGGCAGAAGATTTGGGAGGGCCTTCTGGGCACCATTGAAGCTACAGACATCGAAGTGATAGGTATATCCTTATCAATATAATTTTAGATTGTGTCTTATGTCTCTCAAGCACAGACTATTCTTAACCTAATCTTACTGACAAGTTCTTTGAAATAAGAGCCTCTCTCCTACTTGGCTCTCATTCATCATCATAACAGGCGTTTTCTGGATATGAACACCACTGTAGATAGTATCAGAGAAACATGCTCTCAGTTTAGGAGTCAGAGATAAATATGGCCCAAATCTGTCTTTGTAAGCCAATGCTAAGAAAGCAGAGATCATACCCCACAACAACTAAATGTTCTTAAAGTTTTAAATAAGTGCAGGAATGTCAGTTATGCAAATTGGAAAGCTGTGAACATGATTATCCAACTTCAACTCAGTATATACACTACATGATAATTGGGGTTCCTTAAACTGTTACAGGAAACCTCACTAAAGAAAAAAGAGGGCGAGAGTTAGCTACACACACACACACACACACACACACACACACACACACTTCCTACCCCCTCCTTTTTAGTCACCTGTGACACTATCACAACCACATCAGACAGAAGACCCTCTACTACAACTGACAAACTGGTTGAGGGAACCGATCTCATTCTAATTCATACCACATCTGTGATGTTCAGTATTTTCCTGGTCATTGCTTCTTTGTCATTATGAGGAGTTGGAGTAAACCACAGCTTCTGGAATGTCTCATTTACCAGTTTCTGAAGGAAAAAAGCCATTGATTAGGATAATTGAGCTTGCAAAAAAACTTGCGCCATCACAAACAGATTTAGTTTCAATTAACATGCTCTAATGGGGACAATCTCTGACAGAAGCACAACTCTAAGGAGTGGAAATTCAGGAAGAAGAAAACAAGAGGCATAGAGAGACAGTACACATAGTATTTACTGTACCTTGATGCCTTCTTCATCATTGACTCTGCGAATCATTTTCACACACATTTCAGTAATTTTGGGAAATGTTGGTTGTTCAATGCAGATATCCCTAAGAATCTTTATGACTCTTTTCCTGACACTAATACCAGTATCCTGACAGGAGAAAAGAAAGTTGGTTCTTAAAATGTAAAAAAATTAACAGCAGTGTTACAAGAAGTACAGCAACTATATAAACCTTTACTGGAACTATGGAAAATCTTGACCATACTATAACCAGAATATACTAAGAAGCAAAACACAGACAGACACAGAAAAGAATCCAAACATTCACTACTGCTATTTGATATCCATGTTTATCTTACAGCTATGCTAAGCTAAGCACAAAGGATTATTATATATGCCAAGTTTAGTTAAACACGTCAAAGTTCCACCAATTTCAACGAAACTTGGACTGCAATCCTATACATATTGTCCTGGGTGTCAGCCTCATCTCTGAATAAGCATGTTTAGGATTGCACTGTTAATCATGACTAAGCATAGCAAACAAACCTATGTAAAAAAAACCATTTATAAATATTAAAGCTTGTAAATAACCATACCAGTATTCGCTCAATCAACATGTCATAATACTGTTCAGCAAGCTGCGGTCGACAAAGCACAAACCGACCAAGTAACTCCACGGCTGCTTCTCGTACACTAGTGGAATTATCCATCAACCGTCCATGGACACCACGTTGCATATCCAGCTACAAGCAATAGGCAAAACACAAATGCGAAGTGAGGAAAACAAGAAAAGCTGATTGTAAAGTTAGAAGAATTTGCGAATGGAACAGATGTCTCCCTTTTTACCCTGGCTAGGATGCTGGGGTCTACTGCAACAACCTCAGACAAACACTTCATGGCTTTTGTTCGAACTGCAATTGCATTTTCACCAAGCACACGCAGAATCTAGTAAGAAAAAAAGGCATTTTAATTCCTTTTGGAACCAAGCAAGCAATGTTTTACAACGCTTACGAACAGGAAGTGGGAAAATATGCTAAAATAAAAATCTACCAGATATGTAGTTTAACCCACTGCAAAAACCTCTATTCATGCCTTCTGTCAACATGGCAGACAAACCCACACATTCTGATCTGGGTTAAGACCCAAGTCATTATTCGGGGTTGCTTCTGGCTGTTCCCTTCATCAGGGTTTTCTGGAACACGCATGCAGGCATACGCATGCATGAGATGGGAAGATATGTCTCAAAGCCCACTAACTTTTAGAACATGAAGCATAGTCTACCAACCTACTACTGAGGTGGGTAGGTGTATGTACACTTTGTGGCACTCTTCAAAAAAGGCTGTCACTTGAGAATGTGATGTATTAGTGCTGCCTGTAGCTTGGGGGGTGGGGGGGGCAGAGACTGGGATTCAAAACTGACAGAAGCTGCAATATCCCAATGGTCAACAAAGGCCCATAGCTCCTCCATGCTGCAACTGCATAGTTTGGGCATAAAGGGACATTGTCCCTGTCCCATAGCCAAGCCTCCAGGCGTGCAATAAGTCTTGATAGCTGACAGAAGGTATTTAAAGCATCAGTATTTAAAGTGTCAATGTGTCAAGACTGTCCTGGCCAGGATAACTACTCCAGGTGAGCGGATCTGTGGGTGCCTGGTTCCTAAAAGGAATGGAGCGTATACAACAGAAGTGTTAGGTGGATTGTTATCAGTGTGATGTAATGTAAATGGATGCTGTCATCCTTGAACAGGCATCCAAGCTTGGGCTTTGTTTTACCATGATAGGTGAAAAAAGGCAGAGATCTTGAAGAGAAGGAACAGGTCATCTGCATATTGCCCAGCAGGTTTCGCTAAACACAGGTGATCTCAGAGGAGAAGAGCATATTGAAAGTAACAAGGAGTTTAGGTTTCTCACCACCCTTCGTGACTTTAACCCAGTGAACTGCTTGTAGTCTTGAGAAAGTAATTTACTGAGAAAGTGGTTGTTTCCTGTGGTTAGGGATAAATCAGAAGGTTGAAGATGGAAGGGGAAGTTTCTGCTATGGTGACGTGCACTCTGCTGTTTGTTTTCTTGCCTGCAGGTGAGCAAGTGCAAGCTGGTTGCCCTATGGTACCGGTTCCCAAGCTGGGGGTCATGACCCCCTTGAGAGTTGTGAGCCAGTTTTCAGGGGGTCACAGAGCTTAGTTCTACCATCTTGAAAAGCTGGGCACCACCATCTTAGAAGCTTCTTTTGAAAGGCAGAGCTTAAAATGAGTTTAGTGAAAACGTGAAGTGGGAGAGAACACTGTGACAGCATGAACATTAGCTGCTGTTCTTGGAGAGACTGTTAATGATTGTTTGATGATGAGCATGCTTTCTTTACTATTTTTACAAAAGCTATTGCCCTCCCTGTGCCTGCTGGAGCTCCTTTGCAAAGCTTAGAAGTTGAGAACAGTGGTGGAAATTTCTGGCTAGGGAAGAGGCTTCTCTATTTGACACTTCCTCAATGCTTCTCGCTGCAGGGGAAACTAGCCTTACCTTGGGCTTATCTCTCTGTGTGTGTGTGGGGGGGGGTCTCTCCCAGGTCTCTCTGAGTGGGCATGTCCCACCTTCTCTCTGGATGCCTAGGTGAGTCTTGGCGCATGGGGAAAAAGAACGTAAATACTCTGGCTTTACCACCTTGATAATCATAGAGAAGTCACAATGCATTCTCTGTGCAATGTTGTTCTCACTGTTGAATCAATCATTGACTCAATCACTGAACTCGCACGTCATTTACAGATCAAGCATTCAGAATATTCTAAAAAGAATTTGGAGTTTTTTAAACTTTCAAAAAGTGTGGTTTATTTAAAAAAAATACTTCACTTCCTGCTGAATGTCATTGTCCTGGTCCTGCCAGCACATCACTTCCTGTTTCCTGCTTAATAATGACATCACTTATAGCACTAAATTGGGGGTGGGGGTTAACCTGGATCCCAACAGGTTTAACTTGGATAAGAGAAGACTAAGGGGAAACGTGATCACAAATACCCAAAGAGCTGACACATGGGAGAGAGCAAAGATTTGTTCTCTGCTACCCTAGAGTGTAGAACTTAAATTTAATCGACTTAAGCTGCAGGAGAGAAGAGTTATATTGGATATCGGGAAGAAATTCTCAATGGTAACAACCATTAGATGCGCGTTTTCAACTGGAGCGCCGTGACTGATCTACAGGTGTGCCGTGGAAGTTTGAGGGAGGGTGATATATTACGTAGGGCCATTAGAAGATGTGAGCCCCTAGCTGGCAGTGCAGCATGCTTTGTCAATTATAAAAAATAAATGATGCACCTTAACCATTTTAGCACGTTGTCCCTGAGCCATGAGATGAAAAAGACTGAAAACAGCCGAGTTAGACAACAGAACTGATTATGGAAGAAAGTGGTGGGTTTTCCCTTGCTTAACGTCTTGCTGGAATGGAGATTTGATTGGCACCTTTTAGAGAGAATTTTCTTGCTTCAGGCAGGGGGTTGGATTAGATGGCCTTGTGGGCCCCTTTCAGACACTATAATTCTATGTAGTGTATATCCCATTATTTTTTGTTATTTACATACAAACAGAGCAGAGTACACGCACACATAGCTATTCTCTCCACAATTCCACTCAATGAAAAGGAAGACATGAAATCTGCTGTTCTTTCTGTCTGTTTCAGTTCTCCCATAGAGTATTTAATTTTTGTAAAACATGGCCTCTAAGGGATTTTCAAGGCTATATGGTATTTTTACCTTAAGCACTGACTTTAGAACCTAAGCCCCACATAATATTTTTTTGTAATACACAGTATAGACACAACACTTTAAAGGCACTACCATGGCAGTACTACGCACTACAAGCAAATGACTGAAACAGTTTTCAATTTTGAGGTATTCAGATGCTCTATGTAGGAACAGCATTCATGTCATATTCCTAACAAGAACTGTGCACACATGCAAAGCACATGGGGAGGTTCTACCACTCTCTTTTAAAAACATCTTTACAGTTTAATCATGTCTGGTATATTTACATAAATATGTACAGATGTAATATTGTTGGTGTTCCATAGGAAGTTGTTTCAGCAAGCTTTTATCTACTTTTGGAAGCTGGTTAGTTCTGGATTAGTTTTCTGTAATGTTTGTGATGTTGTAGTTTTACTTTTGTTGTTTTGACTGCTTTGTTGTGTATTTTCATTGTTGGTTTTACTGAATTTATGATTGTAAGTTGCTTTGGGCTTCTTGCAAGAGAAGGAAAAGTAGAGTATGTACTTTTATATTTGATATATACTTAGAATAAGTATGGAATGCATGAAGGATAAAAAGTGTATATGATTGATCTGTATCTTCTATCATGACCTGCTGAACACCTCCACTGAACAATAAACAGATATTGCACACTACGAGATAAATGTTTGGAACCAGAAAACTGACAACATTTCACTTAAACTTCTGGCACCATTTACCTGAGTCAAATAAATATCGAAGCTCTGGGCAAACGGCCTCATAGAGGCCAAGTAGCGAACGATCAAGCAAGCATCTTCGTAGTCCACAGTATCAGAGTTCATCCTGTAACAAAGTTGCAGAACTATGCTTGAAGATTTGTTTTTCAACAGAAAATATCCATGCACAAAAGTTAAATGTCATTTAATAAAGAAAGTCAACAATTTGTGAAACTTACTTTAATGTACTGAACTGAGAGGGTGCAGTTCTAATGATGTTGCGAAGAAATTTTTTCCGACTTTCTGCTCTGTGCATGATTTGCCCTGTTGTCTCAACTTCTTTTGCATGATGTGTTCCTTCAGATGCATCTTCATCCTTCTGAGACTTCATTGCTTTCTCTGTCTCCATAGTGGTGTCCCGAAACCACTGGGCTATATAAAATTTCCGAGAAAACTGATGTGGTAAGAGAGAATGCAGGACAACAAAGGGGAGAGAGAGAAGAAAAAGGTCAGTGTGTTCAGAAAAAAATGTGCCAGATCATGTTGCAGTATTACTGATACTAGTAATAATGCATGCATGTAAAATTGGTTCTTTTACTACAAATCCAATGACAACGACCAAACGATTTACCATATTTCAGACCAACTGAGTTTTGATTTACATAGGTCTCCAATTTACCTAATGCCATAATCACACAAACACTACAGTTTGACAGACAACTTAAGCTCCTGTGCGGCTTATACTTAGAGGGTTTAAAGTGAGGAAGGAATAGAATTATAGAGACAATATTCTTGCACTGCTTATTAAATGTGAGCCTTACAGTAGGGCCTTGTCTCACCCTTCCAAGAGTTCTTCTATCCACTAGGGCAGTGGCTCCCTACTTGGGACACAATGAACGCGCTGAGTGTTTGTGGGGGCAGGGCCTGGGGCAACAGGGGTGTACTGACGGTGCAGCAGCAACTGTGTGGAAACTGGAAATGCTTTCTGCACACAATTCAGGGCTTTCTGAAGCATCAGGGAGGCCCGTGGCAGGGGCTGCAGGCCTCCCAGACCCTTCTGCACACCAGCACAACCCCAGGTAAGCCCTGAAACCCCTGAGTGCCTGCAGCACTGCGACTGATGCAGCATCATCGAGATACCCATAACTGGGCCTCTCCCATTTAGGGGGAATGGCCCAGTTTTGATTTCTAATGGTGGGTCGCAACCCGCCCTTTGAGTGTGACCAACTACACCATAGAAAGCAGAGCCAGGAGGAATTCTAGTATATTTTTTCATTTGATTTCATTGACTGTTTGATTTTCTCTGTAAATCACTTCATGAACTTTTCAACTGAAAAAGCAATATACATTCTTCACCACCTTTTGAATACATTATGTTTTCAATAATAATGAGTACATTATTCAGATGTCTGAATAATGCTGAAGAACTATTCCTGAACAACTAAGTCCCTGATGCTTTTTACTTTTGCTTCTCTATAAGCCAGATAACATACTAAAACAAGAACTATGTATATAACTCATCGGTGGAAACACAAATCTTGCTTCTTTTCCCCACATTACCAGACACAGTGAGAAGGGAGGAAACTACTGCTGTCACACATATCCTCTTATGCTGCTTCTTTTGATTAAAGGAGCATTCAATCATTTTTGTGACTATCAGCATCTTAATCATAGTCATTTTTATGCCATTCTCCATTTATACAAATATAAGCAAACAGCTGTCAGTACACTGGAAGAATATGCACTTTCCCAACATGGAAACACACATCTTCCCACAATACCAGAATTGTGAGGAGAGGCACCATGTGACTCAATCTCTTGCACATCCACAGCCAAAGAGGATCTAATGTTTGGTACTTAGTTTCTTTTGACTTGATTCAGAACTTGGGTAAATGTGTAACCGAAGTTATGGTAATAATAACCAGATTTCAAAATTAGATTCTTCACTTGCTCGCTGTGAAATCTTTCTGGTCTTTCTGGTGAAATCTCTTTTCTACAGACTTGCATTCTGACATCAGAAACATACCACTAGTGATGCATCAGTCTCAGTATTTTCATCCAAATAATCTAACAATGCCTTTTGTAGCTGCTGGATTTCATCTTCTCCCCCTGAGACCTGTAAAACATAGCAATACATTTTAAGACAATTCACACCATCTTCCCAATGTCAAAACCCACATAAGCAAAGCTTTGCATTCTGTACATGTCTTAAGGTATTCAAAGCAGACAAAATAAAAGACATACTGTAAGTTCTACAGAGATTCTAAAAAAAGACAGCTTTAACACATAAGAGTGTCATATGCATCTTTTTCATACTGCAGAGAGAGCAAGTCTTTTTAAATAACCAATCATAAGCAGTCCTGCAACGGCTTGCAGGACTGGCCAACGTTTAAAAAGTACATTACAATGTAAGAAGAGCCCTGCTGGATCAGGCCAAAAGGCACGTCTAGTCCAGCTTCCTGATTCTCACAGTGGTCCCCCATAAGCTTCAAGGAGCACACAAGACAACAAGATGTCCCAATCCTGTAGCCACACTCTTGCACCTGGCATTCTGAGGTAACACACACCCTGTCAAATAAGAACTGAGAAAACTATTACTTGGCAGAAATTCTATGTGAAAATTACTACCTTCAGTCTTTCACTCTCTCTCTCAAAAAGGTACCACCCCATTTGAACTGTATTTTCAGATGAAAGCACAATCTCTACTTGTTTTATACGCTCAACAGCAGGGGTTCAAGAAACTTAGATGCAGTCACCCAAAGTTCACTGCCTTTTTATTTTCAACTGCAGCTCCTTTTACTAGGCACGATATGCTCCAGAGGATTCCCACTTTTAAGATAAACTTTTGTAGGATAGAGGGGTAGAGGGTATGCACTGCTGTGGTAAGTGACATTGGAAAGGTTTGGTGAGGAGACCTTATGCCACCAAGTATCAGTTTTTATTTACTGACAAAATCAAAACTTCTACAATACAATTAAGGTTTTACATGGGGGGCACCACATGTATGAGTCAGCTGAACTAAGAGATTTGACACTGTGCAGATTCTCCTCAGTGTCAAATTGCTATGGAAGCTTTACTAAATGAATATGAGAGATCAAAGAACTCTCTCTTGTTCAACTCCAAGGATCAGTTTGCAGAACTAATATGTTATAAAATATAATACTCTTATCGAGTAGTATAAAAAAGTGAACCTTTTGTTTTTATCAACTCAAAATACCATTTTTATAAAGACTGTTAGAGTGCTATTCCAAATATTTTTATGAGCAGAAGAGCTTTATTCAAACCTGTTTTAAAATTCGGGCTATAGATCCTTGATCCATTTTGCTGGTGACTGCATCTTTCCTTAGTCGTGCTGCTACAGTTCCAAGATAATCAAGCGATGCCACTCTCAAAGCCATCTCTGTAGATTTATTACTAAACTGATGAACCTAACAAAGTAACACAGAAGTTAGCAACCTCATTGTCTTTCCCAATATTCAATCACAAGTATTCATCACAAAATATTGTACAGTTGCAACTCCTTTTATGGAACTTAAAGGGAAGCACAGAACCAGTGCTAGTGGCGAAAAAGGATAAGTGTGCTTCCCACACTTAAGGAGGATGTTACGAAAGGGAAAATTTCAGTATTACTTCTGTCAACAAAATTTTCATCAGGAAAGCTTTAGATCTAAGGAGCAAGGCAGGTTTAAGCCAAAATGGGCAAATTTTAGCAACTTCAATAAAAAAGGTCCCTACGGGCTCCCCCTAATGGACTGCAGAACAAGGCAAGTACACCTAAGTCAGCTTGACACTAGAGCCTACAGCTCGTCTCCACTGGTCAGGGCCCATCTCCTACCATTGGCATACAGGTATCTTATAAACATCAATGTGTAGGCCAGGGAGATGGTTTCCGTAGGGAACACTATAGAGTTCTTCAAACAACCAAAAGACCAAATCTACAAACTAAATAAACATAAAATAATACATAATAAAAACATAAACATGTGAAAGTGGCATTTTGGCTGTATGAAATATGTTCAATGACTTGCTGCTGCTCATACCCCAGAAAATAATTTCCTGAATATAAATTAGTTCACTCATCCTATTAGTCCTTCCGGCCCAATTATCAAACACATTAATGCATACTGATAAAGGCTTCCACTTCTAACGTGTGACTGTCAGGAAGGCAGCCTTCAAGTTTGCCTTAAGATTGGTGTTACTGCTTCAAAATATCCAAGTATCTTACCAACAATCTTCCCAATAAACTAAGCAGCAACTCTGCAGCTGGCCATTCTGGCTTGTTGACCGTGGAAAGAAGATCTTGAACAAAATTCTCAAAGAGTGGCCTATAATCCTCTTCCCCTTGCTTGCTACCACATCTGTTGGAAGAAAACAATGAGGAGAAATAAAGCACATGCAAGTATACAGTGATATTTATATCAGTGCAAACAAGTTACATTGTATGTATTATGCAAAAAGTGAAAAATGAAAGTTCTCATATTAAATGTGATATTCAATATAATTTTTCCCAGCAATTATAGAGTTAAAAATTAATTTAGCAGTTTATTTAAAATAAAGAAAGTGCCATAGTACAGCGGTCTCCAAACTAGAGACTGCTGAACAGTAAAAAAGCTCCGTGGCATGACCCAAGCTTACCGTTCCACCGTGGAACACAGCAACAGCCGCACCTATAATCCCCAGGTGTTCCCATGGCCAGTCACACCTGCCCAGAACGCTGGGCACTCAGCCTGCTGGGGCAACCAAACATTGAAGCAGCTGTTCACCGGGACACCTGAGTACTGTAGGTGCGGCTGTTGCTATGCTCCCCAGCAGAATGGTAAGCTTGGGTCACCCAAGGGAAGGAAACAGGGGGCACCAGATCCGGCCCATGAGCCAGAGTTTGGAGCCCCCTGCCATAGTACATTATATGAGCAAGCAGAACAGCTTGGTTAAAGCCAACATGTGAAGGTATTAGATATTATGCTTCATATTGGAACTTTTCACTACTAAATAGTTGGAAGTTTTGTTTTTATTTTAAAGACACTGTACTCTGTTAACAGTACACTGAGATCATTGGGTCTTACTACTCCCTAGTAAATGTGCTTACGACTGCACCCATACTAGCCCCAAAATTAGGGTGAAACATGCTATATGCCTGGCAAAGCATGAAAGAAGCTTATTTCATTCTAGCCTTACATACTTTGCCTAGGAATTGTACAGAGTGCCTAAGTATTCTATAGAATGCCTATCCCTTTTGGTCAAAGTATAATTAGACAACAGGAAGGTTTATTAATGAACTAAAACCTAAAATTTTGTTAAATGAACAGATATTAATGAACTGGTATCTGAAACTTAAACTAAGAATATTCTAATGAACATTTTTATTCTTCTATTTATTGCAGCAGTCTGATCTTGAATGACATTTTGAATTGCACATAGAACATTTTTCTTAACACCACAATTCTAGGTGTGCAAGGCTAGCCTTAAGGCAATTTGACCAATCTGGGCCTCACACCTGGAGGAACCCTGTATTGGGGTGGCTAGAGCAGCACTCAAAGCCAGCACCTCGCTCCTATAACTAATACTCCAGGATGGAATTTCATGCCAAGGTGCTACAAGGAGACTACTATGAGATCACTGCCGCTGCACGGCCCTCCCTCCTGCCTGCTCCTGGGTTTGACTGGTTTGAAAAAAAACCCATAAACAGTGATGCCACTGCCAAATGCCTTGCCATTACAGCTCATTCTGGCGAGTTAGGGGCCCCCGGTGGGGGCCCCCCACAAAATGTTTTGTATTGGGGCCCTGCAACTCCTAAGGCTAGCTCTATGTATACTCAGATCTAAATCACCAGTGTGTTCAATGGGGCTTATTCCCAGCAAAGTGTGTACAGGATTGAAGTTTTAGTTTGACAATTTGTCTTACACGTGAGCTTACAAATCCTTGCTCAGTTCCCAAGGATCGTGGTGTTGCAGCTGACCTGATCTTTTTGTATACTTTGCAAAAAAAGGTAGGAATTCTATATAATCCCAAGGAAATGGTTTGTAAGGTCAAAATGAAATAAGCTTATTTCATACTTTGCCAGGCATTCTATAGAATGCCAGAGTTCACCCAATGCCTGTAACACGTTATGTAAGAGATAACATGAATTACACCAATGATTCTGAACTAGCAGGAAAGACATTAGTCATAATGAAACATTACAGAATGTAGACTTCTGGTTTCAAATATACTGTGGATAGCTTAAAATTAATTTTTACAAAAAATGTTTACAATGCTTTGCACATACGTTTTGCTGAACAATTCTCTGCATTATCTTCAAAAGCAGAGACCTGTGCTACTACAGTGGAAACTTAACATGCTAATCGCAGGGAGGACAAGAAAGTCAGCTGGTTCTGTCCAGTTTGCTGGAAGTCCCACATCTTTGTTTTCACAGCCTACATGTTTTCTCTGCATGTCCCATGAGCCAAAAAGCTTAGTGAAGAAGTGTACAAAATAGCCTAAACATTGACACATGGGATCAAGGTCCTAGGGAAAGCAAAGGGAAAATGTTCGTCCCTTGTGATGGCACAAAAACCTCTCATGCCAATCTTTTGAGCCCATTCACATCACAGTAGCTGATAAGTTAAGATCATAAGATGATCAGAATTCAGAAAAATGTATGTCACCATTATCGGCTTCTTTCAAGCTATCATAATACAGAATTCATATTCAAATGAAATGGATCTAAGGGTATTTATCTTTATCTTCTTATTGTAACCTGTTTAGTTATATTAGTCAAGACATATTGAATCTATGCATTGTCCTGGTAGTAAGTCTCATTGAACAGACTGCCTTCCTTAAGAGTAACCACGCACAGAATTGCACTGCAAGTTCCATATAACATTTTTCTTCATAATACTGCATTTAAAAGATCCTGTTCATCTCCATCTTTCTCTGGACAATTTACCATTTCTAAATTGTTCAAGATGAACCAACTGTTTCTAGAATTCAAAATCTAATTCTATAACAGGCACTGATTACAACTGTACAACAAAAGTACGACCTGTAAAACACAAGCAAGCTGAATTCTACTCACTTTTTGAGGAAAATGGAAAGGAAGTTTTGTGCTGTTCTCATTGCTGTTTCATAGGAGTTGGTAATGAGGACATCCTGATCCACCTAAAAAGGAACAAAGAATATGCTTACTCAATTTACACTGCTATTTATGAGACAGTGTACTGATGGTCCTGCTGGATGAGAAGCAGAGTACTTGCAATCCCTTTGGAGTCTAATAAATATGGAAAGTGTCTTGATTTTATAACTTAAATCGCTAATTCAACCAACTAACAAGTCTAACTATAATTTGTAACATGACTACAAATGACCAAACACTATTCCTTATGTTGCAAAGGGTTTGAGTGGCTGTGGCTAGTTAAACAGGTTCTGACCCACTTTCAGATCTGTTGCCTGCTTTCACACTTCCTACTATACTAGCCAATATCTTCTCTATTCACTTTCTTCTCTTCTTCTCCTTCAAGCGCTCCCTTCAACTTCAACTTCATCTCCCCATCACAACTGACTTTTGATCCAAAGCATTCCCTTTGTCAGTCCAGCATTCAATGACCACACACAATTACCTCTATCAAATCTTAAACCAAAAGTTATTATTAAGAGGCTTACAATTTTCCTTCATGCCCACCAAAGCAAGGAGAAAAGTAAAGTAAGGCCTTAATGTTTCCACCATGTAAGTTGTAAAGGATTTGTATTGTATATTATGCTAGTCTTGGTCTTTGCCTTGGTCTTTCAGCTGGACACTGGGCTGGGGAGGGATGTACCCAGACAAAAATTCAACAGGAGGAGATGGTGCCACTTCTCAAGCAAACCTGACTTCCCCTACCTTTTATTTACTTATTTGCATTTATATACTGTCCTTCATCTCATTGAATTTCAAGGCAGCTAAACATAAATATATAAATTCAATAAAATCAAGACACCCAAAATCCAGAGAAGAAATCAGCAAAAACCACAGGCAGTAAACAGAAACCATTCTTCCCCTAGAGCCCAATACCTGACAGGAAAGGTAGGTTTTCAATATTCCCTTAAAGACCAAAATACGTCCCTGGTAGGAAGGTTCCACATCTGGGGGGCTACTGCAAGGAAGGCAGAAGCAGAGCCAGCTCCAGAAGAAAGACCCAATGAGGGGCATTACTGTAGGGCCCCCCACCCTCCACACAGGGGTCCCCCACTGAACATACAGTAATGGCAAGAAGTGCACTTTTGGTGCTGCACGCAAAGTGCAGCGCCCAGAAATATTTGGTAGTGACATGATGTCACCACCAACTGTTTCCGGGTCATTTAGAGGCAGAGCCAGGTGGGATAGCCAATAAGGAGCCACTACACTCGCCCTACTTGCTTAATGCCCACAGAGATCCTGGCTGCAGCAGCAAGTGATCTGCTCAGCCTATCTTATTTAGTGACAGTACATGAATCAAACTTTCAGAAGATCTTTATGGATGTGTGGTTTTACACAGATATCAAAGGCCACAGAGGACTTTTAAAGGGTTAGAAATATAATATGAAAAAAGGTTAGAAATTTTTCTTACCTGTAGTTTCCTACTCCTTGTGGAAGAAGGGGATTCCATACTGACTGGAAAACCCTCTTGTGCCAAGAACAGATAGGGACCATTGAAACCATTGGTCTCCTTCTCACGAGGGCTGACCGCAACCCCAGTTTTGTCCTTACCTTGCTGTGGGATAGGTGGCATAAGAGGGCTTCACCAGTCAGTATGGAATGCCAGGTCTAGTTCTAGGAGTGGCGGAGCCCAATGTGGGTCATTCCCGCAGGGCCCCCTACTCATCAAGAACAGCACTTGTGGTGCCACACATTGCACCTGGAAATAGTTGGTGGTGATATGATGACATCACTGCCAACTGCTTCCAGGAGGCCTATTTTGGGTGGCCTGTGGAGTAATGACCTTCCACCAAGGAATACCATTTTGAACTGGGCTTGAAATCCCAGTAGTTAGTATTACTCCTGAAGGATTAATATGCTCCCTTTCACAAGACAAGATCAGCAGTCTGCAGCAGTTCCAAATAATCTTCAAAGGCAGCCCTATGTAGAATGAACCACAATGCAAGATGACCCAAGGAGGGATGACTATGCCCAGATCTGCTTTCTCCAGGAAAGAATGTCACAGCAGCACCAGACGGAGATATGCAAAAGTACTTGTGGCTGCAGCAAGCACCTGCCCATCTAGGAAGAAGATCCCGAAAGCACCACAAACTACATACCTTACAACATCTAAAGCACATCTTACCTTCTTATTTGATTCCTCTTCAGAATTTGAGTCCTTCTCACCTGACGGGAGATGCACAACACACTGAATAAGCTGTAGTACTAATGCAGTCACCATCTGAATATACATAGGTTCTCCGTCAGTATCACTGCTGTTCAATCTGTGGTGGTGGTGGGAAAACAATTAAGCTATTTACTATTGTCAAAAGTTATTAATCACAACTATAAAATCGCAGAAAATGTTCAAATAGCTTTAATTATTCAGACTGAAAATACAACATATCACTGAACAAATTGCATTGCATTCATATTACAGAACAAATTCCATAAAATACAGAGAACACATAGCCAATAAAAGCTATATTTTTGTTTTGAATTGCAACATATTGGCAAAAATGCTTGAACACACACTATTATGATATGTCCGCTACCATTTTGAATATACTTTTTGTTGTACACTTCCTTCAAAGAGCTTAGGGTGGGGGTACATGGCTTTCATCATCTTCATGAGATGGGTTGAGCTACAAGGTAACAACTCAGGGTCAGGCTCAGGGTCACCCAGTGAGCTTCATAGAAGAATGGTGATTTGAACCAGGATCTCGGCGAACCTTTTGGGCTTGCCATGTCAAAATTCAGGAAAATGCAACTTGGTACTCTGCTGGTGTGTCACCCCCCCCCCCCACAAAAGAGAGACAATTCTTTATATTCATTTATTTAAACAAAAAAAATACAGTCTAATCATGTGTAATGCTATGTATTATATAAAAAACAAGATAATTACAAAAATGAAAAATGAGTAAAACAAAACTCAGTTTTTGTCAGGCATTGGTGAATGCTGGTGTGTCACCCCAAACGTTGTGGAGTGTCAGCTTTGACACGTGTTTCATAGGTTCACCGTCACTGCTCTAGTACAAACCCAACACTGTAGCCTAGAGGTTCCCCAAAGTCCTCCATGGGAACCACAAGTCTTTGCGGGGGCATTTTTTCCAACATATTTGGAGGCATTGGGCGCCTTGTGGAATGTTCCTCAGACCCCTAGGATCCCCCAGTACTCCAGCGCTAGAGGTTGGTAAATGTAAAAAAAAAAAACCATCTCCAGCAGCAGCACATTACTGCCTTCCCCCTCCCCACCCCTCCCTTGCCCCTTAGGCAGGGAGAAGTGCTCCCCGGGCTGGTGGAGTGCAACCCAACAGTTTGTGAACCACTGCTGTAGTCAATATACAACACTGGCTTTTCACTGATAGATGGTTAAACCATAGAACTAACAGGCTTTAAGAGAGCAGAGAAAAATATCTGAAAGTTATTCTGATGTTTGAGATGTTTGGTTCTTCCCAACAGCCAAAGTGCTCACATCAGCAAATTTCCTCGCAGCCAGTCAAAAATCCAAGCCCTACTGTTCTACACATGTTTTAATTGTGTGTGGTCATCTGAAGATACCATCAATAAAGTTCAGCTTGCTTAAATGCCATTAATTTCAGGAAGAGATACTGCAAAACACAGAAAATGTATTCTCACACTTCTAAACATACACAGAAAACAGAATCTAAAAGAGCCGTTGTTTAGTTCTGAATATTATTACCTGAAGTTCCTCAAACTTCTTTTGCTGGTTGGTAGCCTTGCAAGTGAAGTGAAAATTTCTTCTAGTATCAATTGCCTATGTTTTTCATATCTTGAGAAGACCTGTTCCAAAGAGTTCATGTTTTTTTAAATATATATTATGGTGCTTAAATTATTTCAAAATGCAAAAAAATTATCTAATACAGTTATTCTTTTAACCAGTCTCTTCTTCACCAGCAAAATGCCTAACACTTTAAATCAATAAAAATGATTTATTAAAGTTAGACATTTTTATCCAAATGAGATTTAAATTTTTTAAGCATCACTTTTTAAAAATAAATTGGTTTAACATGAACACTCGACTAGATTCAAATACACAATCTCTTAAAACTGAAATTAAGATCCTACTAATGAAAGGCTGCTTTCCTTTGTACAGAAAGGACCATCAGGAAAATGTCTTCACCAGTCAGTGTAGAAATGAATCATTCCAGCAGTTGACATTGCAGGACAAGGACTGCCAAGTCAACACATTTTCCAATCCATTTGGGTGACTTTTAATATCTATTTTATGCCTGATAACTTAGTGAACTCTGCAACTGCTCAGCATTAGTACTCTAACTGTAAATACATATGGCTACCTACCACTCAAACATAGACATTTACCTTCCATCTCTTAGAGAATACTAATCTGCCCCAAAACTACATGCAGGGGAGGGGAGGGAAAGGAAGGGCAGTTACATCAAGGATATACTGATTCAGGGAAGGCTGATCCTCAACTGAGCTCCCCAGGCATGACCAGAGATTATCTGTTCTCTTTAAACACCTCTAGGGACCTTTCTGGTGCCTATAGAGGCTGCACTTGACTTGATCTATCAATAAAAGTAACAGTGGAAAAACCCAAATCAATAATAGCCCAGCAACAAGCACTAGCTGGAGAGAATGACCAGTGATGCCATCACCATATTGGTCAGGGAAAGAGGAAGGGTACTTTCAGGTTCTGTTGTTGCCAGGCAAACACTACAGTATCTTTTCTTAAACAATAACAGCTACAGAGCCCATTCCTCTAGCTATTGAGAATGTAACTGATGGAAGTCTTACACTCCCCTTGCCACTCCTATCATACGTTTAACACCCTACCAGAAGTTGTTAGTTTCCCGAAATGATATATTTGTTAAAAAGGTATGCTTACTGCAGTGACTAGTTTGATGGCACATAACTGAAGTTCACTGACATTTTCTACAAAAAAGGGTGTTATTCCCATTGAGGAAACCTGTTAACAGAAGACAATAAGGATTATATTTATATTTGATAAACTGACATGAATTTTAATACAAAATAAGCCTTCTGACTACCACCTTCTTAATTTTAATTATCTTAATTTTAATTATTCTAATAATTGTCAAAGCTTACAACTGCAACTAAAGAACTTGAGATGTAAAAGATGCAAGAGAAGACACCTTATCTCTTTGTTACTTTCTGGAGTTACGAAGATACTCCAACCGTACCGTGAAGTTTCTTTTTATTTTAAAAAACAGGATTGCACAAAAAGCTTCAGCAGGCAGCATATACATGCTAGGAAGCTGAATATGCTCAGAAGGTCATGGGTGTGGCAAGAACATTGGAAAGGGACTGAACTTGCAAAGTTATGATTTTGGTTACATATTTTATCCACTTCTATGCAGGCTGTTCTATACACCTCTCTAAACTATGTATTCTGAATATTAACTACTTTCAATGCTATGTATTTGTATGGAATTCAATCCAAGTTACCTGAAGGATAGTGGTGTCAGTAAGAAGCTGGATTTCCAGTAATTCGGCCAAACTGCTAACAATATCACAAACTTTGTTGTACAACATCACTATTACTCTCTGTTTGTGGGTGGAACATTTGGCACGCTTTGCTTTTGAGCTTAATACACCACCTAGAAAATGTTAAACAAAATTATATTTTCTAGAACATTAGTATTATGAGATGTAAACTTTTCAGTATCTTACAATGGCTCATATCTCTCATATTAATAACTACAAGAAAAATATCAAGATGATTATATGTACATAAGGTAGATTTTCTGAAGAGTGTTCTTGATGAGGTTTCTATGCTACTAAAACATATTAAGAGCCTTGTGTGGCGCAGAATGGTAGGTTGCAGTACTGCAGTCAAAAGCTCTCCCCACAACCTGAGTTTGATCCCGACAGAAGTTGGGTTCTCAGGTAGCTGGTTCAAGGCTGACTCAGCCTTCTGTCCTTCCGAGGTTGATAAAATGAGTACCTAGCTTGCAGGGGGTAAAATAAAGATAACTGAGGAAGGCAACGGCATACCACCCCATACAACAAAATCTGCCTAGTAAACTTTGCGATGTGACATCGCTCACATGAATCAGTAATGACTCTGTGCTTGCACAGGGAACTACTTTACTTTTTAAAGCATATTACATTGCACCAAATCAAAGCTGCATCTAAAAGGCTGATTCCAAACCAGGATAAAGGGCAATTAATAAATATTCAATAGAAGCTTTGGGATCAACATGCACATCCTTTACAATTTTGGTTTCAGGAAGTTACAAATGCAGTTAATAGGTATTATAACTGTCATACTAACCACCATGTGGATCCAATCGATAAACAGGATCATACTGAGGATAAAGTGTGTTCTGCAAGTGAAACTTCGTGTATTGAATAACTCTTTCTATTACATCTTCAATATACACGGCTTTGGGCATGTTAGGTGATGTCATGATGTTGATAGCTGTAAGACAGGCATCTGCAGATTTTGTGACTCTCTCCATGATCAAATCTCTCCACAATCTTTCCTCATCTTCAGTGTCGTTATTCTACAGAAAAATTCAAAGTGGTAACTTTAAAACATGCTTTAAAACAGTGGTTCCTTTTTAGGTATGACAACCTGTCAGGCCCCCTTCCCACCCACCCACAAGACCAGAAGTGTTGCTATTACACAGGAAGTGACATCATTGTGGCAGAAGGGCTGGAACTGATGTCATTGTTTTAAGAAATCACACTTTTTAACACAAGTTGTACTCATAAACATCCATATTTGGAGAAATTAAAGGGAGAGAGAGAGAGAGAGAGAGAGAGAGAGAGAGAGAGACCGCAAAATGCCTAATCTTGCTGTTGCTGCATCCTGCAAAACCTAAGCTGTGTGATCAGAAAAACCATGGTTTGTTTTTAGATTTTCTGTGGTGAGTTGTTGTTTTTGCATGATTTCCATAGGAAAATACCTAGACAGTGCCTGTAAAAATGTACGTAGGCTGCCATATCTTACCAAATGCAACCATTATTTTCAGGTATGTGGAAATACCTTGAAATTTATTTAAACACACATTTCTGTTTGGCGGTTTCCTGAAAATGTTATCAGCTTGTGACCTCCAGATTGGGAATCACTGCTTTTAAAAAGTATTCACAGAAAGGAACAAACTTCTACTTAATTCAGCAATATAAACAATAAAATATACTTTCCATTCCTTTAGCTAACTATATAAGCCAGGATTATTTTCTTGCTCTCCACTACTTCAAAAGTTATCCCTTTCCCAAAAGCAAGGCTGTTTTTACCTTGCTCCTCTACTATTACTACTCCAACAGTAGCTTGATCTGCAAACAATAGCGGACAGTTTTCCACTACAGGAAAAGCTTTACCTGTTAAGTTCTACAAAGCATGCTCTTTATCAGTCAGATAAAGTTCTCTCTTCTGGTCAGTTGACAGCCCTATCCAAAAATGATCCTTTCGATTCATGTCAGTGAGTAATGCATATACAACTCAAAGTAGCACCAAAGCCTTGCTCAGGTCATGTACCTTGGAAATAAAGTTGGAGGGAATGGTAAAAGGTAAAGGTTTCCCCATGACCAAATGGTCTAGTCATGACCGACTGTAGGGGGCGGTGCTCATCTCCGTTTCTAAGCCTGTAGAGCCGGCGTTTTGTCCGAGGACAAGTTTCCGTGGTCATGTGACCGGCATGACTATACGCCGTACAGCACGGAACGCCGTTACCTTCCCACCGAAGTGGTCCCTATTTATCTACTTGCATTTAGGTGCTTTCGAACTGCTAGGTTGGCAGGAGCTGGGACAAGCAACGGGAGCTCACTCCGTCACGTAGTCTTGAACTGCCAACCTTCCAGTCAGATAGCCCAGCAGCAGCGGTTTAACCCACTGCGCCACCACGTCCCTACAGTTATATCAGCTTTTCTTTTCAACCTTCTGATGCTCAGCATGGAGTGGACAAAAGTCGCTTTGGAAGTACTTTGAAATAATCAGTATGAATTACTGGTGCATGTACAAGAGCTATTTGCATTAATGAATGACTGTGATGATATGTCCCTTTTCAAAAAGTTAAAGCAGTCACTTTAAGGAAAAAGGACTGCAAGTCTAATGTTATAGATTAAGTAACCTATGTAGCACTGGAAAAAAAATACTTAGTAGGTACAGGTGAGATATCCCATGCATCTTATGATAACCTGGAACAGTTGGACAGACACCTACAGATCTCATGGAACTTAGTTCAGATATTACACTGTCCTTCATTAAACAGTTCAAGAAAAAAAGTGGAAATCTTAGAACCCAATCATAGTAAGGGTGTCTGCCCATACAGCTTTATCGTCAACTTGGAACTTGGATCTGGCTCTGGATGCCCTTGTTCTTTGAGAAGTAACTGACGTGTGGTGTCAGTTGGCCCTCTGGAATGTCCTCCCCACACTGAGGTTTGGTTGGCTTCAACCCTATAATCCTTCAGAAGACTAGCTAAAATCAGCTGAGCTTTTGGTGGAAGGGTGAGGGTTGTAACAGTGGGATTACTAGGATAGCCCTCAGTTTGAATTTTCTACTGTAATTCAAACTACCATCATACCTTTTCCCTATTTTATTGCGTTGCATTCTGTCAGTCACGCGTGGCAAGAAAGGTAGGATATAAATGTTTTTATTTTAAAAACAGTTCTTTTGAGAACCGAAGTACAGGTCGGTCCCCCTCAGCAGTCAAATTTGATTACCATTAAGGATATTCAGTTAAGGGTTAGGCTTTTGGTGCCCAAGCTAAAGGTGGATGGATTTTAATTTTCAGATAAATTATGGGAGTGCATTCGGTTTCCCATTCTGAGCTTTGGATGACTTTTTAAAAATTAAACTGGTAGGCAGTAAAGAGCAAGCATGAGTGTGCGTCTTGTGAGGTGTACTTAAAAAAGCTATAATCCCCTTGAGTCCACTACTGTGTCAGAACTTTTGATTTACAAATCAAGAGCAACAAATTCCAGAGGGGTAACAACCATAATCTGTTGTAACAAAACAGCAAAGCCCTGGGGCAACTCAGATTCCTTCAGAACGTGAACTGCTGGGAGTGCAAAAGCCATGTACAATGTTACCATCAATTTCAATAAGGAAAAGAAAATGGAGCTAACCCCCTCCTTCCATGATGGAGAAAAGAAGGGGGAAACCCAAATTTTTTTGGGTGGGGAGCAAAGAGAAGAGACTAAGCAGGTATGGGTTGCAAAAAGAAAGAATATGGCACTCTTGATTAATGGAAAGCTTTCAACTTAGCTGAATCCAGTTGGGACCTGGATGTAAGCAAACAAGCTGAAATTAAATCTTGATAAACTAGAGGTTCTCCTAGCACAGAAATCCACATTGCAGGTATTGCCAGGTATCCCGTTCTCTATGCTCTGAACGGGGATGCACTCCCTCTGAAGGAGTCCAGGGTTCTCCTGGGTGCACAGCTGCACCTGGATTCCCAAGTGGTGGCTGTGCTAAGGGGCGACTTAGTTCAGATTATTCGACAGCTACAATGCAGTGTTGTATTATTGTTAAATGTTGTAAGACACCTTGAGTGCCCTCACCAGATGAAAAGCCGGTTAAAAACTAATAAACTTTATTTCTCTCTCAGATACCAACTCTACTGCTAATAGAAAGAGGATTACAGAGTGAAATTGGTACACTACCATGTAAAGGAGTGTCAGAAAGAAAAAAGGTGAGAACTGATTAGAAGCAAGAAGCTAACAGCAGCCCTGATCCAGGCAATTTCAGTCCCATATGCATTCTCTGGTGAAGCCCCCTTCTGACTATGAACTATCAGTGGGGAAACAATATTCTAATGTTGCTGCTATTTGCACGTACTATAATCCATTATGTGAAAAGGCAGGCTCTTTGAAAGAATGGTGTAAACTTTAAAAGGGGGAGGGGAAATCCCTCTTAGGAGTACTTCTTAATATTTCCCCTTTAACAAGTACACAGAAATTCAGTTCCTTTCCGTAATCTTGGCTGTATGAATAATTTGATTCAATTTCTCTGAACAGCCACATGATGGCAATAATGTGTAATAAAAGGGAGAGACAACTAAGAATACAAGAGTTACCAAACAGATCATGCTGTGGTAGTTTCTTGGTAAAACTAAAAATATATCCCGAATAAACTTCAGTGTACCTCAATATCCACAGATTTGACTCAACATGTATGCAAGCAGATACCAGGCTTCACATTTAAAGTGCTTTAAAAACAAAAAAGGTACATCCAAAATCATGTTTCTAACTTTACACGGCCAAACTGCACCATTTCCCAGCCTCTAGCGCTATTTTTAGCCCTGAAAGTTCAACTTCTGGGTTGCACAGAGGTTCCATTCTTCTCCCAGCATTGCCCCAGTACTCTGGAGCGATGCTGAGAGGAGAAAGGAACCTCCAAACAACATGGGAGTGAGTCTTTTAGGGCTAAAAATCACTCTAGAGGCTGGGAAACTGCAGTTTAGCCATGCAAAGTTAGAAACACGATTTATGCACCTTTTTAAAAAAAATATGTAGACCTTAGTATCTCTGGATTTTGGCATCCACAAGATGTTCTGGAACAGATACCAAAGTCTAACCCACAGATGCAGAGGTCTCCCTTGTATTTTTGCATATCCCAACAGAAATGGGATATTTCTGGGGGGGCTCTTTTGACTGTGCCACCACCAGGAGAGGTGAGAGGGGTGGCGGCCAGGAAGAGGGCCTTCTTGGTGGTGGCCCCCCAACTTTGGAATACCCTCCCCTTCAAATTGAGAACTGCCCCCTCGTTGTTAACATTTCGGCGGGGGCTGAAGACCTTTTTATTTCAAAAAGCTTTTAACTGTTGACAGGCTATATCTCTTTAACCTTATTAATTTTATGATCCACAGGGTTTGTTGCTAGCTGTTTTTAAATTTTTAATTGTATTTTAACATTGTTTTTAATTGTTTTTTAATGTAAACTTTGTTTTTATTGCTTTTTTATTGTAATGCCGCCTTGAGTGCCTTCGGGCAAAAAGGCGGGATATAAATTCAATAAATAAAATAAAAATAAATAAATACAAGCACACTCCATGCACTATTTTAAAAATTACTAGTTCAATTCTCTAATCATTATATATTTAAAACATATTTTTAATTGCTCAACCTTAGCAAGAGGCGAGCATTTATGCTCACCAGACTAAACGTTTTCCCTTCAGCTGTTTCAGCTGGAAGATTTCAAAATATTCCCCGTGACTGTAGGCTCTGCAATTTCTGCTTCTTCAAACCGGACACAGCTGCTCACATCTTATGCTATTGCCCTGCTCACCAACCTCTCCGGGATATGTACCTAGAACCAATGCTGTCCACCCTCTCTCTCTCTATCCCCCCTGATGAGCTCTTGTCCACTCTTATAGGTGACAGATATGCAACCATCACGGAATCGGTTGCTGACTTCCTCCTGGTGGTTACAGGGAAAACACAACCTGATCTAACCTTTATCTTACTTTTCCTTTCGCCTTATAACCTGTAGGATTCCGATATGTATTCCACCTCTCCTTTTTCCTTGGTGGTCCTGTATTGCTATTGTATTGTTTTAGGTTTTTTTAAAATGCCAATAAAGGTTTTGCGATGTGATTCATCAAATTAGAACACATCTACAATAGGATCAGTTCTACCACTAAAGCAAAACATTAAAATGCCAACGTCTTCAATAGGCAGAACATGAAATACAATTAAACTATCATCAAATTGAACAAACTCACATGGTTAAGCAAGGTAGAAAGCTTTGCACCATCTTGAATATTCTTTTCCAAAATGTTCAGGACTTTCACTGTTTTTTCTGTTGAAAGCTAATAAGAAAAGAATTAATCCAACCAGTTACTTTTCATCAATAGAATTATCCTCTCTAAAATGATGTTAAACTTAAACTGATCTTGACAAACATAATCCACATTGTTCACCCTAAAATTAGCAATCTGCTTCCTTCTCTTGCCAAAGTAGGGAACAAACTACTCTAAACAAGATGAGAAATGCCTTCTGGCACAGTTTAGGGTTTAGTCTTTACAAAAAAACTAAATCATTTATTTCCTAGTGCCCACACATTACTCAGAAACTGGACTATTGCATTAAACAAGCAACACACACACACACACACACACACACACAC
>JAJKFI010000101.1:3629868-3658411 GCA_029204185.1 Lerista edwardsae | reverse complement strand
AGGGCTTTCGTTTGAATTCTTTTGATTTGATATGGTAAGTGCGCTGGACTTGGAGACTTCAGGTTGCGCCAAATGCAGCTCAATGTAGGTCTAGGGCACATGCATTGAGACAAATCCACGGGTATGAAATATGTGGATAATTAGGCTCAAACTGTACTAGGAATTATTTATTATTGAGACAGGACTGCTTTATACCTTACATTTTACAGTGTATCCGCTAAATTGATTTTATTATACCAAGCTTTGATTAATATTTTGCCAAGTTGGTAATAGTGGAAACTGCAATGCACTACCACCAATGGCAAAAACCAGAAAAAACTGGAACTGAAGCTGATTACATCATTCATAATAAACTAGATTCCACAGTTGCCTTTAGTGAAAACATACCCCATCATGAGATGCAAGACCAACATTTACATTTTTACATTAAAGGATCTTTTCTGGCAGTTATGGTACACAAGTACAAGTTCTTCAATACAAACAAATCCTAGTTTGTTTACAATTTATTTCCAAACTATTTAATATACAAAATCAATTCAACAAAAGTAATTCATTTCTCCTTTCTATTCAAATTAATATTAAGTAGAAACAGGATGAACACTCCAAGATACTAAATGTAATGGATAAAAGTTGGAGGAGTCTTACCTTTGTTTGATTTGGATGACTTGTTCTTGTTAGGTTTGAAACAAGAGCTCCTAGATTTATCTTCTCTGTCCTTAATAAATTTTTGTACATCATCCAAAGAAAGCTTCTGCAGAACAACAACTGGTTTAGCTCCTTTATTTAGATTCTCTACTAGTCCAATCTTCTCTACTTTGTCCTTCGGTTCACCCTTAATTTCCGATTTCCTTGAATCATGCATAACATTGCCATCTTTGTCACGTTTGATTTTTGGAATTATAAAATGTTTCAAAGCCTCAGATCTTCCCCCCAACAAATAACTTGGAAACTCTGCTTTGCTGTCAGTATGTGCTTTATTACTATCCATTTTGCTCTTATTACCATCTGTCCTTCGTTCATCTTTACTGTTGGGTGATTTAAAACCTGGTCTATCAGGTCTTAATTTACCAATATCACTTTTACTTTCTTGTTTAATACGAGGGCTATCAGGTCTTGATCTCTGATCCCCAGAAGACAACCGATCCCGTGACTCCCCAGATTCATGCCTGTGTTTTCTTTCTAGTTTTTCAGCTTTTGCATTATCCGATTTAATTCCATGTTTAGAATCATGATCACCTTTACTTGAAGACCTCAAATATTCAGGTCTTCTCAGTTTTGATGAATCTCCCCTATATCTCTCCGATTCACCCCTGTCCTCAGATTTTTGTTTAAGGTTTTCATGATCACGTCTTAGTGAGTCAGAAAGTGATCGTCCATCCGGCCTCTGCTTTAATGCATCAGGTCTTTCAGATTTCACCCTGGAAGGATCAGATTTCATGTCCATCTTATATTTAGATATATCAGGCCTCTTTTCTGAAGAGGTTTTACCAGAATCCCGCCTGTTGTCATGCCTGTGTTTTGGGGTTTCTGGCCTGCCTTCATTCCTCTGCTTTGGGGTTTCTGGTCTACCTTCATTTTTCTGTTTTGGAGTATCCGGCCTCACTTCATTTCTCTGTTTTGGAGTTTCAGGTCTTTGCCTTATTTCTTGTTTGCCATTATTTTGTTTGCCCTCATTCTGTTTCACATCCATCTGCCTGACCTCATGCTTGCTTTCATGTTTAATTTCAGTCTGCTTACTTTCACTGTGTTTAGTTTCTATCCGTTTACTCTCATTTTGCTGAACTTCTGGTTGTTTGCTCTCATTGTGTTGTATCTCCACTTTTAAACCTTCAGTTTCTGACTTTTTCCTAGGTGTTTCAGGATGGTTTTCAGATTTTAGTTTAAGTACTCCGACAACATCCTCTTGAGGAACAAAAACAGAACCATCATTACACTGCTTTATCTCTTCAGGCTTTTTGATGATGTCCAAGTCCTGAGTTATAGATGCCTGAGAGTCCACCCGTCCTGCTTGATGAAGATCAATACTAACCATCAAGGCTGGCCTCGACCCATTTCCTGCAGAACCTGTCTCCTGAGAAGCTGGTTTATTTCCACCAATAGCACCTCCAGCTTCCTGTGGATAGGAATCTTGTTTTCGTTTCTTCAAAGGTTTATCTGAAGATCAAAGTAAAAATAAGTTAAAAAGTGAGCTAACATAGGAACCCACCAAGATATGTGTGCTTTAGTATATTCAGGAGTTGGATGCTTGTAAATAAAATTGTGCATAAAATATAAAAATAGTTTTGAATAAAGTTCACATGGGAAACTGCATGACTCGCCTAAATATATGTAAGAATAAACAAGCATTTAACTCCACCAACGTTCATTCAATAGGTACTGAGATAAATGAAAAATAGGTAACTTTTTCTTAATGTGTTCTGCACTGCGCATTCATTTTCCGTGAAGTGAAAATTTCTGAATACTACAAGTCCTGTATTCTACGATTTTGAAATGGCAATATACAGTAAAAATCAGATTAAGTACCATATTATCCATGGGGGGTTATTCTTGGAACCCCTGTGGCTATCAAAATCTGTAGATGTTGGAAACTGTGGATTTTGGGGGGCATTTAAACCTCTAAGGGCCACAAGAGCAGTGCTCTAGTCACCTCTGGAGGTTTATGAAGCCCAGAGAGACTGTGCACAACCTCCTGCGCCTTCTGCGAGTGTCAGAAAGCTACCTGGAGCTATTTAAAGTGAACTTCAGGTTTTCGCCGAAATGCTGTCAAACCATTGTTATTCACACATAGGTTCTAACAGAAAAAATATGACATACCATTAATACAGTGAAAAAATAATGTGTTTAGCATAAGTAAGAAGTTCAGTCGCATCATCAGAATACCCATTTCAGGTGTAAAACTAACACTATACAAAAAGTTTCAGATTTTGGAACATTTCAGAATTTCAGATAAAGGATATTCAACCTGTATATTGTAATATTGATGAACGCAATTTCAAAGTTTAAACAAGTACATTTTGTATTTTACAATGCATTTGCCCTTTATGAGCAAGTTGACTTCAAAAAACAAAACAACAAAGTGACAAGTACATGGAATACATGGAAGTTGATCCTGTCTAGTTGGGAAAACCTAGGAATTCACAACTCAGAGAAAAGGCGAAGAAGGTATTCAGAATGTTGAGAGTTTGCCCCAGCCAGGATCTGGTGACAAAAAAGGGGGCTGCACGCAATGGGCAGGGTTGCTGTTGCCTGCTGGATCAGTTCAAGGACCCACACACCCGTGGCAGGAGAAAAACACTCCACTTGCTGTACAGGTCACTCTGAAACACCAAGCAAGCAGCTGAGAGGATTGAAAAGACATTGAAGTGATGATATAAGGGAGGATCCAAGTCCATCTGGTGGGTAGTTTCTCTTTCTCTTCAAGTCCCAATATCTGATGGGTACAATATATACTGCTCCTCAGCTGCTAAGCCCAATCAGCTGTTTTAAACTTGTTCAGGATGAGGGAGGCACAAAACTCTGGGAAATCCCTCCACACCATGGGAAGGGTCTATGCACTACTTGAACTTAAGAGGTACTGCAGTGAGACGCAGATTGGTGTTCAAATTTTCTTCCAAAATCTTGGCTTTTAACAAATCCGCTTGTAATAAAGGGAATAAAATTTCAAGCCACCAAATTTATTGTGTGTAACATATGAAATGCAGTCATATTTGTGGTCCGTATTAAGAAAGTTGTATTTAACATTCATTTAATCCATAACTGACTATAAAAGCCTTGTACATATAGTTGGCTTACAGTAATTGTGATCCACCAACAAGAACTCAGCCATTTAGCTACATGTGGTGACCTGCCAGATGCTTGACAACCCTCCTGTTTTCAAACTTGCAGCAAGAAGGGACAAAAAAGGGTCTGGCAAGGTGTTAGTAAGGACATTGAGTTTGGTGGATCACAAGTTGAACCAAACCAATATATGGCACATGTATTATACATGCACACACCTCAGTTTTGCTGTATTTCTTTGTATTACAAATGGGAAAAATTTATTCCACTTTCTAAATGCCCAAATAGTTAAACTGAATTAAGTATCAACAACTCATCAAAAGAAAGCTTTAATAATACTCTACTTTACTACACTTTATTATTCATGCTGGCATACTATGAACAAAAATTAAATTATGAAGTACTATTTAGTAAGAGACAGGAGAATGGTGCCTTTTTAAGTATTGGAGTGCAGTGGTTCCCAAACTGTGGTCGGGACCCACTAGTGCATCATGAGCTGATTTTTGGTGGGTCACAAAGTTTTTGAAACATTAAAAACTTTGCAAGCATCCTTGCCCAGTTTGCAGAAGAACATCATTAGTTGGAATGCTAACCTATGGTATGATGTGAACTTCATATCCCTGAATTAAAATGTCCTATTTCCCCATTGGTGTGCCATAGACCACAAGTGAACCCCGTTTCAGCCTTTTGTCTGGCCTTCAAGCCCCTAATTGCACATCTTACTCTCCAGTTCTTCTGGGTACCCTGGAATGACTGTAAACGTTTGGGGGAACAGTTCTTGAACACCATTTCTAGGGAGATGGAGTTCTCACTCACTCGGAACCTAGAAAGCACAGGAACCCAATTCTTAGTAGTAAAAGAAAACATTTCTTTCAAGATCTCATTTTTGTCTAATGGGTTGTGATAGTCATTTTAAAAAGCGGGTCCTGCTGCTAAAAGGTTTGTGCTATAGTGCATATTAAATTATCTCCTGGTCAGGAGAAAAATAGAAAAATGAGTCATCAGACAACTCTCTCTAAAGCATTGGTTCCCAACTGGGGGGGGGGGGTTGCAACCTCCCAAAGGGGTTGCAAACCAATTTTCAGGGGGGTCAAAGAATTTGGAGCAGCCATCTTAAAAAGCTGGGCTCAACCATCTTGAAAGTTTCATTTTGGCTATGGAAGAGGCTTCCCCATCCTCAATGCTTGAGGCTACAAGGAAAATTAGCTTTGCTATTGGTTCATCTTAGTGTGTGCATATGGGTGTAACGAAGACTCTCCTGGGTCTGAGCAGGCAGCTCATGCCTTCCATGCCTAGGTGGAGACTCAGCACATGGGGAAGAATGTAAGTGCTCTGAAATTTGGTTTTACCACCTTGATCAGCAATGGCATAAGAAGCCATAATGCAGTCAGTGCAATATTGTTCTCAGTGCTGAATCAATCACTGAACTCAAAACTTAATTCACTTTCCAGAATCCAGACAAAGCATTCAGAAAATTATTTAAAAAACTACTTTAAAAAGTGTGATTTATTAAAAACAATCACTTCTTGCTTAATAATATCACTTCCAGCCCCAGGTCTTGGGGAGGGGGAGGTCCCGACAAGTTGCCATACATAAAAAGGGGGTGCAAAAAAGGTTGGGAACCACTGCTATAAAGGGTCTTATCAGACTAAACTGAAGAATCACTGATATACATACTCTCAGGAAATATAAACTTTGAAGCCCATATTATAATGTGGAGAATGTAACAGGAACAACAATACAACATGGACAAAAGTTAAATGGTCGGTTCCTTTTGTTCTCTTTCTTACAAACACTCACTTCACAAATAAGAATTATAAGTGTGCACTGGTAATCCTCAGTAATTCCTTATGAGTGAAATTCTGCATATACTTTGGTACATGCTGCAGAATCTAGCCATCACTACAAAAAGTCCTGAAAAATCCTACTTCTAAAAAATGTAGAACATCCAGCTCCTCAATCTGTGCATTACAAGCAGTGTACCCTGATGGGCACCAACGTTGTTTAGGCACCTTGTAAATTTTCATCCTTTCTGAACTGCGTATATATTGCCTTGAATGCGGTTTAATTCTGAGATAAAAGCACAATACAAATAATTTAACTAAACTAACTAAATAGCCTTTCCTGATATTTAATTTACATCTATACTTCTATAGGTTAAATCCATTGTTCCTCCTATCCTCAATGGGTCAGGTCTGTCAGAACAGAGCTTCTGTCATGGCTTTCATCTGTGTTGCATACAACAGTACTCTTTAATTCACAGTTTTAATGCAGCTGTAAACACATCCAAAAATGGCATTGGTATTTTTTGCATATTGGTTCATCATCAGTCTGTGACCTCCTACAACCCCTATATTCTGCTGAACTGATGCTATCTAGCCAGTTAGCCATAGTGTATATTCATACATTCGCTCCCCTACCCTTGCTAACATATTTTTTAGCAGTTCCATTCTAGATAATCCTGAATTTTAATTCATCCAAAGAGATTGTATATGCCCTCAGTTTCATATCATTCAAAAATCTGATTCACTGTCCACTTCTTGATCCATGTAATTAATGAAGATACTGAACAGAAACAGAAGCCACATTAACTCATACACACTGCTGATGAATAGTTGTCCAAGTGTATGTTAATCCATATAACACTCTTCTTCTGGAAAACCATACCAATTTTATAGTAGTGATTTCTAGTTCTTTTTTCCCAAGCTCTCAATGCGGCTAGGCCAGTAGTTCTCAAACTCTTGTTTTGTCATGTAAAGTCATATAAAGTCGGCAGCGAGAAAGAGGAGGCTTTTTACAATCTTACCTTGGGTCGCGCCAGCCCTCCAAGGGGTGCAAGGAGCCTACAGACCCCTCTGCAGTGCTCCCCTGTGCCTCAGAACACTGGGGGAAAAAGGCTATTGTTAAAAAGGCTATTGAGCACAAAACCAGAACTGGGTCACGATAGCCTTTTTTCAGTGTTCTGAGGTGCAGGAAGAACTGTAGGGGGGACTGCAGGCTTCCCACACCCCTTGGAAAGGATAGTATGACCCAAGGTATGGTAATAAAAAGCCCCTTTTCCCCCACTGCTGGTGTGATCCTGGGGATAATGTCACATCATTACGGTTGCCTCTCCGCTTAAAGGAGAAGGGATAGAGCCTCTCAGGCTGGGGCATCGTGACACCCCAGTCTGAAAACCTTTGGGCTGAGCAAAATGTTTAAGAACCAGAAACGCAACAACCTAGTACTCGTGCAGTACAATCTTATGCATAGAGGTTATGCACTTTTTTTTTGGCAGATTTCAGTATTTTCCAAAGGTAGAAGTGCAGAAAGGAGTATTATGTTTTTATTTAAAACTAGATTGCCCTTACCCAGCGTTGCCCAGGTATTTTATCCCAAGTTTCTATTAGATAGGAAAAGGAATGAATTCTATAGTGTAAAATCAAAGTAATTTTATGTACAGGAAATGAAAAGTAGAAGTACCAGTATAAAAATTATAAAGTAAAATCTTTTACAAATTCACTATAATATTAATTTAACTCAGAACTTGATTATACACAACATTTTTAGTTTCACCTCCAGGAGCAAGAATAAACGAATTCTCGGGTGAACCCACCCCTGAACAAGCAACATAGTTGTCCATGGGAGAAACATGGCCATCTCAAATCCACTCCGCAGTACTTAATAGATTGCCCCGTGACTTGTTGATTGTGATCGAGAATGCAAGTCTCACTGGAAATTGCAATCTCTGAAAGTTAAAAGGGAGATCCGTCGGAATGAGTAGTATCCGTGGGATAAAAACTGTTTCACCCTCTCCCTTTCCTGTTCAGATAGTCACTTCAATGACAGTACCCAGCATCTTCTTGACACACAGCCTTGTGCCGTTGCAAAGTTTTGGCGGGTCGAGATTCCGTAGTAAAATAATTGGAGATCCCACTATAAGTAAAAGACAATGTAGTGGCAATGCAGCCAGATCAAGTGAGTTTAGGAAGTCTGATGGGAAATTGACGACTGTATAGGCATCTACTATGGTATCGATAGCCTTATATTCAGTGACTATGCCTGGTAACATGGTAACTATTTGATTCGAGTCCAAGAATCCATAATGATTTCTAAAAATTTCCAGAAGGTTCTACAGAGTTGTATTTGACTAAACTTGGGCTTAAATGTCATTGGGAGTGCCACCATTCATCTCAGCGACCCCAAAAACTATGGATTCGACACTAATATCGGTCGTTTTCGATTTTTACAGGTCACCCCCTTCCCACCCCAAGGGGTGCTAGGGGTGTCTTACCCCCGCAGTATTTCTTTCCAGAGTGTAAGTCATATATGTACCAAGTTTGGTGTAAATTGCTCCAGGCATTCCAGAGTTATGCTGGAACATCCATATTTTTCACCCCTTCTCACCCCCCCCCCCATGCTGATGGGGGCTGAACGTGGACTTAAATGGCATCAGGAGTATCACTATTCATCTCAGCGACCCCAAAAACTATGGATTCGACACTAATATTGGCCATTTTCAATTATTTTTACATGTCAACCCCTTCCCACCCCCACCCCTAGGGGTGCCTTACCCCCACAGTATTTCATTCCAGAGCGTAAGTCATATGTGTACCATGTTTGGTGTAAATCGCTCCAGGGGATCCAGAGTTATGCTGGAACATACAGACTTGTCACCTCTTCTCACCCCCCATGCCGAGGGGGGCCGAACTCTGACTCAAACCGCGTCGGGAGCGTCACCACTTATCTCGGCGACCCTGGAAACTATGGATTCAACACTCATATCGGTCATTTTTGAGTATTTTTACATGGCACCCCCTTCCCACCCTTAGGAGAAGTAGGGGGGTCTTACCCCGCAGTATTTCTTTCCAGATTGTAAGGCATATGTGTACCAAGTTTGGTGCACATCGCTCCAGGCATTCCGGAGTTATGCTGGAACACACACACACACACTGTACTAGGTAAATGATATAGGTGATATAGTGTCAGAAGAGAGTGACGGCAGCATTTGAGCTGAAACAACACAATAGCCTTAGCCGCATCAAGTCACCTATACAGCAATACAGCTAACGGACGTTTTCCCCTTTAAGGGGCTCAAAAACAAGTCTTTACAGCCGAAAAAATGGAAGACACTATGAACAAAGCACAAACAAAGCCAAAAATGCTAAGAAGAACCTTTAAAAAAAGTCAGCTGTGGGCTGAGAGCCTAATTGTCAACGTCCTATCTCTCAGCCAGGTAGGGCTGAACTGGAGAAACTGTCACCCTTGTGTGGAGGAGTGGAAGTTAAATGGTCAATCCTACCTCGCAACTGGCACGAGGGCTTCCCAGTCCACTAGTAATGCCCTTCCTCTTCCTTTTTACCCAGTGGGTAATTAATCTGTGGAACTCTTTGCCACAGGAAGTGGTGATAAGTATCTCCGGCCAGGTAAGTTTGAGAAGTGCTGGGCTGAGACAAAGTCAACTCAATTATTTATCCTGATCTTGCAATCACAACAGTCACTGGTTCCCCAACAAGGAGAATAGCAGCCACAAATCACCTCCCCTCCTATTCAGATTCTAATTCAAGCCATAGGACTGAATGCCCAATCCTATCCTCACACCATCACCACCACCACCACCACCACCACCACCACCATGGTGCCAAAAAGCTAATACTGCACCCTGCGGGGAGGGCAGTCACAGAGGTCTCCTCTGGGTAAGCCGCTGTGGCACCAGGGGGGAGAGTCTACTTGGACCTCCACCAGTGAAATCACTGGTACAACTCTGTGTTGATCTGGATCAGGATGGGAGAGGGCTTAGGATTCAGCAGGTGCCAAACCTGACACAGGACCTCTAGACCTAGGTTATATGCTTCTATATGGTTCAAAATGCAATAGCTTCAATAGTGATCTAGGAAACACATGTTCTTTAAGCCAGAGCATACAAGCTAGCTAAAACCTGATTGTTTGGGCTGGAACCAGACTAAATATACAGACTTTTAAACTACAATAGCAGAGGAATCAATGACTTAACTCTTATAAGCAGACATGACATCTCTGCTTAAACATTTATCAAAGGTTGTCTCTAAAAAAAAAAAAAAGAAGGCATAAGAATAAGACAACTCATGCTGTCTTACGAAGGTGCATCAACTCCAGCATCTCACAGCCTATAGTGGCCCATCAGTTGCCAACAGAAAGCCCAAGAGGAGAAAATGTATTTGTGCTGTAGGTACTCAAGCAGAAGTCAAAGTCAAGGGCAAGTTTTGAGCCAAAAATAATGGTGTGTTCTATGATCCTCAGATAAGGTGGGGGGGGGGAAGTGTCTGACTATAATTTTGTCTGATTTTACCCTCCCTTCTTGCTCCCTTGCTGAGAAGGTCAGGAGCCAATCACTGCAGCGAGGGGAGTGAGAGAAATGGTGCTTGTGAGGAGGAGCATTAATACTCCCCAAATAATTACATAAGACAGGTAGCACTGAACTGATGTGAAGAAGAAAAAAACAGATTCAAACTGTCAGAAAAAATCCACAGGTTTATAAACACACCACAACATCACAACTTCATAAAGGGTTCGGAGTTAACAGCTCATTTCTTTGCCAAAATTTCCCATCTTATAGCCTGGTATCTATAGCAAATGGCAAATGGTATCTACAGCAAATGGCAAGGAAACTGTTAAAAGTCCTTTAATAATAAACCACAACTGGAACATAGCTATCCAATACTGATCAAGCAGGAGACACTTCTGTTTTTTTATAAAGATAATAAACTGCAAACAGTGGTGTTCTAAATCAACCATTAATGGCTTTAACTCCAATAAAAGGACCTTCCAGTACTCCAAGAACAGAAATGCAAGTTATTAAAGAAACTTATAGCTCTTCTCTATGCTTGCTTATTTGGCACAAACCTACTGAGTTCAATGGGGTTTACACCCATGGAAGTGTTTGCAGGATTGCAACCCAAGTTATATTTCTCATGTATCCAAAATAAATCACACTGTAGCAGTATTGTCTAAAATACAGACAAAGCTGAAAGCCAAGTTGTAGTAAGCGTAACTTACTATATATGTAACTTGTATGGAACCTATGGTTCACTTTCAAGAACATCCAGATTAAAAAATGTATATACACAGAGAGAGCGAAAGAGAGAGAGAAAGAGCACATACACACAGTATTTTTACCTTTGTCTTGCACTTCTTTTGAAAACCGTTCCCTTTCAATAGCTGATTCCCGTTCTATTCGCTCTATTTCAGCCAATGCATCCAATTCTACTTCATCATATGGCGTTATAGTTCCATGTTGAGAAACCTGTTGATGTGTCTGTACCAAAGGATTTTGAGGTTGTTTTGCAGAAACTGAAGTGTTCGGTTGTAAAACAGGCACTTGTTGTGCCTGAAGGAATGCTGTTTGTTCATGCTGCGGCAAACACTGAGCAGCATTTAGTGGGCGATTAATATCCTGTGGAGTAACTGGTGTTTTAGAAGTCTGTCCTGGATACTGCACATTAAAAGAAATATCCCCTTCCGACACGTTACTGTTTTCCAAACCAGAAAGCATATCGTCCTGCTGGTCCATATCTGAAGATCTTACACGAGTGAGTCTTAATGTAAGTTTAGTAGAGTCCTTGGATGGAGAGCTAATGATATCATACATTGCAGCCTTTTCAGTCTGGTCTTTTTCATCCTTGCCTAACTTCATTTTCTTTTGTTTCTTTTGCTTTCTTTCTGGAGAATCTAATAATATGTCTGGGGGAACATCTCTAGGTGATGAGTAAGGTGGAGGCTGAGACTGAAGTATTAAAGGTGGTCTTGATCCTAGAATAATAATTCAGAAAAACTGAACAGTTATGCTGGTTCACATTTTTATGAAAGCACACAAAAATAAACTTTATTAGTAATTTGTATTTGTACAGGTGTATTTGTACAGTGACAAAAAATTCAATCCATAGGAGTAATGAAGTTCATATCTCCATTACTAAACAACTATAATAGATTGAGTATCTCTTAACTACATGGCAATCCACATCTAGCAAGTAAAGCAGCACTCTAAGAAGAGCTGCAACTCTTGACACAGCGCATGAAGTTCAAGCCAGAGCTTCAACTATTAGAAGGTTGTAGCTATTCTAAAGGTAGCCAAGGCCTTTGGGAAAAAATGGCTAGCTTCCCACTAATAATGAAAGCCCACAATAATGAGCTATAGGCAAAGAAACTGCACTGTAACAAACATAAATACAGTTTCATGGGAGCTCCCTACTTAGAGGGATTTGGGGGGGGGAGAAACAATAGTACCCTGCTATACTTAATACGCAAGAGGAATATTATCTATTAAAAAACCTGAAAAGATCATTTGCTTTTGCCTCTTTTCAATTTTTATCACAGGTCACCCCAGGTGAGTATTGTATAATTTCCAAATATGCAAACACTACTGCTTAATTACAAGCAGTTGGAATTATTTTTGCCATGTTGTTAGTACTTCTTGGGCTGTTAGGTTCTTTCACAGTAAAGAGGAGTGTCCATTTGCTGTCATCTCATCACTAACGTGTTCTCTCAATGACAAACTACTGGAGTGACTGAACCCTTGTTGGTAAAAAGATGTTTAGAAGAATACTAAGCATAACAATTGATAGCCATTTAAATGGTTGTTTATTTTGAGCAGATAATTGAAAACTAGAACTCTCTGCTTAAGAAAGAAGTGGAAAAGAATTAACTCATGCGACACTGTTGTATAATTAGTGAAGCACAATGAGAGAGAATTTGAATTAGTGGCCTATATTCACCAACCCCTTAACTACATTCAGATAATAATGTGTTGACCATATTCTGTGAAGATGACAGCATAGGTCATATTCTGCAACTGAAAGGTCTTAGTAGTTTTCAGGATCATGTAAAAAAAAGAGAATGAAATAATTTAAAAAATAAGTTTAAAGTCCACATTAAAAAGGACATATAATAGGCAACTGCCCCTCTCTTTGCTTCATTTTTTATATATTCCTGCAATCACCTTTCAGATTAATTGCCATATTCTCCAGCTTGCAACCCTTCAATAGTCTTGAATGGCATGTTTCTACATGAAACGAGATCTATCTCATTGGTATATCAATCCTGATTCACCCATAATGTCAAAATGACAAGAGAGACACACTAAAAGGCAGTTCACTTGTATCTGGAGCAGCACTTTAAAAACCAACTGTGTAATTCCTTGTTACCCTCCTTAGAGATACAGTGTTGCAGGGAAGCATGTTTTACCTAATACTGTTCATTCCACACTCCATACATTTATTTGCATTGGAGAATCATCTGACTTCAGTGCAGTGGTATAGGGCTTCAAGCCATAATGCCTCAGACTTCTCTGTTGAAACTGAAGTTAATTTTGGATTGGCCCTGGGAAAGAGTGCCACCAGGAACTATAATTGATCACTAAACTTTGTGAATCACCAGCTACATTTTATATTTGTTCTGAATCTTATATTTTAGGCTGAACCTATGTTGGAACTTCAGATAAATTTGGTGTAGATCAAAGGGAATGAAGAAAAACACTCACGTGACCGCACTCAAAGCATTAATATGAATTCATTCTCAAGAAGCAATTAAGTTTTTTCCTCAGAGATCCTCATCAGTCCACCATTTGAGGTAAGAAAAGTTGAACAATTGGAACAAAAATACCCAGGAAGACTGCAAATTTCCCTTCCTTGAGATTTTTCAAAGAAACATCTAATATGACGACTTAGTTAACTGACTGGGAGTTTAAGTACATGAACCATTGGGCTCCCATCTAACTCTATGATATAAATTTTGTTAAAAAAATTAGCAATGTAGATAAAACTGAAATATTTTCCCTTTTATGTAAGTCACCATAATCATAGTCTGAGATGATATGCTGTATCTTCTTCTGAAGAATGCTTTTGCAGATGATTGTAGATGGGACTTGGAGAAATTTAGACTGTGTTGATGAGCAGACATCAACATATGTACAAGTATGCTCTAGAGGTGCTACGGACTCTTTTTCCAAAACTTTCAACAGGAAGCAGGATATACCTGAAAGCTTTTACAATTGACTTATCCTTAGCTAGGTGCATTTCACACAGAAACTGACTCTCCCATAAATAAGAATATTTTCTTATGAAATCTGGTTTGCTTCTCAGGCCTCACCTTCATGTGTAGCCTCAACACATCCAACTACTGGGTAGCTCAGCTTGCTTGATATCAGCAACTTTCAGGTTCAGGAACGTGCAAAGACTCACTGCTTCATCAGTACGCTTGTCAATGGATGATCCACTAGTCAAGAGGTAAATCTATACCACTTTGGTATTTAGACTTCTTTTCCCCACCCTCTGCTGATATGTACATAAGTACTAATCTCTCTTCTCTTAAGATGATCCTGAGTGTGCCTGGATGGTCCTTCACCTCCTATTAAGTGGGTATTCTGCAGTCTCTACAGTTGAAATTCAGCTTCATTGTGATGCCTCTGTTTCCCCATCCATAAGACTGGAAGCATGACCATATTTTGGGATCCTAAACGTGTCAATTTTGCCTTTATATGAGCTATTTCCACCAACTGAAGAAACGGATCGCTCTGGATGGTGCCTTCATTTTTCTTTCCCCCTTTAGTTGGGAATGATTCATAATTGGAAGGGACCCTTCAAGCCCTCACCTAGCATCCAGAAATTAATCCATAGAACTGAAGACACAGACCAATAAATATTTCATTCAACAGCACACTTCTGCATAGAAATGAATGATAGAATAAAAAACTATCTTAGCTTTGAGAAATTGCTCATCACAAGAACTACCAAGATGTTGCAATGAGAATGTTGTCCAAATACAAGCCAGGTGGCCTCTAAATTCTTTAGCTCTATAGTCAGTTTAATACCTGCTTGACTGATATAATTATCAGTACTTTCATGAATACCTTGGTCAAGTATAACAAAATAATATTTTATATTAATAACTAAGTGATTGGCAAACAAGTCTAAGACATTTCTAGTGCCAAGATCTAATTATACATCAGAGAAAAGCCACCAACATGGTTACTGACTATGAAAAATGTGATTATACAATGAAGTACTGCAAAGGCCCTGCTCCCAAATTTCATCTTCCGTACAAGATTCTCCCTTATCTTCTTTTACAAATAAGAAAATACCTAGCTTCTGAGAATGTGCAGACCCTATACAATGTATTATTTCTTCAACAATCCCTAATAATTTCTTCAAAAGTAGGAAAAGTTTCCACCATTCTACAAATCATGGAAGAGTAGCAGATTGGCAACATTCAAATCTTACAGAAATTATGCAGGTTCATTGGAACATAAAATCTGTTTTAAACCTTGCCTCCAATACAGCAATACACATAAGCTTGATGATCAACTGGAGCTCAAAAATGGAATATCTCTATCCACAGATGCTGCACAAATGGGTCATATGTATTAGGTGCTGTTAAGAGATACGTGACATGAAGATCTTGCAGAACGATATAACATTATCTAAACACCACAGTTAGGTTTAAAAAAACCAACAAGAGTTAAGTCTGATAATAGTCTTCAAATGCTTAATTCTGACTTCCCTGTATCCAGTAAAAGGGAGGAAGAGGTAAGGGGCCCTGATCCAAGCCATGGGAAACTAACCTTACATAGCAACTGATGGCTCACTGGATGCATGTATTTGCATGTAAGACTAAAGCCTATCCAAACTAAGATTTGGCTCAACATCCATATTACTACACACACAAAATACTTTTTCCGCATAAGGATCCCCACTGAAGGATCAGACCAAAGGAAAATATTCTCACTGCCTTTGTATAACAAATGACAATGCAAATGCAAGTTAGTGTTCATTTCTGAAGAAAAACAAAAATAGTGAGCTGCCACTATCAAGCAAGGAAGCAATTATCCTTTCTGAAATGGTCTACAGAGACAGCACACTTACAACCTTTATTCTGAATGACCTCTATTAGAAGATTTAAAAAATTCCATGATTGAAGCAAATTCCAAGCAACTTCAATCTAAAATCCAAACAGAAGTTAATCAATAAACAAGTTCTACCTAATTCTGAGCTGAAGATCATTTTAGTTTTCCCATTAAGCTTCTTCAAATGCCATTGATGACATAGTTATAGACAACGTATTTGCAGATCTTGACACACCACTGCCATATTACCAAATAACCGGAACTTTTATTTAAGGCAACTAGTTTTGGGTCACTTAGCCTTTGTTTCTTCATCCAATTCCTATCTATTCTTAGATATCAGTTCTCTTTTGAATTTCAGAAGCTGGTACCAAAAGAGCATGACTGATAACTCAGCCATACAGGAGCTAAGGCGATGAACATATTAGCAAACACTTAAGAAAAATAACTGAGGGCCCAATCCTATCCAACTTTCCAGCACTGATACAGTTGCAATGCAGCTTCAAGGTAAGGAATGTTCTCTTACCTTGAAGAGGCATCTGTGACTGCTCCCACCCCACCACCACAGGATGCAGTGCATACCCCGTTGGCACAATAGAATTAGCACTGGAAAGCTGGATAGGATTGGGCCTTGAGATGAACACACACCAAATTTTTATCTTAGAATACCATCAAGGACCAACTGATTTACATGTTAGAGATGGCCTCCTCCCTGTATTCCATGATAATCTCTATCATCAGTTTGCAACAACTTTTTAATGGCTCAAAACATAAGCAGAGGGAAGCTGAAAGCTGTCCAACTTATACAGGTAACTTTTTTTTAATTTGAAGAAGCATTTAGAGGCCAAAAGATTAAAGGGGTTTCTTTAGTGCAATAGTTCTCAAACATTTTGGTCACAGAGGCCTTTACGCTGCTAAACAGTCTGAGGAACCCCAGAACACTGGGGCATGTGCAAATTGCCACAGCACCAAATCCAATACCAATGCCACAGCACCAAAGCCAAATACCAGCGAAGAGCCAGAGAAGATGGGGAATGATGAAGAAGAGCCACAAACCAGTGTGGAGGGACAAATTACAAACTAGTCAGATGGCAAATGGTGACCACTGATGTGCTTATGAAGCCACTGAAAAGGACTTAGTGAGCCTTAGGACCACACTCTGAGAAACACTGCTTTAGAGGGTTAAATAAATACAATACATGTTGTTACCTACTGTGGCAAAGCAAATATCTACTACAATTAATTAAATTTCAAAGCTGCAACACTATTGGAAAGAATTAAGCAATGCCAACTTTCTACTGCTTTAGAGAATATTCGACTCAATTAGGCATGCCACACATTCAAATACATTACTGTACATGGAAAAGGTTCCCTACATATATGTTTAATATAATATTAAATCAAGAGAAGATTCAAGAAAAGACTTGGGAACGTCTTACAAGTTTGGATGATGTGTAACTATAGAGTCAAAGTCAGCTGAACTTTATGGTCAGCTTTGTGTATAGCCAAACACCTGCTTCTGTCACATCAACATGGTTGAAGTTTTGATGCAATAATAAGGAAGCAAGACCACAGCTGCTGTTTGGTAGCTATCCCTACCCTATATTTATATTATATTATATTATATAAATATTATATAAATATATAAATATTATATATTTATCCCTATATAAAAGCAAATCATTTTAATTTTTTTTAAATCATTAGAATTGTGGGTTTCCCCCACCTTTATAAATGACCAATTGCATCAGAAATTAATGCTGACTGAACTAGAATTACCTTGGTTTTACAGTACATGAGTCAGAGAACTGTTTTGGGGAAACTGCAAAGATCCTGATTTTTATAGTAAACACCAAAACACAAGCCTACAAAATCTGTGGGCCTTCAAATCTCCTGCACTGCTGCCTAAACAAGACCTCAAAACAAGGGGGCTATAAAACAACTGGAATGTCACAACAAATTGCAAATAGGCTGCATTCAGGCTGGTGGGATAATACATGACATTTGGCACTCCTGTTAAAATAATAAGAATATTGTTTGGTATGATACAGAAATTAAAAAAGATTCAATATAGTATGGGAACATACAGTATGTTTTTATGTTAAGGTACCTCAACCAATTATACAATGCAAGTATACGTTTCAAATATGAAAACACAACAAAAACTTTTTTTGTCTCACACAGTTAAACATCCATGTAGTCAATGTAGTAAGTGAAATAAAAATCTAGATTTCATTTCAAATTTTGAGATTCAACGGGCTTTTGGTTAAAGTACTTGTTTAAATATGCAGGAGTTTGCATGTTAATTTTTAAATACGGATATAAGACTTATCTTTAAGTACCTTTAGGGGTTCCATCACTTCCAGCAGGAGAACACACCGACTGCGGAGACCTCAAAGAAAAGGATGCTGCATTCCTTATTGAAGAATCACCATCCTAGAATCATATTAGCCAGTTATTAGAAATAAGCACATTTCAATAATTCACTATTTTTGCTTTCTATAAAATGGTCAAATGGTCATACAAGTACTATGTTTATTCCATGCAAGGTATTTGAAAACCTGAAGAGTTCACTTTATATGACAATGAAATTTAAACAGGTATGTAAAAGGGTTAGGGTTAAAAAAAGAGTTTATCTAGAATTTCAAAATTTATCATGGATTTGCTGATTCCAAAAATGGCATCAGTTTTACCCTATCATGTCTAGTTTTGGAGATACAGCATAGCCTCATTAGTGAATGATTCAAGCAATTCTCTTAAAGAAACCATGGCGTAGGCCAGCAGTCCTCAAAGTCCTACTCAGATGTAGAGGCTGCTATAAGTGTTTGCAGAGGGGGGACTGGGGTTGGGGAGGGTGCCCAATGGCACCACAGCAATGCAGTGCTGCAGGCATTCACAGCCCACTTTCTGTTCTCTCATGAAAACTGGAAGTAGACTTCGAAAGAAAAACGGAGCTTTTTTACACATCGGGGAGGCCCACAGAGAGGGCTGTAGGCATCCCAGACCTTTCCAACAGCCAACGCAAACACCCCCCCAAAGGAAAGGGCACAAGCCCCTGAGTGCCCTCAGCGCCATGACAGCTGTGGTGCCATCGGGCACTCATTTCTGGGCCACTGCCCTTAAGGGGGAATGGCCCGTTTAGTGCCTTCAATTGTGCCTTCAACCCCCCATTCAAAAAACATTGATATAAGCTTTCTGACAAGCAAGCTTGAACAATTCACTGAGTCTATGCTGTATCTCCAAACCTAGACATGAAAGGGCCAAGTTTTTTTAATCAGCACTCTAAACATACCCAGTAAGTTAGACCTAACTTTTAAGACTACAAAATGTGTGTTGGCCTGTGTTACTAATGTCAAGAAATAAGTAGTTCTTCACAGAAGTATTAAGGTTTTAATAAGCTTGTGCTAGGAGAAGAACATAAACATGCTTTGTGCTAGGAGAAGAACCAAGCTATTTAGCAATGAGCTGTTGCTTCATCAATCTAAACAGAGGCCAGAAGAAAATTCCTTGATGACCAGGGAAATAAATTCACCAGTTTGTCTTATTCCTCCACATATATACAAGACCAGCTTAAGAAAGCGAAAGAGACTCTCTTTATTTTGTTTGGAACAGAGCAGGATGCAACTAATAAGGGTTAGATGAACTGCTCCAGTGACAGGTTTCTTTATGTGACAAAGCTGAGTTTTACACTAAACCTGAAGTTCACCTGATGCCAGCTGCCAAGAGGCATTTGCAGAAGACAACCTACCACTCAAGATACCTCACTGAAAAAGGCATATATCAGGCCCACCTAGTTATTCAGTGTGTGTATATCCAGTGTCACAGGATATTGGCCAAGGAATGCCTCTGTTCATTTGACTTTTTAAAAAAGCAATACAATTTGTATTGTTTTTACAGACAAGTAGCTCCTATCCAAGGTAGGAATTCACAATTAGTGATGTCTGGACTGAATCTGTCCTGCCATAAGGAGTTGACATCAACTGCCATATATCTCCCCCACCCAACTGCTCAAAAGAGCCTGGAAAGGGGGAGGGTAGATAATGTATGTGAAGTAATATTCTTCCTCACACATTTTGGTCTACTTCTACAGTCAACCACATTCCTTTAGCCACATCCAGAACTGTCGCCGCTCAGATTTGCTGGGGATGACTCAAAGGTACATAAGAGTGCAATCCTGTATGTACTGGCTTAGACCCAGGAGAGGCCTTAGCTAAGTAATTGCAGGTATCCTCTGGGGGGCACCCATCTGGATCCTCTGGATCCAAGGATGAGTAAATCAGCAGATATGAGACCCACCAATATGAAAGGTTGAACTGTAGTAGTTTGCTTCCTCTATCTTCCTTAAAAATCCCTCAAACATATGTTCCAATCATGATTTGTCAATCTGGATGCAATGCCAAACCATAGCTTGGCCAAAGTATGGCTATAAAACCAGTGTAATTGGTTTCAGAGCATGGTCACTGACCATTTGCAAGCCATGGTTTGTTAGAAGATATTGGTTCAAACATCACAAGTCATGTTTTGGTTGTGCAAGCATAGCTTGGCATTGCACCTGAACCATCCTTACATCCTTATCTGTGTTTAGACTTTTAAGAGAGCAATATCTTAACTTTCATAAAACAGTGCTATAGGGCCAACATATGTTAAGCTATTACACAATCAAAGGCTAGCATTTACATAAATGAGTACTACTTACTTCACTGCTTATTCTGTGCACCATCTGTAGGTAGTCTTCGTTTGAGCCATGTCTAGAATTATCAGCATGATGATTAGCTGAACTACCAGACAACTGACTTGTAACCTTGTTTTCATGTATATTCCTCATCCCACCTGAGACAATGGGACTGGATACTGAAGCTGAAATGAGAGAAGTAAGAAAGCATATATTTTACCATTTTGTAGCAAAAATCTTCAGGGACAGAGAATGTATTAAATTTTAATCAACAGTATTTCTAAAAACTAAAGGAAACATATTTCAGGAGGTGGGACAGCATCTGTAAAGATATATAAACTTTCTGTTGGTTGATGGTTTGTAGGAGGCAACATATGCCTGCATGTCTTCTGAATCGCTTACCCACTGCTGCGTGAGCAAATGAGTAGGTTCTCCCCCATCCCCTCTACTAAGCAAGCCCATGCTGTGCAGCCTACTCCATGATACTTCTGTTTGAAACAAAAGGAAGCAAAGCATGCATGGGGGACATGATTGAGACATACAAAATTATGCATGGAAGGGACAGAGTCGATAGAGGGATGTTCTTTTCCCTCTCTCAAAACACCAGAACCAGGGGACATCCGCTAAAACTGAGGGTTGGGAGAGTTAAAACAGATAAAAGGAAATACCTTTTTACCCAGTGAGTAGTTAATCTGTGGAACTTTTTGCCACAGGAGGTGGTGATGGCATCTGGTCTAGATGCCTTCAAGAGGGGATTGGACAGATTTCTGGAAGAAAAGTCCATCATGGGCTATAGGCAATGATGGATTGTGCAACCTCCTTACATTAGTAGTAGGCTACATCAGAGTACCGGGTGCAAGGGAGTGGCAACAGGATGCAAACATCTTGTTGTCTCGTGCCTCCCTGGGGCACCTGATGAGTCGCTGTGAGATGCAGGAAGCTGGACTAGATGGGCCTTTGGCATGATCCAGCAGGGCTCTGCTTATGTTCTTAACTCAGTAAGTAAAAAACTCTTATACCAGCAGTCTCTAAACTTGCGCACCAAAAAACCCATCGCCGGTGCAAAGGGCTTACAGTTCCACTCTGCAGCCTCATATCTCTCTCTCTCCAATTGCCCCAAACTTCACATCAGCCAGCTCCATCTGCCTGGCCTGAAGGGGCATAGGAATGCAGAAGTGACTGGCCAGTGTGAAGTTTGGGGGAGAGCAGAGAGGAAGATACCAGGCTGCCCGGAGGAACAGTAAGCTCCATTCAAGTGGGGAGGGGTTTCAACAGGTACCAGGATCAGGCCCACCGATCAGGATTTGACATCTACTGTCTTAGTGGCTTTTTTCAGATAGGGGAGGCTTTAAATGAATCCAAAATTAACTTCCTTACAATTTATGCTGTTAAATCATCAAATTCTGGATTATTAACCAACTGTGGCTTATAAAATCCAGTGTTTCCCATATACAGACATTACATGAACTTGTGATGTGTTACAACCAGCAAATGGAAGCTTCCAAACTCCACTGCTAGCACATGGAGAGGGAGAAGCACTAAAGGCCCAGGTTTCTCAGCTACTTTTTGCCATGATCAGGTTTGTTTATTCTGACCTGGACCACTGAGAACATGTTGGAATTACAGTAAAAAAAATTATATTGTGTAGACACTGTTCATTTTATAAAATGATGATGAGAACAATTACTCCAACTTAATCTATATTTTGTTCTGTAATATCCTTGAAAGGGAATTTTCAAGAGTCACAATGCTTCACAGTAATCAATCAATCAATCAACAGGTACTTATATACCGCTTTTCAACACGAAGTTCACAAAGCGGTTTACAGGCAAATAATAATAATAAAATTAAATGGCTCCCTGTCCCAAAGGGCTCATAATCTATAAAAAAAAAAAGGCAAACCACCAGCAACAGCCACTAGAAAGACTGCGCAGGGGTGAAGAGGGACAATTACTCTCCCCCTGCTAAACATAAGAGAAACACCACTTAGAAAAGTGCCTCTTGCCCAGTACAGTTAGCAGGGGTAAAACCTGCCTTTAACAGTATTTCTGGACTTTTTTTCCAGTTTAGTCTTCTAGGACAAAATAAGAATTTCTGCAATGAGAGACACTTAAATTGAAAAGCATATCAGACTGTCATACAGAACAACTCAATTTGTAAAAAAAAACCCATTAAAAATGGTGGTTTAGACTAGCCCATGTAAACCGCCTTGGGCATTTGCTTCAGCATGGGAAAGGCGGGGTATAAATTCTTCCAAAAAAAAAATTAGACTGCAATCGTATGCATAGTTACTTGGGAGTAAGCTCCATTGATTACAATGACAGCTAAACATGCATAGAACTCTGCTCCAAAAACAAAATTATAAAGATGATAAATACCTTGCTGCAACTGTGGGTGCGGTGTGTAACTTGGAGGGTGCGAATATGGCAAATATCCTGCAGGGCTTTGAGGAGCATATGGACTAGGCACTGGGCTGTTTTGTGATGCCATAAACCTGTTACCAGAGCTTGACTGTGGTGGCACAAATCGACTGAAAATAGAATTCAAGGAAAGCATATATGAATACCAATCTAAGAACAGTTCCCCTGTAATTACATTTACAGTCTTCTCAAATGCTATACAATACGTTAAAACAATAATAATTGCTTGATTTAATGCATTTATATTCCACCCTTTCTTTCAGTAGTATACATGGGGTTGTCCCAGTGGTGGGATTCAGGAGGTTCGCCCAGGTTCTATTGAACCAGTTGTTAAATGGCTGGGCCCTGCCCACTCGCTTACCTCGGCTGGTTTCGGGGTGTTTCTGGCTCCGGCTATGACGTCATAGAACCGGTTGTTAATTTATTTGAATCCCACCACTGAGTTGTCCCATATTATTCATAACCTATCTGAGAGCTAAGCTAGTTTTAGAAAAGACCAGCCCAAGGCCATACAAACTTCATGGCTGAGCAACAAGCAATTGTATAGCATATTTTCAAGTGTTCAAAACATTTTATACACATTCCGTTGGCAATCTTTATAGTAAAGGTTTTCCCACGACCGAATGGTCTAGTCATGAACGACTGTAGGGGGCGGTGCTCATCTCCGTTTAAGCCTGTAGAGCTGGCGTTAGTCCAAGGACAAGGTCCGTGGCCAGCATGACTATAATCCAAGGCACATGCAATGCCATTACCTTCCCACCGAAGTGGGAAGTATTTATCTACTCGCATTTTTACGTGCTTTCGAACTGCTAAGTTGGCAGGAGCTGGGACAAGCAACAGGAGCTCACTCCATCGCATGGTCTTGAACTCCCAACCTTCCGGTAAGAAAGTTCAGCAGCAGTGGTTTAACCCGCTGCACCACCACATCCCCTATCCTTATACTAGCCCTGCATTATTTCAAGTATCAATATTATGCCCCTATTTCAGGGGGAAAAGACAGATCATGAATCTAAAACTAAACTTGCTTATAATTATCATTTAGTAATGATATCATTTGAAATGGAATTGTGTAAAACAGTGGTTCCCATACTACGCACCGTTTGCTATTATTATGGTTCATCTAGTTGGCTAGAACTGAAGATTTGGAAAGGTAGTGGTCCTTATTAATAAATACAATATTGATAAATAAACGATAATGCACTTGAACGCTTCATAAGTGTTTACACATGTGGTATACAGAAAAATGACCAAAACAAGTTTACAAACTATATTACCTGGAAGGGCTATGAGAGATAGTGGTTTGCTGATAATTGGAAGATGCAGGACTACCATGCATGGAATTTTGAGAGAGTTTGTACTGTGGCATCATCATTCCTAAAAATGTAGTTTTAAAAGTTATATACAAATATTTATTCATTTGTTTCATTTATTCATTGAATATACTTTGTTTCCCAAATGGCTAACTTTCCGCACACACTCTAAATTGGCCAAAATCCAGGTAACCACAAAATCCATCTTCAGCAATACAGATCACTCAACAGCTAAATGCAAATTTTCTAAGCAATTACCAATGTTTATCTTTACACAATACATGCAGAGTGCAGGACCACTGCTAATGTTATAGTTAGAAAAGTAAGCCACTGTCTTTCATTCTATACTTAAGAGGGAACTATTGCTTAAGTCAGATGTTGCACGTGGTTTGCGCTAACCTGTGCTGCGTTCAGAACTCAAACCATGGTTTGCACATTCCAACTGCTGACTCTATACCAGGATTTGCTGGCACATCTGCTCCGTTTTCCCTCTGCTAAGCATTTCCATTTCTAAAATGCAGAAGCTTCAGATGCAGAGCAATGCTCATACCGATGGTTTGTCAATTTTGAGACCACACCAAGCCACAGCTGGAACAAACCATCCTTTGCAAATCCATTTTCAATCATGGTTTCTGATTTGCTAGCTGATTACTAAACAGAGTTTTTCCATTAAGTTAACACCCCAACCATTAGATATACTTCATGAAGCATACTTTGGTGTGAAGTCTGAACTATATTTCTCAAGACCAGAGATTTTCAACCTTTTTTAGCTCATAGCACACTGACATGTCACTAAAATTGTTGAGGCACACCACCAGTTTTTTAATTACAATACAATTAATAAGTACAATTAAGTTAATGTAATTGATTGTAGTAATTAAATTATTAAATCATTACATTACTAAGAAATTCACAACAAGCTGAAATCAAACTTCTCCAAACTCGAATAGGTTTTTCCTCATAAAGTTATCCTGAGGAATATAATTGGAAAGGGAGGATATGTGGTTTCTGGAAAGGAGAAAAGGTGTTTAGAAGTAGGGTGGTCAAATTTTTATCAGAAGTGCCAGAACATGCTTGCAAAGAGAGATCAGGAAATCGTGTACTGAGGAAATCGTGTACTGGAGAAATGTGAGTGAAGGGCAATGAGGTAGCATGTTCAAAACAAGGTTTGGGATTTAGTGGGAATGGAGGGGAGAAAACGTGGGGCCCCTGTATAATTTTTATCTCATAGCTGTAACTAAGGCTGACTAATCCAGTACTCCTGAAGGAATGAAAAGGCAAAGAAAGAACAGTCTTGGGAAAGGCATGCCGGAACTTTTCTAGATAATGTTTCCAAAGAACTACCAAAGGTTAACTCAAACCAGAGTGAGACTTGAAATGAATGAAAACAGCACTAACAGATGTATACATTTGTGAGAGCTGTGACAGCCATCACTACCTAGCAGTTCTAAGTGAAACATGTGGCTTGGGATAAACCTTAACCAGCTCCTATCCACTATTAAACATTTACTTAGTGTCAACAGTATGCCAGGCGCTGCAAAGAACATATGGAAAACATCTGCCCAGTGAAGTGATGCACTTGTTTGAAAGAACAGAAATTTGTCTAGTAATTAGTCTGAATCATAAGTTGTTCATCACTAATATTGAGCGACCAAGACACACTGCATGTAATAAAAGCAAAACAAATCAGAATTTGATTATTCATTTAAATCATCACAATGAAAAAATACTGTAGTTTATAGCTTGGAAAATAGAAAATAATTGAATAAGAACTCTCACCACTTTGTACCCCATATCTGTTTTGCATGCTTTTCTCCCTGAAAACGTTAGGATTCCTTGCCAGGACAGCCTGCAGCAAGACTGGTATATCTCCTTCTGGATCATCGCTGCCTAGGTTATCTTTCAATTCTCTGTCATTGAAGAGACATACAGACAGTAGTGAAAATGTTCTCAAAATACAGGAAGTTATTCAACATCTGTGAAATCATCATCAACTTTGGACAAATTATTCAGAGAAAGGTACTGGTTTCTCCTCAAAATGGAGACTGCTACAATTTCTTCCTGTAACTGGGATAGTATACTTTTAACATTTGAGCTATCTCCCGTTACTAGAATTTCATAAATGTAAATTGTGATTCCCAAAGTCTTCACTAAGGCATCTCTCACAAACCATTAGTATCTCTTCTGGTTCTACGATTGATATAGCAGTAGTATTGTTATTCCTTAGCCTCCTTTTCCAAACATCTATTGTCAAACACGCCTATAAAGAAAAATGCTTGCTATGCAACTGACAGGACCGTAATGGACTTCTATGAAGTTCCACCAACATAAAGGAATGTGGTAATGGTATACTTTTTTCAATTGTATACATTTAATGAGTATACATTTCTACTATCAGTTTATTTGTATCATTTCAAGCTTTCAGATTCTGTATTTTGAAGCTGCAAGCTATATCTTCCTTAGTCTATTTATGTACTACTGAGAAAGGGCTATGGTCTCAGAATTATTTCTGCAGGTTCAACTATATTCAGAGGACTGAAAACACAACCATGGGGGGGGGAACCAAAAGGTATTAAAAAACAACATACAGGTACATCCTCCTTATCTGTGGATTCGGGACCCTCAGATTGAACCCAAAACAGGTCTCAGCCTAGGTCAGGAGGATCAACTTGTACCTCCTGTACGTGACTGGAAAAGTCTTCCAGTCAAGTCCAGGAGATGTGTGAACATGGGAAAGCTATACCCTGGCTTCCTGAGCCTCAATAGGTTTCAAAAAGCTCATGGAAGACATGAGCACTTCCATGAGCAGAAAACTCATGGAACATACGAAGTGCATTTCTAAGATCTTTCATGAACTTTTTGAAGCCTTCTGAGGTGCAGCCTCCTTGGGCCTCAGACCACCTCCTGGATATGGGTGCCAGCCCCCACTTACAGATTCACTTCTCAGATTGACATGCAATGTACAGCTGGTTACCAATTCAAAATTTATATATATATATAAAGAACGTGTGTGTGTGTGGGGGGGGGTGTTCCGCAACGCCTGGAGCGATGCGCACCAAACTCGGCACGCACATGCCTTGTGACCTGGCAACAAACACTGAGGGGGCCAGGCCCCCCTGGCACCCCCAGGGGTGGGGGTACACGGGGGCCCCCACGTGAAAATGGTCGAAAACGGCCAAAATTGGCATCAAATCCATAGTTTCCGGGGTCGCCGAGACGAGTGCCAATGCTCCCAACGCCGTTGGAGTCCAGGTTCGGCCCCCCCTCGGCGTGGGGTGTGAGAAGGGGTGTGAAACAAGACATCCGCCATGCCCTGCTGGAACGCCTGGAGCGATTGGCACCAGACTTGGCACGTGCATGCCTTGTGGCCTGGCGACAAACACTGCAGGGGGCAGGCCCCTCTAGCGCCCGCAGGGGTGGGGGTGCCACGCAAAAATGCTTGAAAACGGCCACAATCAGTGTCAAATCCATAGTTTCCGGGGTTGCTGAGATGAGCAGCGACGCTGGAGACGCCGTTGGAGTCCAGGTTCGGCCCCTGTCGGCATGGGGGGCAAGAAGGGGTGCGAGAAAAATGTCCGTCATGCCCTGCTGGAACTCCTGGAGCGATTGACACCAAACTTGGTATGCATATGCCTTGCGGTCTGGCGACAAACACTGCGGGGGTATGACCCCTCTAGCACCCCTACGGGTGGGGATGCGAAGGGGGTGCCATGTAAAAATACTCGAAAACAGCCGACATTAGTGTTGAATCCATAGTTTCAGCGGTTGCCTAGAAGCTTGGGATAATTTGTTACCCAGGCAACGCCGGGTAACAAAAGGCTAGTCTGTATACACACACACACACACACACACACACACACACACACACACACACACACACATACATATTGCCCAGGGGACAATGTATCCCTAGGTTCTAGTAGGAGACGGAAGGAATTAGGGCTTCCCCCCCAATATTGAGGACCCTGAGCCCGAAATGCACACTATCACTGTGAAAGTAAGTAGGAAGCAGGTAGACAATCAACCCAGAGAGCGAACTGAAACTGTCACACTTACTGAACCAGGTCTGCAGGTAATCTGGTGGGATAGCAGTGAAGTATGAGAAACGGGAGCAGCTGGCCAGTGAGCTCTGTGTAAATACGTCCATCTCAGATCCGACTGGGTGCTGGAACTGTGTGGAACCTGCTCTGTCTCCTGGGCAACTCAGGGACTGGGAAGACATTTCACTTTCGGTTTTGAGCTACTGCAAGCCTACCAGATAACCTGCAGAATCGTGTGTGACCACAGGGTGGCAGCAGACCTCTAGTACAATGCAATCCCCTTGGTCTGGACGTTCTAGCCCCCCTCCCTGAAAAACCGGGGGCTGTAGGGGGGTCTGACCCCCACAGTGTTTCCTTCCAGGCTGCAAGGTGCATTCCTGCCAAGTTTCGTGCGGATTGGTCCAGGCGTTCCCGAGCCTATGCATAACATACATACATACATACATACATACATACATACATACATACATACA
>JAJKFI010000101.1:3613774-3629858 GCA_029204185.1 Lerista edwardsae | reverse complement strand
ACATACATACATACATACATACATACATACATACATACATACATACATACATACATACACACACAGACTGTCCATTTTTATATATATACCCATGTCCATTTTTATATATATAGATAAATAAAAGAGAACGTGTATTTGTACGTCTGTCCATATGGATGTTCTGCAGAGGCTCCTCAACACTTGGAGCGATTGACACCAAACTCGGCATGCAGATGCCTTGCAGCCTGGCGACAAACACTGGGGGGGGGGGTCTGACCTCCCAGCACCCCCAGAGGTGGGGGTGCACAGGGAGCCCCACATGAAAATATTCAAAAACGGCTGAAATCAGTGTCGAATCCGTAGTTTCCGGGGTTGCCGAGACAAGTGGCAACACTCCCAACACCGTTGGAGTCCGGGTTCGGGCCCCCCTCAGCATGGGGGCAAGTGGGGGTGCAAAACACAACGCCCATCATGCCCCGCTGGAACGCCTGGAGCGACTAACACCAAACTCGGTATGAAGATGCCTTGCGGTCTGGTGACAAACACTATGGGGGTCAGACCCCCCTAGCGCCCCCAGGGGTGGAAATGCGAAGGGGGTGCCATGTAAAAATGATCGAAAACGGCCAATATCGGTGTCGAATCCGTAGTTTCCAGGGTCGCCGGGACGAGTGGCAATGCTCCCAACGCTGTTGGAGTCCGGGTTCGGCCCCCATCAGCATTGGGGATGAGAAGGGGTGCAAAATATAATGTCCGAAATGACTGACAGTGTCAAATCCACACTTTTCGGGGTTGCTAAGCTGATTGGTGACAGTCCCGATGACATTTGTTACCCGGGCAACGCCGGGTAACAAAAAGCTAGTACTTTATAAAAATTCTCACCCGCTGCAAAAAAGGTGTAATTGTGTATAATTATCCCAGAGCTCTGCATTCTGATAGATTTTAGCAATCCATTAATATCAGCAAGTCATCTATGATCTTTTACTCATGACTAACGTTCATTTATGAAGTATCATGAAGTACATACATATGATCTGTTGACACCTGATTGAGGCTGTGAACAAGTTGGGAAACAAGATTTTCATCCCTACAGGCCAAAAGGCAGTTCACTTCTTCTGCAATTCGTCCATTAAAGAGCAGGCTTTTTGTAGTTGTAGCAGGTAAGGGTGATGGAAGAGGCAGCTGGTTCAAAACTAATTTTAAAAGCAGGAAAAAATAAAATTATTACACTAAAACTGAACATTTAGAAAGCAATTCTTTCTTAGTACTTTTGCTGTTATCCTAAGAACTGCATCACCTGTGGTTAAGACCGGGCTCAGTAATAAGTTTCATTATGTAATTTGTGACTGGCCACAACTCCTAAGGTCTTTTTTTGTGTAAAGTTGTTTACTATTCTCTTCCTAAGTTTTATCAGCTGATCACAACTCCTCTAGATATGCTTTAAAAGTCTGGGCAATTTTGCTTCCCTGCAACCCTGACACTAATCCAACTTGGAAGTCTCCACTCTATACCTTCCAATGTGGGACATAAACATAGTGAAAGAAGGTCATAGGAAGACAACACTTTTTAATATAAATAAAACTGAAAAAAAGAAAAACTAAGATACATTAGTCAGGCACTAAATTTATGACAAAGGCAGGCACTTCTTCAAATAGTGCATAATTAGTCTGTAGAATTTGTTTTCCAAACAAATGATGGAACACCACTAGCTTGGACAGAATTAAAAAGAAACCGTACAGCTTCAAGCAAGAACGTTCTATCAAGGAAGTCTATCAAGGATTCAAGGAAGAACAGTAGTCTATCAATGGCTACTATTCAGGATAGTGATGTGCTACCTCCAAGATAGCCTCTACACAGCATTTGCAGAGAAGCAATGATGGGAGGGAAACATGGCTGTCTCTTCTACTTGTGAGATTCTCAGAGGCAATTGGTAAGCCAATGTGAGAAACAGAATGCTGGCCTGATCAAGTAGGACTAGACTGGCCTGATCAAGGAGGACTTCTCTTATGCTCTAGCCCAGTATTTCCCAAACTGTAGTTTGAGATCCACCAGTAGGTCCACAAGGTGATTTTTGGTGGGCCATGAAAAGTTTTTGAAATATTTTTTAAACAAAGCATTGCAAGCACCCTTACCCAGTTTGCAGAAGAAAATTGCAGCTGTGTGCAATCTGAAAGGAGAGAGTGCTCTCATGGCTGGAATGCTAACCTGTGGTTTAAACTAATCTTTGTACCCCAAAATCGTCACATTTCCAATTTTCTCTATTAAGTGGCATGCTGTGGATCATGTGAACCCACATCACATAGATTGTGTGAACCCAGTTTCAGTTTCTGTCTAGCTTGGAAGTCTCTAACTGCAATCTTGCTCTCCAATTCAGCCTTCTGAGTACCATGAAATGACTGTAAAAAGGTTTCAGGGAACAGTCCTTGAACTCAATTTCTGGTCCCATCCCCTTCTCTTTGACAGAAAAGAAGAGGTTTTATGATACTGCAGGATTCAAGTCTTATTGCCCATGCACTACATTGTGTTCTACATAGGGTTACCAGATACAAACAGGGACAGAGTGCCTATACCTTTAGCCATTGTATAGAAGAGGGAATTTTGGCAGGTGCAACTCAACATGGAAGAGTTTCAAAAGCTGCACCTGCCAAAATTCCCTCTTCTATACAATGGTTAAAGGTATAGGCACTCTGTCCCTGTTTATATCTGGTAACCCTAGCTCTACAAGACTGTTTCTAAGTTTCCATTCAATTTATTCATAAAACCTTTTTTCTGTCAACATTGAGGACATAATTCTTCTATCACTCTATCCTCTGATACAACACACACACAAACTTGCAGAAAACGTATTTGGGAAAAAAATTCCATATTTTGTTCCTACAACACATTAACTATTGAACCTTAAGAAATTTTTAAAAGGTACTTACGGTCTGTGAGACTAGCAATCCCTGCAAGAGTAGTGATGGGAACATGAGGCATATCCCCATTCATCCTGAAGTGCTGGGATGGTAGTGCCTACACACAGAGTTCAGTTTGGGTGCCAGCTACCATTACTTCCCATCTCCCAAGCACTGCAATGAGATAAAGATAAGATTTCATTTGCAAAGGTCCATAAAAGATACTCAACCATACAAAAACAAATAGGGCAGAGATATAATAAACATGTTTTTAACCACAGTTAAAAGGTGTATGGATTTCATCAACCCAGTTCAGGGGACTCCAAATGGCCTCCCAATGGCCAAATCTAGTCCACCACCAGCAACTTTAAAAATCTGACATTTTTACTCATTATATATCATTTCTCAGTTTAGGCAGGGCACTGTTTCTTTGTTAATGTCACATTTATCTCTCTTTTTTAATCTTATCCTGCTGATTACAAAAAAAAAAAAACAAGTAAAGCATAATTCATTCATTTAAATTCCATTCATTTATTTATAAAACTGATTTTTTTCAGCCCATGAAAATCTGTAAAATGTACATTGGAGCCCTCATACTGAAAAGTCTGGAGACCCCTGACCTAGATGAAAACAACAGAACTTTGTTGAAATACACATGACTGGATGGCACTTCCTTCTAAGAAAGCTCCTTATCAGGCAAACAGACAATCTGCCCTGTGACATACGCGGGCAAGTAAAACTTCTGTAGTCTGTTCAATTTGTTCAATTACAAGGCTGAAAAAGCATGGCATAAGAATTCCCCTCTGCACCTGTTGGTCCTAGTGCTATGGATTCTTTTCATCTTATACAACTTGACGATGTGGAAAGGATCCTTTAGGCTACAGTGTGTGTCTTACATGTCTGCTCAATCTTAGCCCATTGTGGCTGATGAGATTGGCTTGAGAAGGACTAGCCAGGTGGACAGGGTAGTGAATTCATCTTTGAGAGGGGAGTGTTACTGTCATCTTTAAAGTTGGTGCTAGCAGACCTCACTTGAAGAAACCCTCCTTAGACTCCACTGTATTAGAGCATTTACAGATAATTCCAACTTCCCATTTCAAGGCAACATAAATGAGTGGTAGTGGCATTCCACCCCCCAAACTGCCAGGATGAAAACAATGATCTGGACCCCTTACAATACAGCTTCAGCTATAGATTTTTTTTGGGGGGGGTGAGGGGGGAATAGCCTTGTCTACTTTTGTGGATTATCTGCATTGGTACTGGACAGGGAGATGCATCCTTGGTTCTGCTGGATCTTTCAGTGGCATCTGTCAGCACAGACCAGTGGTCTCCAAAGCACAGGACAACTGTGTTCAAAAAAAGCCTAACCCCATCAAGCACGATGCTTCCGTTTCATGCTGATACCTGTTATCTTGCCAGCTGATCTCGTCAGAAAGTCACTCCAGGAAGCTGCTTCCACTCAGAAATCTGGTCGCAGAGCCTGCTGGGGTGATGGGCAGCAGAAGCAGCTGCCCAGCATGACTTTAACAAGATCAGCTAGCAAGATAGCAGGCAGCAGTGCAGAACAACAGGCGCTGCGAACTACAGGGAAGGCTTTTTCCATGCGCCAATCTGCCTTATGCCAATGAGCTGCATTCTGCTAACTGGCAGGTCCCTTGCTTACCCAATAAGACCAGCTTTAGTAGAGTGCTAAAGAGGTGAGGGTCAGGCTGTGGAAGGTGGGGGGGGGGCCCTGAGTGGGGCATCACAGACATGGCCAATAAGATTGAAGAGATGCTCTTGAATTTGGAGGCTCTATTTAGCTATTGTGGCAATAGATAAAATTGATGTTAGAGTAGCACGTTCATGAAAAGTGGTATGTTGCATGCTGTTGGTTGGCCACCCCTGCTCTATTGGGACTCACCTAGCTTTACAAGGCTTAAAGAAGTTATCAAGAAAGCAATAGTTTATTTGCCAAAAAAAAACCCCAACAACCTCGATCCATTTCTTGTAGAAAAGACAGCCCTTAGTCTCAAGGGTTGAGAGGCTTAGTTATGTGACCCAGTCTTCACCTGCCCCTACTGTGCGTCATTGATGGACTTAGGAAAAAAACACCAGAGTAAAGAGTAACACTGATCTCCCTATATTTAAACAAGCTTGCAAACTGCAGGAGTTCAATTCTTTGCAGGGCAATTAGCAAATGTCTGATTTTTTGAATCTGAAGTCATTCATTATCTGATCTTTCCATCACCCATGTTTCCATTGCCTCTGTGGGACCCACAAAAATTCCGGTCATGACCCACCAAGTAGATCCCGACCCACAGTTTGAGAAACACTGATTTAGAGTATACATTCCTTGGGGAAAAGATCTGTCCTCTGAATTTGGGCACAATTTTAAATTGATAGCACTGAATAAACCCAACAAAAAAATGGAAAAAATATTTGCTTTAAATTTTTATAATCATTTAAATCTAATCAAGTTCACAATTTGCTGAAAAATGACTTGAAGCAACCAAAAAAAATTACAGAATTGACACTTGTGGAATTTCCAAGTAGATAATGAATGAATGCATCTTCAGAAGTTACAATACTTATTCACATACAAACAATACCTTGTTTGTCACTCAGACCTGGCCACATTGACCCATGCCCAAGTGACATCTAGATTAGATACGGTAACACACTCTACACGAGGAGAGCACTACGTGAGGAGAAACTACAATTAGTGCAGAATGTGGCTGCTGGAGCTAGTTGGTCTGACTGTTGGTCCGTTGCTTCAATTACACTGGCTGCCAATTTACTTCAGAATTCAAAATCCTAGTCTTTACTTTTAAAACCCTTTTATTTATGAATTGGGTCCAGGGTATTTGCGGGACCACCTTCTTCCATACAATCCTACCTGCCCTCACAGGTCATCAGGCAGGGCCCTTCTGTCTGTGCCACCACCAGGAGAGGTGAGGGGGATGGTAGTTAGGAATAGGGGTGGTGGCATCTTGTTTATGGAATTCCCTCCCCTCGGAACTAAGAACTACTCCCTCACTGGAAACCTTTTGGCAGAGTCTTAAGACCTTATTTCAGAAGGTGTTTGAGTGAGACTGTGGGGTGGCATTTTTTAATTGTTGGGTGATGTTGGTGATTCTGTTTTTTAGTGTTTAAATTTGTTTTATAATTGATTTTTTAGTATTTGCTTATGATTTTAATATTGTTTTACTGAACTTGTGTAAGCCACCTTGAATCCTCTTCAGTGGGGGGAAAGGCGGGATGTAATTTTTTTTTTAAATGAATGAATATTTATTTATTTATTTGAAGAATTTATACCCCGCCTTTCCCAGGCGGAACCAAATGCCCAAGGTGGCTTACATGAGCAAGCTAGTCTAAACCACCATTTTTTTCAATGGGGTTTTTACAAATCTACAGTCTTCTTGTAATCTGCCAATCCTCAGGCCCAGATGTTGCCTTCCCAGTGTGGTTCTCTCCTTTGGCTGCCTGCCATCAAGCCTCAGCAAGCAATCACAAGTCAAGCCTGGACAGGTCCTCAAGGTCGTATTCCCTTCTTTGCCAGCTGGCCTCCTCACACACTCCACCGCAACTCTCACTTGCCGTGAGCTAATCAGCTCCACAGCGACTCTGTTCTGCCACCACAGGTACTGCAGCTTGTCACACCCTAGCATTTGTCTCCCATCCAAAAGAAAACCGCAGATTTTCCTACTTAGCTTCAGGCAGTACCAGCAGCTCAACCATCAGTCCACACCTCCTGCCTTATGTAAAATACCCTTTCCAAAACATCTTGTACAACACTTGGGTCCCAATCTAAGTATCACATCAACTGTCTGGTAGGTAAGGGGAAAGGAAATCACACTGTGGACACTACATGTACAGCATCTATTTAAGTGTTCGATACTAGGTAGGAATCAGGGTAAGGTTAATTTCATACTACAGGTTGAACCTAATTATCCATGGATTTTACATCAACAGATTTGGCCCCCACACCCATGTTGAGCCATATTAGGCTCAATATAAAGCATAACTTAGGGCGACAAGAGCAGTGCTTCTGGAGGGCTTCCCCAGGCCTTGTAATGTCTTAAAATGCATTAAAAAGTCACTTCTGGTTTTTCGCAGAAAACCAGAAGTAACAGTTTGTAGCCGAAGTAGCCATTCTGAGGCCCGCCAAGGCCACAAGGGCACGCACAGCCTCGGCGGGCCTCAAAAAGCAGAAAGCATAGCTCCAATCAGGTTCAGACGGGTGTGTGGGTAAAATCTGCAGGTTTACTTAGACAACATATATCCCCCCAAATCCTATAATTTTTGGATGCATAACTTAATTACAAACAAATATACATGCGCAAATAGTGCACATTGTGGAAAACTGTCTAGAGAAGAACACAATGGAAACAAAAATACTCTTCCATTTTTCTGTATTTTATTTCATTTTGAAAAAACCTAAAAATTGTAAGAAATGGACTAACTATGGCCCTGAATGCTGGATCTGACCCCAAAAACCTTTAATCCAATTTGCCTTAGTATGACATCCAACTTGACCCTCCAAGTCAACTACAAGCAGAATCTACAGCTCCCACAGAGATTCATCATGTGCAGCCATGTGGAGGCAAGCAATAGCATCACAGTGTGATGAGGGCATGCCCACAAAGATGCTATCTACTACTGCTGAGAGCTTCTGCTGTTATTTCCTTACCTACAATGACAGAAATGAAGTATCCATCTACCCTTCATTCTGATCTCTTCTTTCCCTTATTCTGTCTTTGACTCCTTTCAACCTCTGCCACATCTTTCTGTCTCTTCCCGGCATGGCACTCATTCACCTTCCACTCTGATGACCACTTTCTTTCTCCTTCAGTCTCCTCTTGTTCCCTTCCAGCCTCCACAGTAGCTGATGCAGCATCCCTCCACAAGCATCTCTCTTCTGTCTCATCTTTTCTCCTTTCAGCAATCCATCTTTCCAAACCATAGCTCAAAGTGCCACCTTGCTAAAGAACAAACTGTCAACTGCAGTTAAGAGCATAAGAACGTAAGAAGAGCCCTGCTGGATCAGGCCAAAGGCCCATCTAGTCCAGCTTCCTGTATCTCACAGCGGCCCCACCAGGTGCCCCAGGGAGGCCTGAGATAACAAAATGCTTGGATCCTGTTGCCACTCCCTTGCACCCAGTACTCTGAAGTAGCCTACTACTAATGTAAGGAGGTTACAACCCATCATTGCCTATAGCCCACGATGGACTTTTCTTCCAGAAATCCATCCAAGTCCCTCTTAAAGGCATCTAGACCAGATGCCATCCCACCTCCTCTGGCAAAGAGTTCCACAGATTAACTACCCACTGGGTAAAAAAGTACTTCCTTTTATTATTATTATTATTATTATTATTATTATTATTATTATTATTATTTATTAAATTTCTACCCCGCCTTTCTACCGGAAGGCACTCAAGGCGGCATTACAAAATTAAAACAGAATAAAATTCCATCAATTAAAAGACAATAATTAAAAACAATATTTAAAATATTAAAAATAAAACATACAACAAGCCAATCCCATGGATCATAATATGTACAAAGATAAAAGGATGCAAAAAAGCCAGCCAGCCTGTCAGCAACTAAAAGCCTGCTGAAACAAAAAGGTCTTCAGCCCCCGCCGAAATACCGCCAAAGAGGGAGCCAGTTCTTAACTCTAAGGGGAGGGTATTCCAAAGTTGGGGTGCCACCGCCGAGAAGGCTCTCCTACTGGCCGCCACCCCTCTCACCTCTCCTGGTGGCGGCACAGTCAATAGGGCCCCCCCAGATTACCTCAGAGTACCTGTTTTAACTGTTTTAACTCTCCCAACCCTCAGTTTTAGCGGATGCCCCCTGGTTCTGGTGTTTTGAGAGAGGGAAAAGAACATTCCTCTATCGACTCTATCCCTTCCATGCATTATTTTATATGTCTCAACCATGTCCCCTCTCAGGCGCCTTTTTTCTAGACTGAAGAGCCCCAAACGCTGCAATCTTCCTTCAGAAGGGAGGTGCCCCAGCCTCATAATCATTTTCATCGCTCTCTTCTGCACCTTTTCCAACTCCACTATGTCCTTTTTGAGGTGCGGCGACCAGAACTGTACACAATATTCCAGGTGCGGCCTTACCATCGATTTGTACAATGGCATAATAATATTGGCTGTTTTATTCTCAACCCCTTTTTTAATGACCCCAAGCATGGAATTGGCCTTCTTAATTGCTGCCGCACACTGGGTCGATACCTTCATTGAATTATCCACCAGCACCCCACGATCTCCCTCTTGAGCTGTCACAGACAGCTCAGAACCCATAAGCCTATAGGTTAAGTTTTGGTTTTTTGCCCCAATGTGCATCACTTTACACTTGTCCACGTTGAAACGCATCTGCCATTTGGCTGCCCATTCCCCCAATTTGGAGAGATCCTTCTGGAGCTCTTCACAATCCCCTCTGGTCTTCACCACCCGGAAAAGTTTTGTGTTCAAAAAGCAGCCCACCCTGCCCCAACAGTGAGTGCCTCTAATGTATGTTTTGTGTGTGCTTTGTAAATGGAAGGGAGGAACCTGAGGGTGGGATGGGATTGCAAAATCAAAACCTAAATGAATCAAATGTATTATCTTACACAATAAAAAAAAAATAGAAATGTGTTTGTATTATATATACATTATAAATGGTGCAAGGAAAAGTTGAGATAGCAGGGATAAGAAGTGAGATGGCCAAGTTGGTAGATGACACTAAACTTTTCTGGATGGATTGTGACACGCTCCAGAAGGAACTCTCCAAATTGGGGGAAATGGGCAGCAAAATGGCAGATGCATTTCAATGTACAGTAGACAAGTGTAAAGTGATGGACATCACTTTAGGAGTAAAGAGTTAGGGATAAACAAGCAAGGTGGCCAAGTTTACAGATGACAACGAACTATTCCATACTATTCCCTATACGGACATTGGCCAAATCCCAGGCTAGTTCCAGCATTAGGAAAATAACTTCCACATGTGGCACGGAGCTTTCCATTCCATGCTGCAGCCTCTTATCTTTCAAGCCAATCTTCTCACAGATTCTTGCCAGACAGCCACATCTGCCTGGAAATCGGGGCGCAGCGGAAGTGGCTGCCCTGCGTGAGTTTGTGAGAAGGTTGGCTTGAAAGAGAAGAGGCTGTGGCACTGAACAGAAAGCTCCATGGTGTGTAGGGAAAGCGTTTTTCCAACACAGCACTGCCCTTTGATTGATTGATTGATTGATTGATTGATTGATTGATTGAATTTATACCCCGCCTATTGCCCGAAGGCACTCAAGGCGGCATTTACAACAATAAAAAATATAAAAACAACATTAAAAAACAATTTAAACAATATTAAAATACAATAAAACAAAAAAAATTAAACAGAGTTTAAAACAAGCCATGTGGATCATAAAATATAAAAGTTTAAAAGTATAACCAGCCAGCCAGCCAACCTGTCAACAGTTAAAAAGCTTTTTGAAATAAAAAGGTCTTCAGCCCCCGCCGAAAAATTAACAAAAATTTACCAAACTATAACCCCTGCTAATTGGGCAAAGAGGCGCCTTTTAAAACAGTACCCTCTTATATTTAGCACTTCACCCCTCTTCACCCAATATGGTTCTTTTCCAGTGGCTGTTGCTGGTGTCTCTTCTGCATCTTTATTAAAAAAATTGTGAGCCCTTTGGAAACAGAACTTGTTGATTTATTTTGCTACGTAAACTGCTTTGTGAACTACTTTATGTTGAAAAGCTGCATATAATGGTACCTCAGTATCCACTGATCCAGCATTTGCAGATTTAACTCACCGTGAAAGTCAGCAGATACCAGGGTCCACATTTAAATACCTTTAAAAAGAACGATGCCAAAATCATATTTCCTACCTTTGCATGGTGAAACTGAACTATTTCCAATAGAGCTATTTTTAGAACTGAAAGACCCACTCCTGGGTCACATGAAATTTCTTTCCTCCTCCCAGCCTCTCCCCAGAATGCATCACAATGCATCACCACCCTCAACAGTATTATTTGATAAAATTGAATCAGGGTTGATCTTTAAACTGCCAAGTTTAGATACCTTTGTTCAAATTTAGAAGACAGAAATTACTTTATTTTCTGTTCATGCATCACCGTATACCAAGGCAACAGGGAAATGGTTAATGACTATTATTTCTATTAGGTGAAATTATGCAAAAATGAAAAGAGATCCTTGCACAAAACATGAGGCAAAAATCACATCTGACTTTCCACATATAAATCTAGATTTGGCCACAAGAGGGTGCACTGCATATTCTCAGATCAAAGTTACTTTTCAGAAGTCTTATTTACTTGTGTGAAAATATGAATGCAACAAGTTAAATACAAAGAATGTAAGAGAAAACTCTTATTTGAAAACTATACACTGCATTAAAGGCATCGCAAAATCAGACAATTTAATGGTAAGAAAACTCTTATTTGAAAACTATACACTGCATTAAAGGCATCGCAAAATCAGACAATTTAATGGTATGGATAAATGTCCTCAGGTGAAGAACTCAGAATGAATAGTTTAGACCAAGGAGAATGAAATCAGCAAGAAAAAAGACCAAATGAAAAGATTTAAAATGTCAATTTGCTGTGTATTCCCTAAATAAGCACACACTTTATTTTTAAATTAAAATATGAGCTATTTTATAATAACTAAAAATACTCTAAAACGTTTGGGTTAAGTAACTTATACCGTTTGCATTACAGAACTGTGTCTGCTGAAAAATAATGATTTTATTTAGCTGTCCCTGTACTACATAAGGATGCTAAGTGAAATCCTGAGAATACTAAACATTCAGAATTTCACAGAAGCAAATTATCTGGGCAGAACAGTGTTTTTTCATCAGATGGAAGTAGTATCTTTGCTGCTTCCTTAGAAGAGTTATTCGTGCATTTATTCAGCAATAATAATGAATGTTCTCATTTATCTCATATACCTTAACTATACTAATGCTTGATCTCGAATTGTTTCCTGTGGTTCTGTCTTTTATGAAGAAAGTTTTGGCTCCATTTATTGAGTGGCAGTCAGGGACAGGGTTTTGTGAGCTTCCTACTTGTATTAAAAATGAGATTTCACTTTTAGTGTTAACCTTAAGATGAAAACTTGCATTAAAAACAATAAAACCATAAGATCATAAAAATATTATTTCTATCCACCCTACAGTAACTATTATCTGATGTTAAGGAATTGATACTCACCATGTTCTCTTGTATTTTTAAGAAATCATTTTTTAAAAATAGTTACCCTGTTCTTATATATCCTACTAGCTTTTATGTACCCGGCTTCGCCCGGGTGTTTATATCTGCCCTCCCTGACCCATCCCTGACCCATCTCCCAATTTTAGGCGTTTTCGACCATTTTCACCTGGGGGCCCCTGCGCACCCCCACCCTCGGGGGCACGGGGGGCCCTGACCCCCACAGTGTTTGTCGCCAGGCCGCAAGGCATACGCATGCTGAGTCTGGCGCCAATTGCTCCAGGTGTCACAGTGGGGCATGGTGGACATCTCGCATCGCACCCCTTCCTGTCCCCCACATTGGGGGGTACGGAACCGAACTCCCACAACGTCACTGTTGGCCTCGGTGAGCCCAGAAACTACAGAACCGAGGACGATCTCGTCCATTTTTGACCATTTTCATGCGGGGGCCCTGGGGCCTCCTCGGGGCGGGAGGGGGGCCAGACCCCCAGAGTGTCTGTTGCCAGGCTGGAAGGCACGCGCATGCCGAGTTTGGTGCACATCGCTCCAGGCGTTGCAGCAGGGCAAGGCAGATATTGTGTCTTGCACCCCGTCTCGCACCCCACACCGAGGGGGGCGAACCCGGACTTCGACAGTGTCAGGAGCATCGCCATTCGCTCCGGCCACCCCAGAAACTATGGATTCGATGCCGAGTTTGGCCGTTTTCGACCATTTTCACTTGGGGCCCCCCATGTCCCCCCCGGGGGCGCTAAGGGGGTCTGACCCCCACAGTGTTTGTCGTCAGGCCACAAGGTGTATGCGTGCCAAGTTTCGTGTCACTCGGTCCAGGCGTTCCAGCAGGGCATGGCGGATGTTGTGTCTCGCACCCCTTCCTGCCCCCCACGCCGAGGGGGGGTGAACCTGAACTCGCACAGCATGGGGAGCGTCGCCACTCGTCCCAGCGACCCCGGAAACTATGGATTCTACGCCGATTTTGGCCATTTTCGACCATTTTCATGCGGGGACCCCCACATACCCCCACCCCCGGGGGCGCTAGGGGGGTCTGACCGCCACAGTGTTTGTCATCAGGCCACAAGGTGTATGCGTGCCACGTTTCGTGGTCGATCGGTCCAGGCGTTCCAGCAGGGCATGGTGGACGTTTTGTCTCGCCCCCTTCTCACACCCCACGCCAAGGGGAGGCTGAACCCAGACTCCAATGGCATCGGGAGCGTCGCCACTCGTCCCGGTGACCCCGGAAACTATGGATTTGACACCGATTTTGGCCATTTTCGACCATTTTCACGCGGGGACCCCCACATGCCCCACCCCTGGGGGCGCTAGGGGGGCCCGACCCCCGCAGTATTTTTGGCCACGCCGCTAGGCTTCCGCGTGCCGAGTTTGGTACCAATCGGTCCAGGCGTTCCAGCAGGGCATGGCGGACGTTGTGTTTCGCACCCCTTCTTGCCCCCCACGTGGGGGGGGGGGGCTAAACCCAGACCCGAACTGCATCGGGAGCGTCGCAGCTCATCTCGGTGACCCCGGAAACTGTGGATTTGACTCCCATTTTGGCTGTTTCTGACCGTTTTGATGTGGGGACCCCCCGTACCCCCACCCCCGGGGGCTCTACGGGGGTCTGACCCCCGCAGTGTTTGTCGCCAGGCCGCAAGGTGTATGCGTGCCAAGTTTCGTGCTGATCAGTCGAGGCATTGAGGAGCCTATTCAGAACATACGGACACACACACACAGACATACCCACGTTTGTTTTTATATATATAGATTCTTTAGCAGGAGAGAACCATACTGTGAAGGCTACATCTGGGACTGAGGATTCAGAGAATCGCAGAATACTGTATATTTGTAAAAAAAAAAAAAAAACCATTGAAAAATTGTGGTTTAGACTAGCCTGCCCATGTAAGCCACCTTGGGCATTTGCTTTGGCATGGGAAAGGCAGGATATAAATTCTTCAAAATAAAAATAAAATGATATACTTGTTAGATACCTAAAAGGCACATAATTAAACACTTGAATATTTTGTTGAAACATTTTTAAGTTTCAAATTCATCATTATTTTGTTTAGATAGAGATGTCAAGTGAATACTTTACTGAAACTGAAAATATTTCATTGCTTTTAATTCCATGCAAAAAAAAAATCATTTATAATAATGCACAATTTCATTAAGGTAGTAACACAAGTAATGTTTGAATCAAATTTGGCAGTTATTTCAGATGTACTTAAGAGGAGCAATGCTGTACCAGGCCCATCTAATCCAGTACTTTATTTCCTACAGCAGTGGTTCCAAAACTGTGGATCAGGACCCACCAATTTCAGGTACGTCGCGAAGCATCTAGAGCAGCCATATTGAAAACATGGGAAGATGGGCTGCTGGAAAGGGGGAGGGCTGTGTGATTGTTTTGCTTGTGTCAAGATTGTAAATAGGCTTTTTTTCTTTCTGATATACTTCGCTATCGGAAAATGACTGAGAAATAACCCAACTTATTGCTGCTTTCTCAGAAAAGCAGCAGGCTCTGACATCACAATGACGGCATTTCTAGCCATTACGTCACTTCTGGTGTGTCCTAGTCATTCTAAAAAGTGGGTCCTGATGCTAGAATGTTTGAGAACAACTGTCCTACAGTGCCAACTAGATGCCTCTGGGAAGTCCACAAACAGAAGACAAAGGCATACTCTCTCCTGCCCTGGTGCAAAGGAAAAAACATGGTAATTGGCAAGAACCAGTCATTCAAAATGCTATAAACACTTGGGCTGTTTAATGAGAAAGGTTTGTAAAAGAAAAAAAGAAAAAGGTTTGTAGAAGGAAAAAAATTATATTGATTCTATTGCTGCAGCCACCACTTGTGGTGCAAGTGCAGCAGAAAAGGTTTTAAGAAGAAAGACCCCACCTCAGATTTTCCAATCAAAAATACCAAGTCACCAATGGCTATTGGGTTAGCTCTGTTGACTGGGCAAGAGGCACTTTTTTAAGTGGTGTTCCTCTTATATTTAGCAGGGGGAGAGTAATTGTCCATTTTCACCCCTGCACAGTCTTTCTAGTGGCTGTTGCTGGTGGTCCGCCTTTTTTTTTTTTTTTTTTTAGATTGTGAGCCTTTTGAGACAGGGAGCCATTTAACTTTATTATTACTATTTGCCTGTAAACGCTTTGTGAACTTCGTGTTGAAAAGCAGTATATAAGTACCTGTTGATTGATTGAATAAATCAGCCTTGATTTATAACAATCAATCCATGGGGTACAAGAGGGAAAATGGCCTAACCCTCTTCCCCAACCTCCACATGTTCAGCCTGTTCTTATTTTCTATTGAGCACATGGAGGTCAGACCAGTGGGCACAACAAACCCACCTCTCCTCTATGTGCTGAATGTGTGAATGGAGTATAAGAGGGTTTACATCTAAAAGGAGCTAAATATCTAGTATGTGGCAATGTGAGTGTTCCGATTAGTACAGTAATTTTTGAGATCTATTTTTTCCTCTTAAAATCTGAATGATGTAAAATTCTCATGTTTTAAATTAGTTTTGTAAAAACAGTTTCTAAGGAACAGAAACAACAACAGGAATGCAAAAAGCAGGCAGCCTACATGCTTAGGGGGAAACAGTCAGAACATTAACAGGAGGTTTTGAAAGGAGCCAACTTTTCAGAATGCGGTGGTTGCAGGTTTGGCAACTGCTTCTCTAGCATGTAGGCTGCCTGCCTGCCTTTTCTTGTTTTAGTGTTCAGTAAAAGGAAGCCACATACTTGCTTGGTGCCAAGATAAAGAAGCTAACAAAGGTAATGGGGATGGGAGGTGCAGGAGGCCGCGGACAAGTACTGTACCTCTGTGTATGGTCCCCTTTTAACCACAGTTTCCATATCCATGGGGGTTATACACCCCCCAGATGGGAGATGCCTGTATTTGCAAGCTGCATTTTAACACTGAATTTCAAAGCTTATTTCTACAACTACTACTGTATTCTGGTTAATTTCTTTACACACCTCTATGCAGTCCAAAATATCCCACCCTGAGAATACAGTATCTGATATTCTT
>JAJKFI010000101.1:3544724-3613764 GCA_029204185.1 Lerista edwardsae | reverse complement strand
ATTCTTTCCCTACAATCTGAAGAACCCTTACATGCAAGTAACTCCGCCTGAACTCTATGGGTCTTAATTCAGAATAAACAAGCTTAGGATCAGGTAAATACATTAACTGCAGGTATTGTCAGGTCATGAGATGAACAAGGTGGGGGAAGAGTACAGAATTCCAGAGTGCTAACCTGGAGTTAGACCAGAAAAGTTTGGCTGGCACAAGAGTCCCAATAAAGTGCATTTGGACCACTCTTGGAGTCAGGGAGGATGGCACACATCTGTGTGTCAGCCTCTCTGACTTTGAGTGGTCCAGACATACCTTACAGTGTTCTTGTGATGGCCTACCTCCAGGTTAAGCTTGCGCTCCCATTGAAGCAAGATGTGAAATCTTGTCACCACCAAGATAATCCTGCTAAATTATTAGGTTCATCAAGACTGTATCTGTCTCTACCTCACAGCATGGTTCTGCCCCACCAACAGAGAAGATACTCATAACTTAGTATCACAACATATGTTTGTGGTACCTTCGATGCAAGGTTTGAAGTTCTGTCCTTGGCAAGTCTTATAAAAAGAAATTTTCCCAGAGATATCAAGGTTGAGAAAACACTTCTGCCTCAGATGGGACAACTGCTGCCAATCAAAGTAAAAGATTAATGACTCAACTTTTCTGTCTCCTAAATGAAGTCTCAGGGAATCCCATTGGTACATGTTAGGAGTCTCAGGAAGCCCTAAAGCACAAGCACAAATTGGGCAGGGGGCAGATGGGGGCCATTTATGTTGTACTGATCAACACATTTATAGAAGCAACCCTTACTTCATCTACCATTCTCAATAAGCTCTTTTTACACATTATTCAATATGAAAGTATTTCTCCCCCCCCCCAACATTTAAAGGGGGCAGGGGAATAAACCAGGAAAAGGTTAGTATAACCTAGCCTACAATATAGTGCTTACAGTAATTTTTAAGAACTAAATCCCAAAGGTTCTGCTGAAAATTTGAATAGGGTCTGAAAGATTATCAACCTTAAACAGCAGGCTTATATATGACCCTCAAAACAATTGCAGCTTCTCTCAGACCAACTTCCCTGTAGAAAATCCGGAGACAATCATTCTTTGTGGGAACATACTAGGACTCCTTTCTAATGTTATGTTAGTGATGTGGAGGCTCGTGGAGGCTCTGCAGTATCGTTACAGGAAAGGAAGATGTACAAAACAAGTGAGGAGTCTATGCAGCAACTTAAAGTCATGCCAGCATTGCCCCACATTCCAGAAAGGGAAATACTAGTGTGTTTGGGAACACAACATGGGCTCCTTCCACAACAGCTGGAGCTTCTCCACTGACGCCAAATAGAAAATGTCTCACTTCTAAAAGTGCATTGTTTCATTAAAAATTAATGTTGATATGTTAGTCACTGCAATTTCTGTCAGATGACCATACCTAATAAATATCTGTATATCTATATACAAAATGCACAGCATTTTGGATTTGTTAATTAGCACGTTAATCATTTTCAGTGTCTTCAACTCGGTTCTTAAAATGTACAGGATATCAAGATGTGCATGACACGATACTAAATTATGTTTTAAAATATCAAAAAGAAACCTAAATAACATTTCAAATTGCTTTGAACATAAACATGCTTTTTCCATTAGAGTACTTCCAGCGACTGGAAATTTTTTGAGATATTTATACAGTGTATAAAACTAAGAATGACGACTTTTAAAAGCCATGTTTTGTAAATAAAAATTAACTAAATCAGCTACCTACTGCAGACAACAGCCCTTCTGCACCTCAAATTCTTTCACTGTACAGGTGGTGCCTGATCATTCATGGATTTTTCAGGGCTTCCCTGGCCCTCGAAATGGCTTATAAATGCATTTTAAAAAATCACTTTTGGTTTTCCCCAAAATACTGGAAGTAACTTTTTTTTTTTGCCTTAGAAGACAGCCTGATGCTAGGGGAGAGTGCATGCGACCTCCCCAGCCCTCAGAACACTCTCCGGACATGACTGGAGCACAGCTCCGGACACGTTCTGGGGTCCTGGAGTGCCTGACCCATGGATTTGATTATCTGCAGGTTTTGGCATCCACAGAGGTTTCAGAAATGCAACCCTCATGGATGCCAAGGCACTACCTGTATATATCCCATGGAGGGTTAAAGTCTTGAGCACTTGCTGCCAAAGTTGATGAGGAAAAAAGATGGAGAGAAGACAAAAAAACAAGTGAGAGTACAGAAAGAAAAATAAAAGGAGAAGTTATGAGAGGAACAGACTAATGGCAAAAATTACATTCTGTGGGGAGAACCTGGAAGTGCCAGGCGCAATTGCCTATGATCCTCCAACAGGTTCCAACCCTGTCTTAGACAGACAGGAACCATAGAGACAGAGTGTTGTTTCAAAAAGTGGCTTCAGGTGCTAAGAACTTTGAAAACCACTGAATTAGGAAATTTAGAAAATGAGAGATGGGAGATTGACCTACACTGTTTAAGAGAGGAAAAAAAGAGAAGAGCACATAGGCTATGGGATGCATAGAAAGAGGATCCTAAGAAGTGGAGAGAGCTAAATATGGCAAATTAACAGAGAAAGAAGCTCAGACAAACCTGTATTATATGTAGAAAAGAGTGCGCACACTATGGGACACGCAGAGGGAGAAGGAGGCTTACCAGAAAATGAATCAAGCACAAAAAGTACAATTATAACAAGAATGCTTTTCAATTTTTAACCTAATCCTGTCACCTCCTCAACAAAAACATACAAAGGGGCCCTCAGAGTGATTTGAGAGACTCAACCCTGAAGAAAGGCAAGGAAACAAGAACAGGCACATGAAACCTCTGGAGTTTTCTGCTGCTGAGTGCGAACTTCTCCTTGAATTTATTGGATCTTGAAGTTACCAGATGCCAGACAATGCATACAGCTGGATGCAGACAATGCATACAGACAATGGATACAGAGGTGGAAGATTTTAAAAATCCACAGTGCACAGCACAACTTGCAATTCAAGTTGTGCAATTATGCAATTCATAAATGCAAAGTGATGGTGCAGACTACCTGCTTACATGGCTTTTTGAACGAATTATTCCTATCCACAAATGGACATGTCTATTAACAGCTATTAGCCAGAACAGCTAAATTAAACCAGTATATTCAAAGGCAGATAGCTTGGAGGTGATGAGAACAAGCAGAGCATGACCATCATCTTCATTTTCCTTTTGCAAGCCTCTGACATTTGAAGTAAATAAGAGCATTCTTAAACACACATGCAGTGTGTTTAAACACACATGTACCTTACTCATTTCATGTCATTACTATTGCTGTATCTCAACCTCACCTACTTCACAGGGTTGTTGCGAAAAAAGAAAAGGAAAGGAACCACACACACCACCATCTAGAGCTCCTTGGAGGAAGGGTGGTATAAAACATGAATATAAATTAATTTTGTCATATACAGGCGGTATCAAAAATTTTGGGCCCCAGGTGTCATTACTGTGCGCATGCACATATGCATGTACACACACCAATCAATGCTGTTCTCTCATACAGCATCAAATCTTGTGTCTAATCTATATAAGAACATAAGAAAAGCCCCGCTGGATGAGGCCAAAATTTTATCTAGTCCAGCTTCCTGTGGCTCACAGTGGCTCACCAGATACCTCAGGGAACGCACAAGACAACAAGATGCCTGCATCCTGTTGCCACACCCTTGCACCTGGCATTCTGAAGTAGCCTACTTCTAACATAAGGAGGTTGCACCACCCATCATGGCCTATAGCCAACCATGAACTTTTCTTCTAGAAATCTGTCCAATTCTCTTTTTAAAGGCACCTATATCAGATGCCATCACCACCTCCTGTGGTAAGGAGTTAATTACCCACTGGGTAAAAAAAATCCTTTTATCTGTTCTCACTCTCCCAACACTCAATTTTAGTGGATGCCCCCTGGTTCTGGTGCTGTGAGAGAGGGAAAAGAAAATTCCTCTATCCGTCCCATGCATAATTTTGTATGTCTCAATCATGTCTCCCCTCAGGCATCTTTTTTTCTAGATCAGTGGTTCTTAACCTTGTTGGAGGTACTAAATCCCGCAAGTTTTATACATGCATTCACCGAACCCTTCACAGTTGGAAAAATATTTTTTTTTTCAAATTCAAAACATAGAGATATACGTATATTTTATTAGTGCACAAAATGAACCATGCATCAGTTGCACATAAAATCACTGTGTTCAAAGAACAAAACCAATAAAACATGAATGTCACACAAAAACAAAAACATAACTCAATGAATATTTACTGCAAATCAATGTGACTTCTGCTGTTGCCTTTTAGAGACAAGTTCAGAAATGTGTGGCTTCACCGTGGCAAGTGCCACTCTCATATCGTTTTCAAAACAAAGTCTGTTCCTTTTCTTCGTTTGTGTCTACCATTCTCAAAAAGGATTGCTCGCAAAGATACATTGTAACAAACGGTATGAGTATCTCAAGGGCTTTCTTAGCAATAAGAGGGTATGGTACGATTTGGTGACACCAAAACGTTCAATTTAGCCTTCAGAATAGCCTTCAGTTTCTTATGGCGAAACACTGAAAATGCCATAAAAGTATTGTGGGAATGCCAAAAGTATATTAATACACCTGGCAACCCTGGCAAACGGAATGGACACACACCTCCGCCGAACCTTTGAGACTGACTCACCGAATCCCTGGGGTTCGATCAAACTCAGGTTAAGAACCACTGTTCTAGATTGAAGAGCCCCAAACACTGCCTTTCCTCAAAAAGGAAGTACCCCAGCCCGCTACTCATTTTGGTCACTCTCTTATGCACTTTTTCTAGTTCCACTACGTCCTTTTTCAGATGTGGTGACCAGAATTGTATGCTCATAAACATTCAAGGGATTTATAAGATTCGATTTGTTTGGAAAACCACTGAATCAGCCAGTAGATAACTAATGTATAAACAGTGAAGGCTTCACTTTAACAGGGGCATAAACCACAATAAATCCATTATCCTTTAAGGTACCACAGGACTTTCCCTGTTGACTGACTGGGCCATTTTTTGTTATTTGTCACTGTGGAAAACCATACCATATAACAGCTTACAACTTATCTAATGCAGCTGAAGAGAATAATTTCCCACCAAAATAGCAGCCTTCAGTAGATAGATCCACATAAAGCTCTCTGGGTCATAGCTAGCCTTCATGGCACTTCAAAGTCAAGATAAAGGGAGATAGAGGGAAGAAGAAATAGAATTTTTTTTGTTTTTACAGGTACTTAAATGAAGCCACTAACAATCAGTACCATTTTCATAATCCGGAGACCAATATAAACATACTTTAAATTAAATATATGTACACTACAACCAACATCCACCTAATAATTTTAATGCTTGTCTGAAAATATCTATGAACTACATGCAATAACTTTGCCAAAATGAAATTGGACAGACTACTACTGAGTCAAGAAAAATTTGTAAGAGACAAAAGCTCTCTATATTTGAATAAACGCAGCAAACAGAATAAAATACAAGACTTTGTATTGCATTTCTTCACAATTTAAGATGTACTTCAGGAATTAGTCCAACTTCAAAAAAACACGGGTGAGATTAGGCTTTTTTCCCAACACACAGGGCGCAATCCTAAACTAAGTTAGGCTGGCATAGCCAGCAAAATTTGGCCAGCACAAGGGACACCATCAAATATGTTGGACCACTCTTGGAGTCAGAGAGGCCAGCACACAGACGTGAGCCATCCTCCCTGACTCGGAGAGTAGTCCAAACATGCTTCATGGTGGCCCTTGTGCTGGCCAAACTTTGCTGACTTAGTTTATGTCGGCCTAACTCCAGTTTAGGATCATGCTCACATTCAAAGGAAGAAACAGCATCTAATACAAGAATAGTACTTTCCTTTTAGAACTGATTCACACATGTAGCCAGACCAGATGCTTGACAAAATCAAAGTTGAGAAAGCCACACATGTGGCAAACTATTTTGTGTGAAACATAAATTTAAAGAGACTAGGCTGAACAAGGCAGTAGTATTACTCCTGTTATGATTGCCACTCCTTAAGGAAGATACTGTTGAACGGAAAAGATGCAAGAGGACAAACAAAATGATCAGAGGGATTGGCAAGAAACTTAGGACAGACAAAACGAAGAATTTTGCACTGCATACAGTCTGTGAAATTTATCGCCACAGGATGTGATGATGACCACTAACATGGATGGTTTTAAAATAGGATTGGACAAATTCATGAAGGACAGGTCTATCAATTTCTACTAGTCATGATGGCTACATTCTACCTACAGATCCTACAGCAGCATGCCTCTGAATACCAGGTGAAGAGAAGCAATGCTGGAAAAGTTCACTCCTGCTTGTGAACTTCTCAAAGGCAGCTGGTGGGCCACTGGGAACATGATGCTGAACTAGGCAAGCCTTTTGCCCAATTCTGCAGGGGTTTTCTTAGATTAAGTTACTCCACACAAGTAGTTTACTACTGAGAGGTAATGGGTTTTTTCTCACTACTATCACCAAAAACATTACCCAGTAGGTAGGGGTTTGAAACAAATATTTTATTTTATTTATTTATTTATTTTATTTATACCCCGCCTATGGCCCAAAGGCACTCAAGGCGGCATTTACAACAATAAAAAATATAAAAACAACATTAAAAACAATTTAAACAATATTAAAATACAATAAAACAAAAAAAATTAAACAACAAAGTTTAAAACAAGCCATGTGGATCATAAAATATAAAAGTATAAAAGTATAACCAGCCAGCCAGCCAGCCAACCTGTCAACAGTTAAAAAGCTTTTTGAAATAAAAAGGTCTTCAGCCCCCGCCGAAAAGTTAACAAAGAGTTAACAAAAATATAACTAATTACTGTATTTAGTGCAGAAACTAGCAGGCCAAAACATTCTGCAGGAAAAATGAGAGTTGTTTAAAAAAAATCAGTGCTGTAGCTAGGTCTCTTGACAACAGAGGCCCATAAATTTTTGACACACAAAATTTATTATTTTTATTTAATTAATTTGTATTTCTCACACTTTTACACCACCCTACCGCCAAGAAAAATTGTGTGCATGTTTCCTCCCCTTCTTTCATCCTCGGAACAACCACGTGAAGTAGTTAGGGCTGAGAGATAGTAATAGTCATGGCAGGAAATTAATAATAGCCAGAAAATAAATACAGTGACTATTTCACCACATACAATGGATGATCACCATTGCCCTCCCAGTTATTACTCCCCTGCACATAGTACTCAATGCATCTGGAGGTTCAATGTAGTCATCATACATAATTTTATATAAGACAATTGCATTTTCTTTTTTGGACAAAACATCTGATAGAATAATACCACTTCTTGCACCATACCACTTCTAATCACTCTGCCAGTTGTCTCCCCAGTGTTTTTCTTTGAATTCCTCACGAAATTTGGCACCGAACGCAGTGGTGGGATTGAGGGGGAACGCGGGGGGACAGAGTTCCACTTGTGGGAATGTTGGCTGGCTCCGCCCACTCGCTGATGTCAGCTGGCTTCTGGCTATTTTTTTCTCCGTGTTTTTTTTACGTTGTTTTTCTTCGGTTGTGCGCACGCTCCGCCCCCAGTTCTGCAACATTTGAACTGGAGGCAGCGGGAGACCGGCAGCGGTGGCAGCCCGGCGGCGGTGGCGGGAGATGGCAGCAGGTAGGCCTGGGCTCCCTCCGTGGCGTGGCCTGCCTTCTCCCCGTTCCCCCTCGTTCTCCCTGTCCCCCCCCCTCCCGCAGCAGTACGAAAGAAGAATGTTGTGGAATGGTTGGTCTAGTTTTTGGGGCTTGCTAGCCCTCCTAAAAATGCACAGATGCCTGCTGAAACTGTTGTGGAGTGGTTGGTCTAGTTTTTTGGGTGCCAATTTACAGTTCATGTCATTTTATTGTGTTACAATGAATGCACTTCCTGCTTGACGATGTCACTTCCTGCCACAACATCACTTCCGGCTATGACGTCACATCCGGTGGGCGGGTCCTGACACAAGTGCCAATCAAAAGTGAGTTCCCCTTGCTAAATCATTTAGATCCCACTACTGACCGAACGGTATATAAAATGATGGTATTATTCCTAAAAACTGCTATTTTAACAAATCATGATTTTTACATAAGTTGTATTTTTGGTTTTTAGGTTTTTGGTCACAACTTTTGATAGAATAAAGATATTCCTTAAAACCATGATTTTAGCAATTTTGGTCCATAGTGGTTACACCCTCCTCAAGGTGGAACCCGGGGCGCCCTGCCCTCTACCCATAGGTAGCTATGCTACTGAAAAAAGAGGGTAAGGGGAGACAACTGGCAGAGTGATTAGAAGTGGTATGGTGCAAGAAGCACAGAAGAGAGACAAACTGAAACTTTGCAGAGCCAATAAAACAAGAATGGGTGAGTTCATAGTTTCCATATCACTCCACAATCTCCATATTTGGCTTGCTACAACACATGCAGTTGCAGGTATAGTCAGAAAAGTCAATTGCCAGTCATAAGACCCAAACATGCTCAAAAGTTTGAAGCACCCCTTTGGATGCAGTCATAGAGTAATTCTTCCACATATTTGTGTAAGATCTTGTTGAGTCACATCTATCAAGTTTTTAACCACTTCTAATACTTGGATGCTGCACAGATTTACCTGTACTGTAAAGATCCTAACAGCTTGTTTTCATCATACAAGACTTCAAAGAAATCACAGTAAAAGACTTTGTAACTAGCTATTCCAGTGAATTCAGCAACGCCCTCTGGTGGCTACTCAGACTGTCTAGCACATGAGCCAAAAGAAACAACTCAGCAATTATTTGTTACATAATTAATTTTCAAAAGCAAGGGAAAAAAATTTTCAAAAGCAAAAGAAAAGAAGGAAGAGCAGATCCTGGTATATTTTCTAAACATTTCTGATTTGCGCAAACTCTTCCTAATTACAAGCATTAGCCATACATAGTTCAAGTGAGACCTATCTTAAAATTACCCATTAAAAACAGCAGGCATACATATGTCAGCCCTTAGGATTTTTCAATAATCAGATAAAAAATTTCTAGAATAAAAATCGCTGCACAAGTTTCAAAATGTCCTTATACAGGAAGTTTAGTTGTATGTTTGTCTATATGCTAGTCTTAGACGTCATAGGGAATACTGCAAAACATACATTTCGATCCAGTCAAATAATCAACTATGAAATATACCTGTGTACCTGCACTTTCTATAAAATCATGCCCCTACCTGGTAAACAAAATATTGCAAACAATGTGAAGTAGGTCAATGGTAATATTTGGATATTCATTTAATATTTCAATGCAAAATCTTAAAAATCAAAATCCATTGAAATTTAAGAACACAGTACAATAATGCCATTATTATTCCAGTCATAAATATGCATTTACTGCATTTTACTTATACCTTTAACAACTGAAATAGGTTGGTTAATTATTCACCTGGTGAATATGAACCCAGCAATGTTATATGTTTTAAATCCTAGGAAGCTGCCTTGTAGTGAATCAGACCATTAGTCCATTTAGGTCAGTATTGTCAACACAAATTGGCAGTAGCTGTCCAAGATTTCAGATAGGAATTTCAATCTGCACTAGCTGGAGACTGAACCTGTGACCTTCTGTAGGCAAAATGTAAAGTTACGCATTCATCAATTAACACATTTCAGTTTCGGCATACAAGTCCTGAAAGTCCAAAATACAGGCTCAGATCAAATGTAATGCAACCTATAGCTTATCACTATAAGAATGGAGCCTGGAAAGATCCTTGGTTTTGATCCTGCTTTGTAAGGCAATCACAAGCCATTAGTATAGGGATTTTACATCAAAACCAGTGAACCAGGTTTGCTGAAAACCAGGAAGTAACGAATTACTTAGAAGGAAATCACCAGACCAAGCCCTAGGAGCAATCTATTACCCCCAGCCAGTTGGAACCTGCTGTTGATGCTTCTCACCTGCAAAAGGCAGCAGCAGCAGGTGGGTGAGGGGGTCAGGGTAGAGCCCCCCTAACACTGCCTCCTTTCCTTAATTCCTATATCACCATCTCCTTCTGCTTGCTCCCACCAAAGCTGCTGAAACAAATAAAGTGGGTGGAGCATTTTGGGCTGTTCCCAGCATGATTTATCCATTTTTTAAATGTTAAAGCTGGGAGGAGCAAATGATAATGCACCTCAAGGGAAGGGGAAGGTATCATGGGAGGGTTCCACTACCAGGCTAGGTGGGCAAGAAATAAAAGAGAAGGCAGAACTAAGTGATCCTATTCTACTTATCTGTAGGAGTGAGCAATCAAAACAGGATTACAGTGGTTCCTCACCATCTGCGGATCAGCATCCACAGATGGTGGGGGACAGTCTCTGGTGCTCCTGGAAGCTATTTCCAGATTACACCAGACACTAAAAAAAGTGTTCCCTTTAAAAGTTAAAAAGTTTTTAGAAGAGTACCTTACCTTAGCACAGCAAATTATGCTTGCTGCAAGGCAGTATCTGGCACTTCCAGAAGCCACTTCCAAATCCCCCTGAGACATGCTATTCCGTCCCTTGGCCCTGGCCTACATTATAAAGCATTGAGAAAGTATTGGGAAACACTTCTGCAATTCATTTTGAGGCACACCGGGGCCAACGGGCCTCAGGGTAACCCAGACGTGGCTTCTGTGAGCACAAGAGATCACCCTGCACCTGGCATGGTTTGTGGTGCTTAAAAGGAACACTAAATTTGTTTTTACATCACCAGTATCTGCGGATATCAGTATACAAGGGGTTCCGGTTCCCCTTTGGAAACCGAGGGACTACTGTACTGTTGCTTCTACAGCTTGTGATAAATAAATAATAATAATGCTAGTATTTATATACCACCTTTCTTTGGTCATTAGATTGCTCCTCTGACTTTAATTCAAGGCGGTTTACATAGGCAGGCTTTATTTCTCTGAACCCCCAAGGGGTTTTTACAAATTACAAGAAGTTCTGTCTTTCAAGAACTACAACATACAGATGGAACTTTCATGGTCTAGTCCTTCTTTCTGGCCGCACAATTGCCTCCCTGCTGGCTGATAGACAGTTTCTCTGCTCCCACCAAAGAAACAGCTGGCCCAGCACAACTCCTCTCTCACAGGCAGCTGGAGACAGCTCAGCTCTTATCAGTCGCAATTCTCAAGGTCTGCCGCTCACGGAAGCTTCTGGTGATCTCGAACTGGCGACCTTTGGATCTTATCTTCAGGCAAACGGAGGCTTTAACCCTCTCAACTAAACCTCCTAAACCACTCACAATGATGGTGCTGGATGAAGAAGTGGGCTGCTGCTGCCCTGACCCTCTTTCTATTAGCTTAGTGATAAATAGGCTGTAGAACTGAGTGAAGTGTCTGGATGGCTGAGGGAGCTGAAGGAGGGATAGCAAGCAGATGTAAAGCATCCCTAATCAGTTTGCCACTCCTTTCAATCTGTCCCTCAAAGTAGTCTATCCAATCAGCCTTCTGGTAGAGTTGGCCCAACAAGTCCTCTTTCAGGGTCAATCTTTGCAGTGCCAAACCATAATTTGGTGCGACATTTGAAATGAGCACAGTGTATTGTCAAGAATATGTCTTATACCAAGATGTATCAAAATTTCTTCCTAGATCTGGAGTTCTGATTTATCTGGCCTTGTTTCCAAAGAGAAGCCCATGCATCAAAAATTTCTTGAATGCTCTTTATTTTTTACTTGCAAATTTTGTACAGTACACTATATACACATTGTCACAGGTTTCAATTCCTTTGGGTTATATGTATGTCCTCCCCATATTATCAATGTGCATTGTGCTACAATATTTCAAAAAAAGTAATTGTAATAGGATTATATGCACAATTCTATTAAGATCTTTTGTATGGTGTTTTGTCAGTGCATATAAAATTTGGGCATTCATAATTTGTTTTCAAAATTGCTTGTGAATTCATAAAATATGCCAAAAATGTGACATGATCATACATAGGTATCAAGATCCTTTTTCTGTTGTACAAAACACACAGTGTCTTATGGAATCTTACATGTCAACAGTTTTCTTGTAACGAAAGAGGTGATCTTATCCAGTAGCAGTAGTTCACAAAAGCTTATATTACAATATATACTGTTAAGTTTCTAACATGACAATACTTTTCACTGATTTTATAATAGACTATTACCCCTCTGGAAATTATATTTGTATTTGCACTTTATTAATGTGCAAGACAATGTGTGTGCAGCAACAAACTCAAAACAAAGAATTTTGATGGAGATATGGGTATTAGCACAATCAGAATGCTGTTTTGCTGGGCTTTAGTAGGGTATATATAAGCATTAATCACATTTGGGGAGATGTGAATTAAAAGCAGGAGCAAACTGTGCACAGTAGTTCCGTAAATAATTTTAGAAATTCTTCTAGTAGAATCAGAATTCATAAGGAAACAGAGACAACCAGAAAAATATAAAGGAAGAAGAAATACCAATCTGCGCAGCTATTTGCTTCTACAATGCCATGCCTCTTCCAAGATCCATAATTGTTAATTTATTATGATTCTTGGTCATAGCCAGTATGCTTGCTGAGGAAGATTGCTCAGCTTCCATTGCTACTACAGGAAGAACTAGGAAACAAGAGCCAGCATAACTGGTACTCTTTGTTCTGGAAATTCCAGAACAGTATTGCAATTTCTCCTAACTAGTATCCAAGCCTACAAGTTAAAAATACTTTTGACATCTGCTGGGAAATTAGTAAACCTAAAGAGGCTTAATTAGTCATAACTGCATGTTGCGTTTTGATTTTTAAAAATCCTGAATATTTTCCTTCAAATACTAATATTCATTTTCTCTTTCAGTCTCTTTTACAAATTTCTATCTTATTTGCTTCGTTTTTGTGGTGGGTTCTTAATTCATTTTGTGTGCACATTTATAAATGTAGCCCATTTTTCACACAGGAAGTTGGCTTGGCAAAAAGTGACAAGCATTTATCTAGGAATCTATTATAGGAGTCCCCAAATTTGGCACTAGGGGCCAGATCCAAAGCCCACAAAATGGTAGTGGGGAAGCCTTAATGTTTTGGCCCACAGCAACCTGCTGACACACTGGGAAACCGCAGAACCTTGTGCCAAGGATTGCTTCTGTGGAAAATCACCCCAGAAGGCTCTGAACTTGTGGGGATTCCATTTTGGGATGATCTTTGGTGGAAGCATCTCCCCAGTGCACTTACCCAGCACATCAGCAGTTTGCTAAGGGTCAGAAAGTTCAGAGTTTCCGCACCATCACGCCCACCCTCATGGCATCCCAGTGCTCACACTCATTCCGCCAAAGTGTTGCCACTCAGCACACCCTTGCCCATTCAGCCTTATACAGGCTGCTTGGGTTTGCTTCAGCAAAATCGCTGCCACAGATCCAAGTAGGCCCATAAGGGTGACTAGATTGAGACACAGGGTAAAGGGATAAATATCGACAGAATTATTGTATTTATTTATAGAATTTATACCCCACCTTTCCCAAGCAAAAGTAAATGCCCAAGGCGGCTTACAGAGAACAAACAAAACACAATGTAAACACAATAAGTAAAAAATACATTAACATAACAACATTGAACATTAATGGAACACAGTGTACAAGAATGAAAACTAGACCCAATTCTCCATAACAGGTCAATTTGGAAAGTGAGGAAAAAAAAATTGAGGGGAAGTGTCAATTTGGCCAGGGGAGTGAACAACTAAGACAATATACCAGAAGGACAGAGGGAAAACAGCCAACAATCATCCAAAGGACAGACGAAATAGGTATGAGTTGAGCTGTCTCCAAAAAGCCATGAGGGAGTGTGTAGTTCTTAATTCTTCTGGGAGGGAATTTCATATTTGTGGAGCCGTTACAGAGAAGGCTTGTCCCCGAGCTGCCATCCCTTTAACTTGGGACAAAGGGGGCACTTGAAGGAGAACCCCTTTAGATGATTTAAGAGGGCACACTGGTATATATGGGAGAAGGCGGTACTTTAGGTAGGCTGGGCCTGTCATGAAGGGCCTTAAATGGAGATCAGAAGTGAATGGGCAGCCACTGCAGCAGCTGAAGAAGTGGTCCTACTGAGTCAAACCGTCTAGGCCCTGTAACCATCTGGGCTTCTGCATTTTGTACTAACTGTACCTTCCGAACTGTTCTTGAGGGAAGCCCTACATACAACGAGTTACAGTAGTCTTGCCTTGAAATCACTAACACATGGACCACCATGGCCAGGTCAGAATGGCTCAAGTATGGTCGTAGTTGGCACACCAATCGAAGCTGGGCAAAAGCACTCCTAGCCACAGTTGCTACCTGGTTCTCCAGAGACAGCTGAGAGTCCAGGAGCACACCCAGACTGCGCACCTGTTCTTGCAGGGGAAGTGTCACACCATTCAGAGTGGGTGAAATACTTAGTGCCTGCACTGAGGAACGTCCTTCACAGCACTTGCACCATAGTCACCTCCTAACCTGCACTGAATATGCCAGAGGCCAGTTGGACTGCCTGTTCCAATGCAGGTTAGGATTCAGCTGCCCACTAAGCAGGTTAAACAAGTCACAAAACTTCATAAATTTCATAATTGTATACAATATAAACAGACATCATGCTGAGGTTAAGAAGGGCAGTTACTCTCCCCCTACTAAATATAACAGCTCTGAAATGTGTCTCTTTACCCAGCTAACAAAGGCTGCAGGACTCTTTATGGAAGGACCCAAACTATGTTTTTACTACCTCCTTAAGTCAAACTGTAGCAGAAATATATTTATATATGAAAATGATAATGCACTTAAAATGCATTGGCATGAATACCAACTTGACAGTTCACTATATCAATCCAATTGTTAGTAATAAAAAATGGGATCTATTCACAATTAAAAGCTGTGACTAAGGAAGAGAAAGATAGCAGCAAATGAACTTATTTTTTAAAACAAAATGCATTTGAAAAGTTTGAAACAGATCTATTCCTAATGCTTTGGGCTGCATAGCCTATTTATGTACTACATCTGAAAAGTTCAGGGAAAAAGTTATTTCAGGAAAGTATATTTTGGTCTTGATACATTATCCAGTAATATGAATATACAGATGTGTGTATTTCTACTCCACTTTGTTCTGGAGCAATTTCAATAATTCAGTTTAGCCACTGATGGAGACTATAGAGTCAAAACATGTATGGAAAAAATAATATTTACATTTTTAGATATGTCTCTAGAGGGGTCAACTTGAACAATATATAACCTACAGTATTACTAATACTAGTGTATTAATCTTTCAAATGCATTATTTTAAATACAAACTACAACATTTTTGTTGGAAACTGAATTCTGTTTCGAATACCAAATATGATTTATTGTAAGATTGTATAATTGAATACTTTTACATTGTAATTTATCCTAATTTTTTTTATACAGCTCATATAATTCACCTTGTGAATCTCCGTAACTCAAACTTTACAGCTACAAAAATTTAAGCAGAGTGTAAAGCAAGTGTGCTGTTAAAAAAACAAAAACCCAGAATGGGACAGGGGGATAGCAGCAATTACAGAAAAGTGGAGTTTGCAAAGTCACATGGGTCAAAGTTATCCATTTCTTGTGAAGTAACTGTGCTATTTTTGCACACATTTTCAAAATTTATAAAACAAAAGAGCAAGCAAAGCAAAATGCATACCTCCAACTCATTATTCCTCCAAGAGTGCCAAATAAACATAATGTTGTATTACAGCAAGGATGACCAAACTATGGTTTGCAAGCCAGGTGTGGCTCTTTTACATCAATTGTGATGCAAAAAGGAGCTCAGCCAACGTATTTCTGATTTTTTTATCAAAATTGGATCAATAGTAATAAAAGGCAAAGAAATTAATTTTGTTTTGGCTTTCTATTTTCAGTGCAAGGGTTGCCTCCCTTTTTGCTTTCCTGTCCATTTTCACGTAATTTTGTTAATTTTGCTCAAGAATACAAATGATCAAAAGCTTCACTATCTCACACATACCACCCCAACATTTTCAAGAACTATCCACTGCATTTTATGGTGCTCTTCACAATATTCTTTCCTCTACAAGATTGCTCCAAATTGTCCACAGGGATTCCTGGGCAGAAGGTCTGGTCGAGAGGGTTAAAGCCGCAGTAATGCCCAAAGATAAGATCCGAAGGTCGCCAGTTTGAGACCACCGGAAGCTTCCGTGTTCGGCAGACCTCGGAAATGCGGCTGATAAGATCTGAGCTGTCTCAGCTGCCTGTGAGAGGGGAGTTGTGCTGGGCCAGTTGCTCTTTGGTGAGAGCAAAGAAGCAGATTATCAGCCGGCGGAAGGCAATCATGCAGCGAGAAAGAAGGACTGGACGATGAAAGTGTCATCTGCATGTAGTTGTTCTCGTAAGATTAGAACTTTGTTTGTGATTTGTAAAAACCCTTGCGGTTTAGAAAATGCCTGCCTATGTAAACCGCCTTGAATTAAAGTCAAAGGAGCAATCTGATGACCAAGAAAGGCGGTATATAAATACCAAATATTATTATTATTATTATTATTATTATTATTCCCATTATTTGAACAGAACTGATCCAAGAACAACCTTGCTGGATCAGGCCAAGGGCCCATCAAGTCCAGCTTCCTGTATCTCACAGTGGCCCACTAGATGCCTCAGGGAGCAAAATACTTGCATCTCACTGCCACTCCCCTGCATCTGCATTGACCCTAATTAGCTGTATTTGGCTTTTATACATAGGACCAAGAGACAGGATTTAACTGCACTTATAAAGCAGGCATATAAAAAAAGAAGGTTCAGAAATAACAGCAGCCATGGAAACTCCAAAGCAGCTCTAGTGCAATTCTACATGCAATGCAATTCTATGCAATCCTTACCATGCAACAGAACAGACTATAGTTACTGAAAACAGCATAGGTATGCTGATTGACTTTTGCAAAAAGTACTATACAGCTGTCAATTCTTCCCACAATGGAGCCCAATACCATCGTAACGTGTGAAGGAAACAGGTTTATGAGGAAAGTATACATCATTCTGCCTTGTCAAACAAGCAGCTTGCCTCTTATGAGAAAAGGGAGATATTCTGGCACAGACAAGAGCATTATGAAATTCAAAAATGGATGAATGTAAAAACATAGCCTTATTTGTCTTGCAAATGTATTTCGGCTGGCAAAAAAGGTAAAACATGTGAATGGGTTCAAATCCTAAATAAACAAGAAAGAAGAAGAAAAGCAAGTCAATAAATGTCCCAGAAGATTGGATAAAATTAGATGAAATAGAAAAGCACAGGGACACATTTTGAAATGTGGTTATAATTGAAAACAGCTGAAAGTACAAAGCGATGAAAGTCAAGGTATTGCTGTATACTGCAAAATAAATATTGTCAGATATTTCCATTAGTTACACATCTATTAGGCTACTATGTAAAATGGAGGGAGCACTACAATTTGAACATTCTAATAATCATTTACAATATTTTAGGACAACATTTCCCAAGCTGTGGGTCGTGACCAGTGGTGTTATTCTGCTGGAACGCTGGGCGGGACATCCGGGTGATCAACAGCCCGCCCGTCGCGTTCTGCAGCGTTACGCCATTTGCGTAACGTATGCAAATGGCGTAATTGGTTACGCAAACGGCATAACGCTGCGGAATGCGACGGGCAGGCTGTCGATCACCTGGATGTCCCGCCCAGCATTCCGGCAGAATAACACCAATGGTCACGACCCACAGTGGGTTGTTAACCTGATTTTTGGTGGGTCATGAAACTGACAAACTTAACAAAGAAAATGTAGAGTCCTGTGGAAACTGAGCGGCACATGAGCATTTACTCATGAGTAGGTGACTATTGCCTTGGTCCATTTGGCAGTGTAGGTTGAGTGTAACACAACAACACCAGAATGATACTGAACAAATAGACACAGGTCCCAAAAAACACTAGAGAAGAAAGCAAGGAGCAGATAAAATAGCCCTGTGGAAAACAAAATGTGCACATTTGCCACAAGCAAAGGTAAGCAAAGGTGTCCTGGCTCCTACCAAAGGCCAAACAGGGTCCATCAAATTGGGACCATTCATGATAACCAGAATGGTCCCAATTTGATGGATGTGGAGCTCAACACCAACACACATGGGATAAGAACAGGCTTGAGAGTAACTGGTGATGTGAAACTTTTTTTTAACTTCTCATACGGTTAGGTTCCCAACCGAGTGACATTTTAAAAAGTGGGTCCTGGCAATAAAATATTTGGGAGTCACTGCAGTGGGCTATTAAGCCAAAGAATTGCATAAATGGTTAACAGTCTTTGTTATTTGAAGCTTTTGCCTGAATTTGTTTAGCATCTTTCCAAAAACAGTCATCCTTTGTGTGGAATAAATATGTTTGATAGTGAGCTGCAAATGAAATCAGTTGTAAGCCAACTTGTTACACAGAAGATACAACCGATTTTATTCTAGAGCCATCAACTAACAAGAACTAAAGAGATGATGCTAAGGATCCTGTTAATGAAGATAAGAAATGCATCACAAATCTGTTCTGAAGAATCTCCAACTCATTATAGTCCCCAACTTCTCTCAACCATTCAATAATTGCGTAGAAGCTTTGAAGCTGGGCCCAACAGATTATCACCTTCAGACCAATGGAATTTTAGTCATCCTAGCAGACTTATAAACAGATAATTTGATGACAGCTGAATTCCATGAGAGGCACTTACTAAAGAATATTCCCAATTATTTGAAGGACTAGTACTGTTCAATCATATTTATTCAATATCCATTTATGTCCACGAACATTATCAGATATCACTGCCTTTATTTTTGAATAGTTTGTGGCAAGTCACTCTTGTCTACAGTGATTCTCAAATTTTGCTAAGAGTCTTCTGAGACCCACTTGCGTTGCAGAAAGTACTGTCATCTCCAGATTATATTACTGTGGAGATGACAACTCTTAGACACATTGTTGATATCCAAGTTAGTCGTTTTCTTCCCATTCCTTTGGTTGGAAAAATAGCTCTAAAGTTTAAATTGATCAGCAAGCACTAAGACAGGTCCTAGCAAATGTTCTGACAAACGAGTACAAATACATTTAAACACGTAATCTAGCGTTTATTTAAACATATTGAACTACTATACAGGCTACCCGCGTAATCGGCAGGTTCAGTATCTGCGGGTTTGAATTCCTGTGGGTTCCAAACCTGTGGTGCAGGCTGGCCTGGAGCCTCCAGAGGCTCTTCTGAGCCCCACAGAGGCCACATCTGTCCACCTGACTTCCCTAAAGGCAAATAAATGTCACTTCTGGTTTTGTTTTTCCTTCTAACAGAGATTCTAAGTCCTGTAGTGGTTGTGGGTGGATGCAGCCCCCCTCAACTAGTATTTCTGATAGCTTTGATCACCCCTTCACAAAACTGAGTCAAATGTCAACTTGATAGTTTTCTCAAAGCAACAAAGCTTCTGGCTCTCCAAAATGTTCATTCTGGAGGTTATGCTGATGGACTGCTGAATTTCCAGTTTTAAATATAAACTTTACTCAAAATATATTGAGTTATTACAAAGCCTAATAAGATAGCTTGCCATTTGAACAGTGGTACATTCAAAAACCATTTTTCGTTTCATAGGAACACCCCTCCGATCAGGCCAAAGGTCCGTCTAGTCCAGCTTTTTGTATCTCACAGTTGCCCACAAGATGCCTCAAGAACACACAAAACAATTATATTTGTATCTTGCTGCCACTCCCCTGCATCTGGCATTCTGAGGTAGCCTATTTACCCTTGCACCTCTAGATGAAGGCACCAGATTACAGGCTTAATGTTAAACTTCATTGTTTAATAAAGTTCAAGTTAATTTTTAAAAGTTTATGTATTTATTTAAAAAAGGCAATGCAGTTTCATTGCATTAACTGTAAGTAATCCGTTTACCATCAGCAAAGATTAAACAAAGTCAGTGGGGTCTCTGACCAGATCACTGCTGTAACCTACAGCAGGATGGAGTGACAGTATCTTGAACCACATTCAGAAACATACCTGAACCTCCATACAAGTACCTTTTGCCCAACATGCAACAAAACGTTTAATTTAAAAATTGTTTATTTCTGAATTTTCTTCCAGATAAGGCAGACTGCCATTCATAGGTAATGATATACTGCTCATGTGTCACATTTATTTCAGTTGTCTTAGTGGTATGCATAGTGGTTTCCAAATTACAGTTGACCTTTAGATTTTTTTTAATAACATATATAACTGAAGTTATCAACAAAAGCAGTGAGAATGTATTTTGCCTGCAGGTAAAAATGCAGGGTGATAACTACTTCAGGGTGATAATCAGGACTGATGGCATTTCATGATTTCACATCAGAGAACACAAAGTTTCCCAAGTTTCTTAAGGCCTATCCTATCCTCAAGGTACACCACTGTTATCTCCATGTTTACCTGCACCATGACAGCCTTAATAAGATAGAAGTCTGCCTGCCAACGGAAATGCAACAGACACCAACACAACACTGGAAAAAAGTCACACTGGCATAACTTGGACATCACTCAGACAACTTTGCAGGGGGGAAGGCCAAAATGTGGGAAGGGTGAAAAGGAGCCCATGTACACCTAACTCCTTTTTAGAGAACAGACTTTCCCTTGATATCAGAAAAACACTGTACTAACAACAGAACTGGCACACATGGATTTTCCTGATAAGAAGCAACAGAACAGTAACAGAAAATTGCACATCCTGCTACCCTTGCCCTTTCCACTTTCCTATGACAGAGCATATGATACAGATTACATTTGGCAGCCAATTCCTTCCACAGCACACTCACCCCAATACTAAATTCCTTGCCAGGAAAAATATATCTCAGATTATCAGATGCGCAGCATGGGGCCACATCTCTCTGATCACTCAAAAGAGAACCTTGGTGATAGAAACCACGGAGAAAGGGTACTTTGGTGCATATTTTGTTGGTTGGTTCATATCTCACAACAAATATGGCAATATATTTTGTTTACACTTTTATTCTCAGAATTCCCATCACAGGTATGTGATGATTGCCCATACTGAAAATTGCCCATTGACCCCCACTCTCTGTTTCCTGGCCCTCAACCAATTCTGAATCCATAAGAGGACCTGCCCTCTTACTCCGACTGTGAAGTTTCCTCAGCAGCCTTTGGTGGGGGACTGTGTCAAACGCCTTCTGAAAATCCAGATATATGATATCCACAGGTTCTCCCACATCCACGTGCCTGTTGACCTTTTCAAAGCATTTTTAAAGGTTTGTGAGGCAAGACTTACCCTTACAAAAGCCATGCTGACTTTCCTTCAGCAACACTTGTCCCTCTATGTGCTTCAGGATTTTATTTTTGATGAGGCTTTCCACCATCTTACCTGGAACAGACGTTAGGCTGACTGGCCTGTAGTTTCCAGGGTCCCCCCCCCTTCTCCCTTTTTTAAAGATTGGTGTGACAAAGAAATCTTATCCTGATGCAATGTACTGATGCTGCATCTCCATCTCATGTTTCTACCCTTCACACACACCTTCTGACACCCACCCTCCGGGATATCAATATGTCTCCTTTATCAACTGAGTTGTCTAACCATCCCTTCCTTTGCAACTGACACTTATGTGCTGAGTGTCTGGTCTCTTTCAGGGAATGTCAGGCAATCCAACCATTTCTACTACTGGCCAAACATATGAAAGGTTTGCAATACAAGAGAGAGCAGAAGATTTAGCCGAGAGGGTTAATGCCTCCGTTTGCCTGAAGATAACAGCTGAAGATCGTGAGCTCGGGACTACCGCAAGTCTCTGTGAGCAGCAGACCTTGCAAACTGTGGCTGATTAAAAGCTGAGTTTCAGCTGCCTCATGGGAGGAGGAGTGTGCTGAAGTCAGCTGCATCTCTGGTGGGAGCAGGGAAGCCTCTTATCAGCCAGCAGAAGACAGACATGTGGCTAAGAAGGCTAAATCCAGAAAGAAAGATCTGTATGAGTGTTGTTCTTGAAAGAGAGAACATTTCTGTAAATTGTAAAAACCTTCGGGTTTATGAATAAAAGGCTGCCTATGTAAACCGCCTTGAGTTACAGTCATTAGAGAAATCTAGTGATCTTAAGAAAGGCGGTATATAAATACATGCATTATTATTATTATTAATATTATTATTATTAATAATAATATTAATATTAATAATATTAATATTACAATAAATTCATCACTTTACAATGGACTCACAATTGCCACCAATAGGACTTCATGGGCAATAATGCCAATCGGCGATGCAAATATAAGCATTAAGTAGCATCTCACCCAACAGCAACGACTTTAACATTGTTATGTGATTAAGGTAAGGATTGTTGTTGTTCAGTTGCTAATTCGTGTCTGACTCTTTGCAACCCCATGGACCACAGCACGCCAGGCCTCCCTGTCCTCCACTAGCTTCCTGAGTTCACCCAATTTCATGTTCGTCGCTTCAGTGACACTCTCTAACCATCTCATCCTCTGCTGCCCCTTCTCCTTTTGCCTTCAATCTTTCCCAGCATGAGGGTCTTTTCTAAAGAGTCCTCTCTTCTTATGAGGTGGCCAAAGTACTGGAGCTTCAGCTTCAGGATTTGTCCTTCCAGGGAGCCATCAGGCTTGGCTTCCTGTAGGATGGACCGATTGGACCTCCTCGCAGTCCAGGGGACTCTCAAGAGTCTTCTCCAGCACCATAAGGTAAGGATACAGCCTAGTAATTTTTTTGAATTACAACAATGTATAGATTGATAACCATGGCTGCTAAAGAGCACAGTAGGTCCCTTTCAGAGCAAAGAATTGCTTATTTCTGTGGGGGTCAGCTCAGTGGGGGTCAGCTTCAATTTCCAAAGTCTTAGAACAAATTACCAAAAACAATGCATTATTGGGTTTGCATTACAGTACTTTCACCATAAAATTGCGTCTTTAGAACAGATTACCATAGTAAAGCAGGGATCTACTTAGGCCAAAAAAATTGGGATACATTGCTACAGATTTTGGACTATATTAGCATCAGGATCTACTTTTTAGAATGACAATCTGTCCAGGACCCACTGGAAGCGATATCACTAACCTGGAAGTGAAATAATCAAGCAGGAAGTGATTTCCTGAGAATATAGCAAGCACTGAAATGGCTAGCATTGATATTGCATCATTTACCTTATACAGATGGGCTATAAATTTTAAAAAATAAAAATTATACATAATTCAAGTAAAACATAATTAAATAAGGAGATATGAGATGGGGAAGCCAGCTCTGTTCCACCAAGTGAATTCGCCCTGCAGCCTGCCTACAATAACTGCAACTCTCTCCTAAAAGGTAAGATTTTCAAGCCCTACCCAGTTCAATTTAAGTTCTTATATTTAAACCAGTTCAGTGTGGTTTGAGACAAAATCAGTTTTAAATCCAACATGTTTTTTGTTTGAATTGTCTTGAGATTCAAAACTTCCCTCTAAACAGCATTAAAAACCCCACAGTGATGAGGAGAAGAAATGAGGTTCCGCAGGGCGGGGGGAAAGAGGTCTGGAAAAGATAATCCTTTCCGATAAAGCAGTGGTTCCTAATACATTTTATCACTGGAACTCACTTTTTAAAATAACATTATCCACCTAGTTTTACAAGACTAAAAAAGAAAAAAGGTTTCAGCTTACCAGCTCAAGCCAATGTTTGTATCATTTTATGGTGATAGTGGGAAGGTTGCCTTCTGGAGCATTTGTCAAGCTCCACTTTCATCAGATTGGGACCATTCTAGTAGCCTTGCATTCCCCCTTCCTTGTCCTTTAGCACAAGCCAAGCCACATTTGTTTACTTGCAAGTAAATGCAAAATGTAGCTTAGTTTTACTTTCCATAGGGCTCAATACATTTGTCAGCTTGGATGGAGGAACTTCCTTCTCAAGTGCTTTTTCGGATCTGTGTTCATCAAATCAGGATCATGCTGGTGGCATTGTGTTTCTCTTGGCCGGTCCTTTGCAATGGCTCAAGGCACTGTCTCCTACTCATGTATATGCACAATATGGCTCAGTTTCACTTTCCACAGGCTCCATGCATTTTCCTTCTCAGCTATCAGCTTGTCAGTTTCAGCTTCATCTACCCATCTACAATCAGGTCACAACCAACCCACAATTTGAGAAACCCTGTCTATGCAGAATAAAATATTTTTTTCATTCTTTAACACTCCTTGACCCAATTTACCGCTACCAATATTCCATAAGCATTTTACCTAGCATGAGCAGCACAATTTCATGACTGGACCTTCTGTCACCACTGTATCTGGGTATGCAGCTGGGAAATAGAGCTATTCCAGACAATGCAGGGCAAGTTAAAATAAGGGGCTCCGAGGGAGACTGAAGACTACCTGCTGAACTGCCTTGTTTCCTGTTTACATTCAGTTAGTCTCCTTCTAGCATGCAGTGTGACTGCCTGCATGTTTGGTTCTTCCATTAAGCAATAATGTTAAACAATAAACACGCTGCAAACACTACTATGGAAAAACAAAAGGTACTATAACAGGCAGTTAAAAAAAGGTAAAGGTTTCCCCATGACTGAATGGTCTAGTCGTGACCGACTGTAGGGGGCGGTGCTCATCTCTGTTTCTAAGCCAAAGGGCCAGCGTTTGTCCAAGGACACGTTTCCATGGTCATGTGGCCGGCATGACTATACACCAAGGTGCACAGAATGCCATTACCTTCTCACCGAAGTGGTACGTATTTATCTACTCTCATTTTTACGTGCTTTCAAACTGCTAGGTTGGCAGGAGCTGGGATAAGTGACGGGAACTCACTCCATTGCACAGTCTTGAACTGCCAACCTTCCGGTCAGTAAGCTAGCTCAGTAGCAGCAGTTTAACCTGCAGTGCCACCATGTCCATGGACAACAGGCACTGGGGGGGTGCTATTTACATAGTATTCCCCCCTAATAAAGCCAAAGAAGCTGGCTGTATTAGAGAAAGTTAGCGACAACTTGGAACCGCCAAGTATATCAAGCAAACATGCTCTTAATCAGTTCCCCCAACATCGCCACTTGGGGCTAAGGGTGTGGAACTTACAAGTACAAAGTAGGTCAAGAGAACATCAGCTTCCACCACAGGATGCAATTTCAAGCCCCCAACAACAAAGAAGTAAAAATCAACACAAACACACTTCCACTGACACCAATGTACACAACCCTATGAAGTGAAAGGGATCAACTTGCAACACACATGCGCGCACACGCACACACACAAAACCACAAAGAGAAAAATGAAGTCAGAGCCTCTTTAGGACGATTCATTGCCCCCTTTTCCTGCAAACATACATTTAATTATCAGGGTCACAAGGAAAGGTTCTCATTTGTGCTTGTTTGTTTCCATTTCCTTATATTTTTCTGCCATTCACCCAATCCCCCAAATGTCCAGACACACACAACAAGAAATTCCAGCAATCCAAAATACCAGTGTTTCAAACACTGCTGTCGCTGCCACTACCCACGGATGTGACTGGAAATTGAGTTCCAGGTACCTGTAGCAATCCACAAGTGGTTCAAAACAAGATTGCTTTATATCACCATTGTAATCCACTTTGGGACTAACTGTGAAAGATGGAATTTAAAAAAACTATTACCAGGTTTCCTCCAGGACAGCATTTCCTAAAGTAGGTTGATTCAGAAGTGTTCAACAGATATGCTGTAGGACTTCAGCCCTTGTCAGTTTCACACAATGTAAAAAGATACAGGAAATGAAAATACAAAAAAGGTAGATATATTAATGTCAATGTCTTACAACCAGATTCAGAATTGCTGGCAACTAACAGGCCAACCTATAGCAAGTCACCAAAACACACTCACTGAACAACTGACACTCCACTGAATTGCCACCAATGTGACAGGAAGAAAGATTTATGACACATCAAAAAATGGAAGACATAACACAAGACACCCAAAACAAGGTTATTGTGTGACACCATAGTAGGTAAATACACTGACTGTTATAAAAACAAAAGCAATAGAACAGGTAACATTGACAATAATAAAGAAAAACAAATGACATACACCACTGACATTAATTTTGGGCAACATTAGACTGGAGAACAAGCCCAACAAGGAAAGGTTGAGGGAAAATAGAAGAGAAGGCTGAGAAGGGATATGCTGGCACCCTTCAAATACCTGAAGGGCTGTCATATGGAAGGAAGAAAAAAAATTGTTCTCCACTGCCTCTGAGAGTAGAACCAGATCCAATAGGTACAAACTGCAAGAGAGAGGATTCTGGTTAGACATCAGGAAGAAATTCCTAATGATAAAAGCAGATCAGCAGTAGAATAAATTGCTGAGCTCAGTAGTGGATTCTCCCTCACTGGACATCTTCAAGCAGAGGCTTGATAGACACCTGCTGACGATACTCTAGGAGGATTTCCTGCCACAGGCCAGGGGTTGGACTGGATGACCTTATAGGTGCCTTCCAACTCTAAAGCAGGAATTTCACATCTTGGGGAACTTGAAGTCTTACTTTTAGGTTCCTTTTTCATACTAATGTGACAACACTGCTTTTTGCTACCATCTTACACTGGTATTCTCGCCCCCATCATAAACTGCTGTGCACAAGATCTGCGCACAAGTCACATGATGTGCACACCTACTGTATTATGTAGAGCTGCTTCACATTTTTTAGGTGTCCATTTTATATGTTCACTTAAGATCACCAATTGAGAATGTATGGCATGTTTGAAAGTGCATATTCGTACACATACATGTGACAGACAGCAGGAAATGGCCAAACAAATGGTTGGCAGAAGCCACAGTTGCCATTGTGTAATATATGAATCTGCACTGGCTTTTTACAATGTCATTCTTCTCATATGTGCTCCATGTGTAGAATGTCATGTTTCTGATTTAATATTCATAATATGAAAAAATGTTTAGAAAAACATCAATAACTTCATTTGTCACTATTAATACAGCTACTGAATATGGAATACACAGCTTAGAATTTCTTGAAAGGCACCAAACAGAACCAAGTAGAATAACTATGTTTTTTAAACATATGGAAGTTAGAAGTTCTTCAAAACCACTAAAATTACAACATTTTTATAACTACAGTCTGAAGGAAAATGAGACTATTTAAAATGAAATCTATTTCCAAGCAACTTACAATTTTATTTCAATAATAATTACCAAGATTAGCATTTTAAAACACTTAACAGCCCAATTCTATGCATGTTTACTAAAAAAAATCCCAACTACTTAAATGGCACTCCCAAATGCAGCCTGGATTCTAACCCAAGACTAGAAGCAACTTGGTAAGAAAGCAACTTGGAAGAAACTTCCTTGGAAGAAAGCAACAGAAATCAAAGTGCTTTGATAAATATGCTTCAAATCCATCTACAAGGTTTTCACCTAGATTCAGACAGAACAGGAAAACAAAACCCTAGTATAGACAGAAGTGCCTTAAAACCTGTGAGGGCTAGTGTCAGCTAGAGAACAAAAAAGAGCATAAGGACAGTCATAAGAACATATAAAAATATCTTCGTATGCAAACACAACTGAGGATAGGGAACAAACAAGACAATAGAAGCAGGTTTATTACATAACTAAAATCACCTAAATATAGTGGTGTGATGAGGGGCATCACTGGCATACAACTCATTGAGAAGACTAAGAGAATGAATAAGTTAGTGTGCTCTGTATATCAAGGCATAGAAATATTCACATTAAAAGTTTGAAATGTAATCCAGAATGGTTGTCCCCACCCCCACCCAAGGAGTTTGCCATGTTCAAGAAACATGAACCCCAAACCCCCCAGAACACAGAACTGTGTAGATCAGTGGTTCCCAAGGTTTTTAGCACCAGAACCCACTTTTTAAAGTGTCTTTTTATCCTTTTTACTATGGTGGGGGACCACCTTCTGCAGCATTTGTTGAGCTCAACATCCATCAGATTGGAACCATTCTCACGGCCTTGCATTTCCCTTTGCCTGGCCTTCCTATACCTATACCTAATTTACAATACCTTCCTATTTTTATATATTGACCGTCTCTAAACTGAGACGTGCGTATATGGCTGCTCACTGCAATGCGGTACCTACTGCACAGATGAAAGGCCGTTTCTTAAAAATACTACCAGAACAACGCTATTGCAACTGCTCACTGGCAGAGCTAGACACCCTATTGCACATCTTTTTTCGGTGCCCAAAATATGCAGCAGCCAGAGAAAGACATTTGAAGAAGTGGTTGCAAAAGTTTTCAACGCTGCCAGACTCTTCAAAACTAAAGTTGCTCTTGAGCAGACTCCAAAAAGAGTGTGTAGTAGATGTGGTGAATTTCTGCTTTACTGTGTTTTTAATTTCAAATCAACAGGTGTATGGCTTTTCGGCTAAAAAACCTAATAAAATTTTACCTCTTTTTGCCTGGCCATCTATAAGACCAAAGACACATTTGCCTACTCAAAAGTGAATGTGCACATGTGGCTCAATACATTTTGTTGGTCAGCTATTAGCTTGTCAGTTTCAAAACTCACAATTAGGCCGCTGGTGGATCCAGACCCACAGCTTGGGAACTTGGGAATCTTTGGATCTTGGCATTTATACTGTATGCAATCATAATCTGCTTTACATTATTGGACATAGTCTGTTTTTAACTTTTCCAGTAGACCAAGTCTGTGATACCTGACAATTTCAGGGTCAGGATGGTGTAGCGATTTGGTCCTACAAACCTAAGTAGTTTGGCCTTAGACCTGGAAGATTCAGATTCAAATCTCCACTCAGCTATGAAGCTTCCTGAGGGATCTTGGGCCAGTCACTATCTGCCATCCCTATCTCAACTGTGAGGGAAGGAATTATGTTCAACAACCTGGACTCCCTGCAGGAAAGATGGTATAAAAATGTGAAAAATAAATTTAAAAGAAATCCCTCTCACATTTCATGATTAATGGAATAACTCAACTGACAATCATTTTTATAAACTAAAATTAAAGGAATCAATAATTCTGCAACCTTGCATCAAATTTAAACAAACATTGCTGGCATGCAAGTTAAGTTGTTTGTCACAGATTGGGTTTTCCAAGTGTGGGGTGCAGTTTTCATGAGACAGCATGGATAAACAGGTTTCCCATCTTTAAACTATCCTGCAATCTACAGTCCACTTAAAATTCTAGCCTCAGCTGTCTGGTTTTTTTGAGTGGGTGGGGCATCCTTACAACTCAAAACAGCAATAGTTGGTTTCTAGTCCCATTTCAAGTAAGATTAGATAGCACTCTGCCCCCTTGTGGAAGTGGAAGCAAATCTCTCTAGATACAAAGAGGGAGAAAGAGCAAGGAAGAGGAAGTGTGAATTTCTGACAAATGTATGAGGGGAAAAATGGAAAAGAGAGGCATAGAAAATGCATGGACAGAATGAAAAGAGGAAGATCAAGAAGAAGTTTGTAGAAATATTAATATTAAAGGGGGAAGAGAGATACATGGTATGATTGGCAGAGCAATCAAAACATGCAGTTAAGCTGAGGCAGGCCCCCTGCACCAGTTCCTGATTGCCATGAATGTGTCCTAAAGCACGTAAGCCCTTGCCAGGTCCTGGAGGCTGAAGCCAGATCCTGCACCACTGAGTTTGGGCTGACCATGGCAGGCCAGCGCTGGAGGGTGGGAGATGCAGGAAGGTGGGAGAAGGTGGCGGGAGAACAAAATGGAGGTGGGTCGTGTTTTTGGGTGGGTGAGCAGTCCAGGAGGCAGATTGGGCATGGGAGCAGTTAATCTTAACTGCTGCCCTGAGCAACCTTACATGGGCTGCCTGGATTTGTGCTAGTATAGTGAAATAATGGTATAGATCTGAGGAGCCCCATAAGGGTGGCTGGGGCGCGAAACAACATAAGGGGGGAAATATCCCCTTATCCCAAATTGCCCTCCAGCCTACACCTACCTTGCACTTAATACAGTGCAGGCCAATCAGCCTGGTTGTTCCAGCCCAAGTTAGGATTGTGCTGAAACATTAGCTTTCTTAAAAGCTATCTGCACATAAATACGACTATTCTTGTAGAATATATGATGTGGCCATATGTGCTAAAGAGAAAGACAAAAGATCATAATGGAGTAAAAGAAAAATATAGCAGAAAACAGACAAGTATTCTTTATTGAACAGGTTTTGGGCTACCAACACACCACATCACAACATACAGATTTCTGAAAGGCACATAATTAATGAGTGTTAACCTAGGCATCTTACACTAAGAGGAAAATCAACACCAGCTTCTGCCCTGTCCCCAAGTACCCTTTGTAAAACTATCGCCTATAAGGCACTGCTTGGCCTTTTTAATTCTCAAAGTTGTAAAATATTACAGCGTCTAAACATTCTTTATGCTAGAACAACTCCTCATAGTTGACTAAGTATGACTGTGCATGCCTCATACACTACAATTCATATTAAACCTTCATTATACAATGTCTACCTACATCCTTAGTGGCAAGCAAACTAGCAGCATCAACATTATGCACAACTACATAAAAGAAAGTTCCACTGAAATCTATAGGATAGCTGTTCCCAACGTGTGGGTTATGACACATCCTTGGGGAATTTTACTTGGCCATTCCCCCTTAAGGGTTTTTGCTTGAAAACCTGAAGCAAAAACCTGAATGCTATTCTTAGCATTGTGGCGGCCCACAGAGGGGACTGCGGATCCCCCAAACCCTTCCAGAGGCAGACAACCCCTCAAGCTCAAGTATGAATGCGATCCCTCAATCCCTCAAGCCCTGCGATCACTGTAGTGCGGTCTGGCATCCCATCTGCCCCAGTCCCCACTAGCGATCCCAACGTCCCAGAGGACTTCAGGAACTGCTGCCTTAGGACATTAAGTTGGAAAAACACACCTAGGATTAGCTTTCAAAAACACAGATGATTTTGGTCAAGACCAAATCACTTGAAGCTGTTTTGTCTTTTATATAATGCAAAATTTAGTCAAAGCTGTTTGGCTAATGTGGGTTGTAGTGAAAAAAAAAATTGCAGTTTTACAAATCACTTTTCAAAAAAATCACCATATTTAATTTAGACCTGCCACAAGTTGTAAGCATTATTTGCTTTGGCATATATCCAAGTCTAAATTTAGATGTCCAAGCCCTCAGACTGGTATAATTTTCTATTTCTTGTTCGCATTTATACATTCAGTTTTCAGATGATTCAACTCCTCTTCAAGAAATGACTAAAAAGTAATTACAGAATGATCAGCCAATAAGGCAAAGGAGCAGATTTAAAATTCTATAACTGTGAAGTGACCACCATAAATCTATAGTATAGTGTTAGGAAAATTTCATATACTACTTAGCAAATACCGTAATACTTTAAAATTATTCCACCTTCTACAATATTTTACATGAACATAACAAAATGTATTTAAGATTCCAAATAAGCTACAGTATACTCTCCAGCAAAATGAATTACATCTTTTACACAACTAACAAAGCATTCCAGAGCTTTATACTATCATCTCCACTCTGGAAAGCCAACGAGGGGAAGATAAAGGCATACACCTCCTTGCAATTTGTATTTGGAGGCACATGGCTTCTGAACCTGGAAAAAGGATCTAGCCATCATGACTAATAATAATAGACTTGTCCACCATCAGTCTAATCTCCTTTTAAAGTAATCTAGTGATCATCAGCGCATCTTGTGGTAGCCAGTTCCACCGAACTTAATTATGCACCTTGTGAAGTAGTACCTCCTTTTATGTATCTTGCATTTCCCACCTCATAGCTATTGTTTCACAGAGATCATTTAAAATGAAGCCGCTTACACCAGTGTTTCCCAAATCGTGGGTTGGTACCCACCAGTGGGTCGTGAGCTAATTTTTGGTGGGTCACAAAAAGTATCTGAAATATTAAAAACTCTGTAACATCTCTGAACAGTTTGCAAAATTGTTAGCTGGAATGCTAACCTGTAGTGAGAGAATCTTCATGTCCTCAAACTAAAATGTCACATTTTCCAATCAAATGTGAATTCACTGGCAACCTTTTGTCTGACTTGTAAGTGCCTAACTGCACATTTTGGGCTCCAGTTCAGCCTTCTGGATAACCTGGAATGGTCTATTGGGACACTCTATTGGAGTGTCATTTTAAAAAGTGTGTCCCAGTGCAAAAAGTTTGGGAAGCACTGACTTAAGCCACATTGTTCCATAACCCTTCTATTAAAGACCCAAGAACCTAGTTTTACCCTTGATAAAGATAAGGTGCCCATAAGGTATAAATAGGTATAGAAGTGTAGACTAGGGACAAGTGAGTCCTAACAAAAAGTTCAGGTACTTCCCCATGCCTCACAATGGGGGAATATGCCCCAATTTCGAGAAGTCCTGCACAGTCACTGAACTGACTTTCCAAGATTAGTTGTTGTTTGTATGCCCTTCATTCATTCCTAAACTTAGCAACCATTCCCCCTTCATACATGGATTTGTCCTCATTTCCTTCTCTCTTCCCTACTGAGTCAGAGTTTTTTCTAAATTTTTCCCAAACACACTGAAACTGAAAGTTAACCATCACACCACTCAACCTCTTTCAAACAAAATTAGAAATAACCTTCATCCAGCGAAGTTTGCATGTATGGAAACATTCTTAATCACTCACACCAAGTGATCATTTTATTTTCATCAGTCTGTGATGAAACTATTGAGTTTATTAAATTTCATATGTAATATGTTTTTCAAAAGGCAAGTTTTCACACCATCTTTTAACAAAAGCAATTCTAGTGCTGCACATGCCCGACTCCTCAAAATGGACAGGTTTTAATTGAAATTACTGCCACTTGTTCTTGGAACTGAGTACTTTAGCTTTGCTACAGCAGAAGAGGGGTGAGAGACAGATACTAATCCTTAAAACATCTCAGAGAGATTGGAGCGGGAGATGAAGAATGGAAAAGCAACTCTGCCTCATTACATGTGAATAAGAAGGCATGATAGGAGAAGCTCTTTTCCTTAATTAGTTTAATGTCTATTTGTTCAAAATAGGCTGTACATTTTAGATAAGACAATAGAACTGATCCCTTCTCGGTTTCCTGTTCCTTTTTGAGACATCCCCTTCACTTCTCTGCCTCAGTTTTTCCAACATTTAAGACAACAGTTGGACATTTTGTCTAAGAGACAGTGGTGGGGGTTTTAACCCACACGTAAAGTCTCCGATGGGGTCCTTACTCCCCTGCCTTGAAGACCAGAAAGAGTCTCCCATGTGACTGACAGAAATCCACCAGATGAAGCTTTCTTCCAAATTTTACATCTTCTGTGAATAAAAGCTTAACACAAGCTGCACACAGGTACAGATGTTCCGGGTGGAAGGAGAGAAAACCCAGGGAAAAACCATGACAACTACACTCTGAACAGCCAAGGGAAGGACAGTGCCAAGTAGTGAGCAGCCAGGTCCTCTTTAGGGGATCCCTTGCACTGAAGCAAAACCTGAGCGCTTGAAAATGGGCACAGTTATGGTGTCAATCCATTTGAAGAGATGTTCAGCACTTAGATCCATGCAATGGTTTGAGGGAATGGGAAGGATGATCTGGCAGATGTGCCCTTCTGTTTTATTCTGTGACTAAAACAGCCAATATTATTATGCCATTGTACAAATCAATGGTAAGGCCACATCTAGAGTACTGCATACAGTTCTGGTTGTCACATCTCAAAAAAGACATCTGAAACTAGAAAAGTTCCACTAGAGAAGAGAGCAACCAGAATGATTACTGGGCTGGGGCACCTCCATTATGAGGAAAGGTTACAGTGTTTGGGGCTCTTTAACCTAGAAATAAGGCACCTGAGGGGGGATGTACAAAATTATGCATAGGATAAGGGGATGTTCTTTTCCCTCTCTCACAACACCAGAACCAGGGGACATCCATTAAATTGAGTGTTGGGAGAGTGATAACAGATACAAGGAAATACTTGTTTACCCAGCAGGTAATTAATCTGTGGAACTCATTGCCATGGGAGGTGGTGATGACGTTTGGCCTGGGTGCCTTTAAAAGGGGATCAGACAGATTCATGGAGGAAAAGTCCATCACAGGCTACTAGTTATGATCAGTATGTGCAACCTCCTGGGTTTTAAAAACAGGCTACCTCAGAATGCCAGGTGCAAGGGAGTGACAACAGGATGCAAGCATCTTATTGTGTGCTCCCTGAGGCATCTGGTGGGCCACTGTGAGATATAGGAAGCTAGACCAGATAGGCTTTTGGCCTGCCCTAAAGGGACTCACCGGTCCAATCGGTCCATCCTACAGGAAGTCAAGCCCAATTGCTCCCCGGAAGGACAAATCCTGAAGCTGAAGCTTCAGTATCCTGAATACTTTGGCCACCTCATGAGAAGAGAGGACTCTTTAGAAAAGACCCTCATGCTGGGAAAGACTGAAGGCAAAAGGAGAAGGGGGCGGCAGAGGATGAGATGGTTAGATAGTGTCACCGAAGCAATGAACATGAAATTGGGCGAACTCCAGAAGCTAGTGGAGGACAGGGAAGCCTGGCGTGCTGTGGTCCATGGGGTCGCAAAGAGTCGGACACGACTTAGCGACTGAACAACAACAACAAAGGGACTCACCATATATATTCTAGCATAAGTCGATCTCATGGATAAGGCAAGGGTAAGTTCTAAGCCAAAAATCATGGAATTTGTCATGCCCCGTGGATAAGTCGAGGGAGAAACTTCAGGGTATCTGCAATTCTTTGGATTAGATCATTTTGTCAGATTTTACCCAACACCAGATTCTGACAAATGATCTACCAGTAATTGTTACCTAAGAACTGTACAGTCTACCTATTTATTAAAGTACAGGGAAAAACAAAATAAAATAGCAACGTAACAAACAACTATTAAACCAGTTGTTCCCAAACCTTTTAGCACTGGGACCCACTTTCAAAAATGACAGCCTATAGGGACCAGAAGGGACCATAACGAAACAAGGCATACATAAAAACTGTTCAAGGCTAGAACTGATTAAGCATATCTGCCTGGAATAGAGGAATACATGTCACCCTGTTGAGCTAAGCTTACCTGCTTGCAGAGCCCTTTACAGCCTTGAGCTGGCTTCTGCAGGGATCACTGTTGTGCCAAATTCTCTCTCTGCAATCTTATGTTCACAGTAGGCTAATTAGTTTCCCTTTTATCATCCAAAACCACCTTAGTTTTACACAAGGCACCACTAAACCCCATCACCCAGGAAAAGGCAAAATGCAGTCAGCTTGCTTGCTTAGCCACAAAGGTCTTCCTTCCTCCTCTGGTAGGTGACTCCAGAAGCATTGCAACCTAACCATACAATAATTCCCCACAGTCTTAGAACAATCTTAGTTCCAACCACAATCCCAACAGCCTTACCTCAAATATTCCCCGCCCCATCTGTCCACAACCCTTTTCCACATCACTGCTCCTCCCAGGAGCTCCTTTTATCAGTAGGAACCTTGTTATCCCCAACTGGCTGCAGTTGTAAACTAGATGCAGGCAAAGGCTCAGGGTTAACCCTGTAATTCCTGGCTGATAGTCAAGGGGCCACTATTAATATCATTCCCTATCTCCTCAGTATAATCTTCCGCAATGTCCATAACAATTATCCCTTCTCCCTAAACTGGTTATGTTCTTGCAAGGAAGAGGCAGGGTGCCTGTTGCCTCCTCTTTCCTCAGATTCTCCATGTCTTGACAGAAGAGCAGCATACCTGCCTGGGAGTACTACTTGGAAGTAATAAAAGAGCCGTTCCCCCCCCCAAAAAATAGTTTGCACAGTACCTCAGCAGCACAGCATCTGGAACAAAAGAGACCACATGGTCTGAAAGCTCATCCTAAAAAGAGCCTGTTTCCAAGCAGCCCATTTACCTTTTGCAAGTGAATGCACAATCCTCGCATAAAGGTTGAAGAGCCCTGCTGAATTCAGTTCACATGTTGCAGTAAACACTTGCTTACTGACGAGTAAACACAACCCTGTCGCTCCATTTCACTTTCAACACTCTTCAGCTTAGAAGAAGGGACTTCCTTCAAGTGTTTTTGGGACCTATGATCTGGACCATTCTCGCAGCGTTGCAGTCCTCTCAGCCTGCCCTTTCCAACGTGCCATGGCACAGCTGCCTACTCATGAGTAAACACACAGTGTGGCTCAATTTCACTTTTCATAGGACTCCATTCATTTAGCTGCTTCTGAGCATGCTCAGAAGGCTCTGCAGCTCCCTGGCTTACTTGGAACAGGTCTGCCATCCACCCAGTATGTGACTTTAAGGTATTTACTGTGTTCCCCCGTATATAAGTCAGGCCAGGTTTTTCTAGTCAATTTTTAGGCATAAATTTCTTGACTAATACATGTTTATATATAGTATGTGCCTGTCATGTCATCAGAGGAAAAAAGCCTTTGTCTCCTCTAACTTGAATGTGCATTTGCCGCAGCTCCAGCAAAGTCAGGCTGACCCCTTGCTTTCCCAACTCTGCTCACCGCTGGGATAGCGACCAATTAGGTGCTGGGTGTGCACTCTCAGGCAGAGGGCAAATGGGGCTTTTAGGCACCCAGGAAACCAACTTCCTCCTCCCCACTATATAAAGCACTGCAGGACTTGGAGCTACGGATGGGCAAGTTCCTTTCACCCTTTTCTTCTCCAGGAAGCCAAAAAATGGCACTAAGCTTGCTTCAGGTTCTTTTTTGTTTACCTTTTTTTACTACTTCCAAGTGTTACAAAATGATTTTAAGAAATACAGAATACGTAATACGTTAAATCATTATGTTCTCCAGTGATTCAGTAACCAGCCATGCAGGATACCTTTACAAGAGCCATCCCATACAAACTTACTTGGAAATAAGGAAGTACGCCCTGGCAACCAGTGTCATGTCACCAGCCAGGAAAGTGTCCCTTTCCCTTTTCTGCCTTCTCTTCTAAAAGCAAACTACACTTTCTTGGCACAAGATTCCTTGAGATTTCGGATCAGTGTTGGAAATCTCCAGCCCTTGGCCATGGAGAATTCCGCAGCTTCATCAAGTACCACAAGGGCCAGATCCAGAGGTTCCAGGAGCTGGAGCCAGCCCACGGGCACCTGTTAAAAGGTTCAACTAATAACACTCTCTGAAACAAAACCATCTTAAGCAGCCTGACAGAGGAGCACACACTTCCCCTAGGCAGTGTCATTCAAACTGTGGGTCAGGACCCACTTGGTGGGTCGGATGTCAGGTGGGTCTCAGGAAGGTGGGAGCAGCCATCTTAGAAACTGCAGACCTTACTCTTGCTATATTCCTTTTGGGAGTGTTAATAGGTTGAATTTTCAAGTGAGATTTTTTTTAATTTTGTTTTTTGTTCAGTGCTTTTACATAGTATTTTGTCCTAATCTTGCTTTGTGTCAGGGATGTTTCATGGTTGTACCACTGCTGCAGTCCAAGAATGCCAATTTGCATTTCAGGAGTGTCATTTTATTATGTTACAATGAGAGCACTTCCTGCATGATGATGTCACTTCGTGCCACAACTTCACTTCCAGGTTAGGTCCCGACACAACATCACTTCTGGTAGGTCCCGACACAAGTGCCATTCTAAAAAGTGGGTCCTGGTCTAAAAGGTTTGAATACCACTGCCCTAGGGTGATCATTCCACACACTGTGCCACAATCAGAGACCTACCCTCAATCCACCACAAGCATAGTCTTAGAAACAGAACCACATTATTGTGGCACAAAACCAAGGCACACCATCATATCTAGGACTTAGCTCTACCCTTCCATCACTCAGCTCATTTCACTCTGCATCACCATTTCCTAAGAGCTGCCATTGGCAGTTATTACTACTGAAGCCAATACAGGTGATTTCAGAACATGGGAATTAACATCTCCTGCTCTTTCAAGCAGAGCCCCAGACACAGTATCACCATGACACCTAAGCATTGGTCTCTTTTGTCTTATATTGTCGTTTTGAGTTCATTTGGCCTCTTATTCTCCCAAACTATAATTTTTAGTATCATGAACTCATTAGGGATAGGAAAATATTCACATGTAGAAAAACACACGAATAAACCACTTTGAGCTCATGGGCTAGAATGGGATATAAATCAAACAAAGTGAACGAACAGAAAAGGCGACAATTCCTTAAGATACCCTATCCTTTGGCCTTAAGGATTCTAAAAAGGTCAACACAAACACCTTGAATTGAGACAAGCTGGGTAGCCAATGAAATTGGAAAGTTTGCGCTTACTGTATATACTCATGTATAAGTCTAAAAATTTATGCCTGAAAATTGACCCTGAAAACATGGATCAACTTATACATGGGTCAATTCAGTTAATAAAGCTTTTAACAGCAGCTTGGGTAGGGGCTGGGCTAAGAAGCAGAAAGCTGGGGTTTTTTTTAGAAAAAATGGAGCAATTTTACTTACCAGTAATTGTTCTCAGGCACCAACAGACAGAAGCAAAAAACCAGTAGCCATTTTCCTTCTTCTCCAAACAGGAAGAGGTGTGAAGGTGCTTTCAGGAATTGTAGTCATTATGAAGGCTGCTGCAATGGAGGTGCTGTGGTGTATTCCTCACAAAACCTACAACTCCAATAAGTACCTTCATCTCTCTCCCTTCTTGTTTGGAGAATAGCTCCATTTCTGAGCTGCCTCAGAAGAATGTGAAATAGCACCTTTTTTGGTTGGCTTTCTGTTGCTGCCTCATTGCCACAATGAGGAAGGTTACTGCACTTGGAAGTTAGAATTAGTTTGTAGTTCTTTCCAATGTGATGCTGAAACACAAGACGTTCATTTCTAGAGAAAAATGCTCAGAAACATTGCTAACTACAAGGTAATTAACATATGACATTATGAACTAATTTTAAATTTGGACATTTCAAAAATTTTACAATATTTTACTTATAGTAAATAATGGTCATATGCAATATATATTTTTTAAATCCGAACAGGAACACAGCACATTCTGCAGAAGTTACTCCAAATCCCAAGGCAATAAGGCAGCTTTCAAGTTTCACAGGACTCTTTGCTTGATGTTAAACAGAAAAAGATAAGCGGGGAAAGCACTGCTGAAAGGACATTTATTTTGGTTTTATATGCACACACTCTTCCAACACATTTCTTAGGATAATTCACAAATGCACAACCAAAAGGGCTCTCTCAGATGACCAGAGGGAATGGGCTAGACTATATGGAAGAAGGTGGTCTCTCAAACATGCAGCTTAATGCAGAATAACCTCCCAAAGCTACAAACCTGCATTTTCAGAGGAAGCGCAACCCCATTCAGAGCAGGATAACAATTCAGCACCCACATCATTGATTTCTGAACCAAGATTACCTCTTTCTTACTCAGATTTAGTTTCAGTTTGTTAGCCTTTATCCAGATCACAACAACCTCCAGACAGCGCTCCAGGACCATGACAGCTAACTTGTCATCTGGAGCATCACTCTGGGAAACCTGGCCCAAGGGCTAAATCTGGCCCTCTGGAAGAGGTGGTGGGGCCAGCCCACAGCAATCTGATGAGGGGGGATAAATACAGTGCAACCTTGATATCCGCTGAGATTCTGTTCCAGCCCCTGCATCCACATAGATACCAGGGTCACCATTTAAATGCCCTTCAATATAATATGGCCCTTGTTCCAAAATGAAACCTCTGATCTGAAGGAAAGGACAAAGCTGAATGTTGTCAGCGTATTGAAGGCACCCAACTCCAAATCCCCCAATGGCCTTTCCCAGCACTTTCATGTATATAACATACTGGTACAAGTATAGAGCCCTGTGGGACCATATATCCCAAGGGCCAAGGTGCCAAACAGGGCCTATCTGCTCCAAGAAGGAGGACGTGTTTTAAGCCAAAAACCATGAAATTTGCTATGACTTGTGGATATGTTGAGGGTAAAATTTAAGGGTATGTGAAATTTGGATAATTTTGTCTGAAGCCAGATCCTGAAAAATGACCTGTCAGTAATTGTTACCGAAGAACTACACCATCTACCTAATTTATTGGCGAGAAGTAAAAAAAAAAAAGTAATACTATAAAGCTGCATTTTCATTCATTAACTTTTACATATACATGGGTATATACAGTATTTTTAAAATCCTATTCCTCATTTCTCACCAAACAACTCAAGAAGCTAATGAACAGTACAATACTTCAAGCATTTACAAGAACAAAATTAAACCAAGTGACAATCAGCAGAATAAAATCATAATCCATACTGAAAATGCAAAATATAACACCAGCCCACTCACAAGTCCTTTAACCACCCCAAAAAGTGCAACAAAATAGCCAGATTTTAATACAGTGCCTGAAAAATTACAAGACTGTAGTCGATTGTGATTCTAGAGGAGAATATTAGATACAGTTGTTGACACCACCAAGATGATCCTGATGCCAATCTCATCACAGTTGACAAGGGTGCTGAGAGTAAAACTTCAAATGATAACCAGACACATGGGAAGGCACATATACATGAAGGTGGTCTGTAAAGTGATCAGGTTCAAAATCATTAGAGTTTTGAATATAATCACAAGCACTTTGACTGAGCCCAAAATCCAATGTCAGGCAATTACATTACACAACACTGGAGTGATATGCTCCAAACAGACAAACCCTGTTAAAACCTGACTGCTATGCTTTGTATCAGATGAACTTTCAAAACATTCTTCAGAAGCAGCTCAATGTAAAGCACATTACAGTAGTCCAACCTGGAGATGACAAGAGCAAGGATAACTGTAGCTAGAGCAGACCTTTCTAGGAACAGCCACAGTTAGCAAAGCTGGTAAAAAGTACTCATCACCAATGCCACCTGGGCATTCAAAAGAAGCCCCAAATTAAGCATACCCCCCAAACTGCAAGCCTGATCTCTAAACAGGTAGTAGGATACCTCAAAAAAGTCAAAACCCAAGCATACATGTACATCCAACTAACACCACCTCTTCTGAATTAAGATATAGCTTGTTCTTCCACATCCAGTTCCATCCAACTTTCACTTTATTTTTCACATGCTACCAGTTACTTTTTTCTGCTGCCTCATTAAACCCATGGATAGAGAAACTGAACAAACGTTATCCACAACAAAAAGTTATGTCACCTCAATATGCACACAAAAATGCAAGAGAAAATAGTTCTTCCTGAATGATACAGTGCCCGAGTCAAAATGTTCAGAGTGAGTGTTCAAAGACTGAAAATACATTCCCAAAAATGGTACCAGTGGGCCTTTGGGATCTGGGGTGGGGTGGGTGGGTAAGTTGTTCTGGGACTACTTGCAAAAAAAAAAACCACACACACAGACTTAAGCCTCTAGTTAAAAAATTGCATTTTCAGACTTTGACTAAAATGCACAGTGCGCTTTCTATGTCAACCAAATATGATCTACCAAGGTAATAACCTGATTCTACCAGTCTAGGAAATACCAGTTTTTACTGAAAATAAACTTGATTATTCCAGGTTAAGGCACAGATCTCTTATCCTCAGTTATCACTGTGGATGATACAGTTTAATTTTCATTTTCAATTTTGATAACCTTAAGCAGAAAATTAAGATACAGTGTGCCCTCCTTATTCGTGGGTTCATCATCCACAGGACTGAATATCTGCGAATGCTAGAGGGTCTCAGAGCCCCTTTGGACACAATCAGAAGTGCCTTCCAGTGCCTGCCAGCACCTGGCACCCACCGCAGGTTTCATTATCTGCAGAATTCCATATCAATAGAGGTATCCTGGAATGGACTGCCCACAGATACCAGGAGCATAGGTATCTGTTTTGTATTTATCAAAACAGTAAACTCTAAAGATATTACCAATATCAGCATGGTCCCGTGGAAACTTGAAAGATCAACGTTCAATATCTTTTGCTACCATGGACTCTCTATGTCAGTATTTCTCAAACTGTGTGTCAGGAACCACTTGGTGGGTCACAATCTGATGTCAGTTGGGTTGCAGAAAACTGAGAGCAGCCATCTGGGAAGCTGCAGAAGCTGCTCTTAATATATTCTTCTTCTGAGTGTTAACACTTTGAATTTTCAAGTGAGATTTTTTTCCCCATTTTAGTTCAGTGCTTTTACATAATATTTTGTCCTAATCTTGCTTTCTATCAGGTATGTTTCACAGTTGTGCTGTTGCTGCAGTCCAAGAACAACAGTTTGCATTCCAGGGGTGTTATTTAATTATGTCACAATGACGGCACTTTTTGCTTCATGTCCCTTCTGGCTATGATATCACTCCAGGTTAAAAAGCATTTATCTATGGGTAGGGATGGGTGTTTTTTTGTGTTAAAAACGCATGAGGTAAAAAACACAAAGTGCCTTTGGGGGGTTAAAATAGCTGAACACAAAACACCACATTTTGATATTTAGGACATATTCCAAAAATTACAAACAATTACTTTTCCAATTAGAAATAATACTGTGCCTGCAGCTGCTGACATTATATCACCTATTATCATCTAAAATTTATAAAAATAGATTTAAAGCATTTAAAATAAAAATAAGAACTTGGAATGAGAATATAGAACACAAAATACCACCTTTTGGGGATTAAAATATCTGAATAAAAACACATACCATAATTTGGTATTTTCATCAAGGAATTTTAGAAAAAAAAATCACCAAAAAACACATTTGTATCTATGGGACAACAGGCTGCAACTAGACACATAGAAAAGGAGTAATTAATCATGTCTCTGAGGGCATGCCTTTTACATTTCGTCATATTAATTGTAAAATGTGCTTTGAGAGAGTGTCCGGATGTACAGACCTCTCACACTCCCCTCCCTGACAGCAACCATCCCTATGCGCTGTGTGGCTGCAAAGCTGTAATGGAAGGCCCACACTTTCTTCTTGGCATTCCACAGCTTGGTGACGACATCATTGCAATGCATTCCACAACTGCCTCCCACATTAGGGCTCCACACAGTGGAGAAATTAGAAGGAAGACAGTTTGACACCCAAAATAAGGACATGGTTTCTACATACTTGGAGGACTCCCCTAGTTATGGAGAAGTCTCTTACTTAAAAGAAAAAAAAATCCCACATACTGTAAACACCTCTGTGAGTTTGCAGGACATGTTGAATATTAAGAGATGCACAGTCCCCAAAATGTTAAGCTGCCTGTTGAGGGGGGCAAAAAAAAAAAAAAAGAAGAAGAAGAAGGAAAGGGTGGGAAAACCTAGCTTGCCCAGTGATAATAATGAAATCATAACTAAGTGCTTTGGAGCAGCCCCCGAACAGTATGGCTCCTCAGGTTCCTGCAATTTTTACAGGGAATTTTACAGGTCAGTTGGATGCACTGAAAAGCTGTAAAGTGCCCTTCTTACATAGACTATCACCAGGAAGAGAGATGAAACACTATCCAGGTATCTATATACCTCCTGAGTAAAATAAATGGACCCCAGATAAACTCACACGTTGAAACAGTTGTACAGCAGTGTGAAACGCAGTTGTACAGTCTAATATTGCAACAACTGAACAACATTAGTACCGTACTCTCACTCATACACACGCACACCCATACACAATTACAAACTTCAGGCCCATAGAAAATGAAAAGGTTTTATAGTTATTTTGCTTGGGTAAAGGTTGTAAATAGGCTTTTTTCCTTTTTGATTCACTTTGCTTTTGGGAAACGGTTGAGAAATAACACAACTTATTGCTGTTTTGTCAGAAATGCAGCAAGCTCTGGCATCACAATGATGGCACTTCCAGCTATGACATCACTTGTGGTGGCCCCCAGATAGTTTATCATTCCAAAAAGTGGGTCCCAGTGCTAAAATGAGAACACTGGTCTAAAGAGTCCCTGTGTGAAAACATCATGGGCAAAGACAGATAGCTGGCATAGGGATACACTTGTATAAAGTACTTGAAGCAAACTGAAGGCAGACAATACAAAAACCTGCTTCATGTTCCATACAAAGAATAATTTAGCTTTGGCATATATGCACATACAGTACATCAAGAAAAACACACAATTCTTTAAAGCTAGGCCTGCAGTGGTACAGCTATTATGAAAATCTACAGATGCTGAATTTTTACACAACACAGGAATCACATTTGTCAGAATTTAGTACCGCAGGATGGGGTTATTTGAGGTGCACACCATGAGATAAAAGACCTCCCCTTCCTATGATACAGGGAGAGGTTTCAAGAACAAAGATGTTAAAAAAAATACACTTTCTGCACGATTCCCTAGAAACACTCCGTATATTAGAACTGAGTTGAGGTTAGACTATGGCCCATGATGGCTGCCTTAGATGCCCACAATTGTGATAGGAGCAACTAGGATATAAATTAAATATTTAAGCACACCTCCGCATGTAACTTGTTCTTCAGAAATCTCCCCTACCTCTGCTGTACAGAGTAAAACAAAACATGAGGATTGACAGTCAACATTCTTTCTCAGATGGTTTATTTGTTCTAAAAACTGCTTCATAAACTTCTTCGCTGAAAAGTACTGGACGAAAATTTCAACTCTTATCAGAAGATTTCACTAAGTTCTATATAAAAAATGGTCTCCAGCCTGGGACAATTCAGACAGGAAAACCTGCTTTTGATACAGCCCCTGCACCAAACGTGTTCTTGCCCACATCTTTACTTCCATATAAGTGATGGCAGCCATTCATTCTATGAGAAGTAAAGGCATTGCCTTAAGGACAAAACCTACCCCAAAAAAGAATACCACTTTAAGATGAGAGGTAGCATTGACCTTTCTTCTTCTTTCTCCAAAAGAGGCAGCATGCTTAAGATGCTTTCACCTCCCATCAAGGAAGAGAAAGATGTGTAACAACTACCTTGTCTATTTCTCAAGGCAGGTAATCACCTATCATAATGACCTCAGTGAAAGAAGAGAAGGGTATGTCTAACTGGAAAAACTTTCTCCCCCTCCCCATCTTCATTGTGTAAATATTGCCAATGTAGCAGAAAAATTGATTCGCAGAAAAAGACTCACATCATTGTTTTAATAATGAGGGTTTCATAAGGGGTTGTGGGGGGAAAAGATAAACTCTCCCCTTTTCTTCCCTGGCAAACCAAATTAATATTTTAAAAGGTAGAGGTTTCCCCATGATCAAATGATCTAGTCGTGACCTACTGTAGGGGGTGGTGCTTATCTCCGTTTCTAAGCTGAAGAGCCAGCATTTGTCCGAGAACAAGCTTCTGTGATCATGTGGCCAGCGTGACTATACGCATGGAATGCCATAACATTCCCACCGAAGTGGTACCTATTTATCTACTCACATTTTTACATACTTTTGAACTGCTAAGTTGGCAGGAGCTGGGACAAGCAATGGTAGCTCACTCCGTCACGCAGTCTCGAACTGCCAACCTTCTAGTCAACAAGCTCAACTCAGCGGTTTAACCCACAGCTTGGGCAGTTTTTAATTAGTAGCCATCTAAGACAAAATATTTCAAGTAAACTATCAATATTTATTGATTTCTATCCCACACCTAATGTAAAAGCTTTTCCCAGAGTAGCAATATTTAAAAAAAGAAATCATTGGTCACTGTACATAGTGGCACAACAATCCACTGACATCTAGACTAGAGTCTAGAATCTAAATCCCCAAATTAAACAAATGAGATCTAGGTAGCACAAACATGAAATTTTCTACACCAGCCATTTTCAACCACTCTGCTGTGCCACATTGGTATGCCTCGAATGGTCTACACATATGCCCTCCACCGGCAGCACAGTATGACTTATCTGTCAAAAAAAGTTGATGGTATGCCTTGACAATTTTAGCACCTTGCCAGTGTGCTGTGAGATGAAAAAGATTGAAAACCTCTGCCCTACACCAATACCAAAATGTTTCTTTTTTGTTATTGTATTTTACCCTGCACTGAAGTCAAGCAAAAGCAGTCATTTTAAGCTATTGGTCTGCAATTCATTGTGGTATGATTCATTGATCTAAAATTTATTTATTTAATTTTTATCCTGCCTTTCTGCCCCATGGGCACCCAAGGCAGCTTACAACATTAAAAACCAACACTTTAAAAATCACAAATATAACAATAAAAACAATGTTAAGAACAATATTAAAAACAGTTAAAAATTTAAACCAAGCAAGCCCCGTGGATCCTTTAAAATATAGGATGAAAAATGTAAAATGCCGGTCAGCCTGTCAACAATTGAAGGCTTGTTTAAATAAAAAAGTCTTCAACCCCCGCCAGAATATTGCCAAAGAGGGAGCGGTTCTTAATTGTAAGGGGAGAGTATTCCAAAGTTGTGGGGCCACCACCAAGAAGGCCCTATTCGTGGCCGCCATCCCCCTCACCTCTCCTGGTGGCGGCACAGTCAGAAGGGCCCCCCCAGATTGTCTAAGAGTACAGGTAGGATTATATGGAAGGAGCAGTCCCTCAAATACCCCGGACCTGAGCCGTAAAGGGCTTTAAAAATCAAAACTAGCACTTTGAATCAGGCTCGGAAAGGAACCAGCAGCCAGTGCAGCCGCTGAAGCAATGGTCCAACAGAGTCGAACCAACAAGCCCCAGTAACCACACGAGCAGCCACGTTCTGCACTAGTTGCAATTTCCGGACCGTCTTCAGAGGCAGCCCCACGTAGAGCGCATTGCAGTAATCTAATCTGGATGTCACTAGGGCATGGGTCATGTGCTGCAACATTGTGCCGCAAATATTGTTTTGTAAGGCATGAAACAATTTTCTTGCCCTCAACCTTGAACAAGTAAAAAGACCATGCCTGTCTCACAATATGTGTCAGGGGTTTGGCAAACAACCAAAAATAACCCACTGAAGGCATACAAGCATAGTTTGTATCACTTAATGCAGTGATTTTCAAACTGGGGCATTGTAACACCCCAGCCTGAAGAGCCCTGCCTGTTTCCCCTTAAGGGGCGGGGCAGGGGAATAGCTGCAATGGGATCGCTATGATTGCATCGCTTTTGGCCACATATTGGGGCTGGGGGGGCTCACCAATGCCTGTGCCAGCGTCCGGGAGGGTTGGGGAACCCTGCAGACCCCTCGGCAGAGCTCCCTGTACTCTAGAAAAGTAGAAAAACATCACCACCCACTTCCAGTTTCATGATCGCAAGTAGGAACTGGGTTGCTACCATTTTTTAAACTTTTCTGGTACACAGGGAGCCCTGCAGAGTTTGCAGGGCTTCTCAATCCTCTGACGCTGGGACAGGCATTAGGAAGTCTCCCCGGCCCCAATATGTGCCCTGAAGTGACGTGATTGTAGCGATCACGTCGCTGTGATTCCCCCGCCCTTGCAAGCACTTACAGCAGTTCTCTAACTCCCATAGAGTTTGATAATAACAGGCTTAATGGGTGCAACTTTGAAAAGTAACAAAGCCAAAAATTCATAAAGATTCACCTCTGGTGCTGCATATATGTAGCCTGTAAGTTTCAAGTGGACTAACACAATTCACAAAGATACGCCAGTGAAGCATCTATATACTTAAATTCACCACTCTCTCCCTCTTGTGCCATTATATATAAACTTTGCCACTTCTATGATCTGGAAAGAGACAATATTTTCATATTAACATTTGTATACTGCCCTTCTCAGTTTTGAATTGGTGCTTCCAGATTCACAAATAAGTCCCATAGCAACCTAAGGTGTATTATATTATGTACCACCAGTATTTTCTTCTAGGCTATTATTTTTAAAGGAAAAAAGGATAAAGCCATTACAAAGAAGGATACTTATCTTTAATAATTGGTAGAAGACAATATTTTGTTATGTTGACTTTTTCACAACTGCATGACAAGCTACACCCACAAATGTATGAGCGTCCTTCAGTTTTGCTTGTTTTATTGGTTATATTTTTATCAACTTTATATTATACTGCTTTTACATAAGCCATCTTGCATACATTTTATTGATTTACACCTGAATTTAAAACAAAAAAAAATAGTCTTATACATACACACAAAAATGTATAGGAACCCTGCCCTCCTTTGCATCTATTCACCAAGAAGAAAATAAGCATTTAGGTTCTATTTTGCACTTTGGTGTTAATGATGGGTTGCAGCACTCCAGAAAGCGCTGAAGGAATGCACTATTCCAAACTGCATTAGTTTAACCTCTAATTCCAAACTATTCAATCTCAAAACAAGCATTCGAGCTATTCTTTTGATCTATTTTACACAATTAATTAATTATTCTTCACACACACCCCGTGGTTGCTGTGTGTGTGTGTGTGTGTGTGTGTGTGTGTGTGTGTGTGTGTGTGTGCGCGCGCGCGCGCCCTTGACACTCTATAAAAGTGGTTCTCAAACTTTTCAGTCTGTGGAGCCTTTTAAACTCCTAAAAGGAATAGTATGCCAGCACATGTGCAGAGTATCGGAGAGCCCCAAAGTGCTTGCGCATGTGTGGAGTAGGGCAGTGCAGGACAGATGGCTTCCATTTATGTTTTGCTCATGGAGCATACTTTTAGAAACACTGTTCTATAATAAAGAGCTGGTATGCATGGATATTGTACACGATGGAAGTGAGATTTACATTTGACCTTGCAGAAATATGTTTAATTGTATAAGAATTCACCCCAAGCATTATTTATATTCAATAAAAGAAAACATTACTGAAGAGGTGTCTGCCAAGTTTCAGCCAGCAAGTTTTGAAAATGGATGCAAATCCAGCTTGAAAATATGACCTTTGGGGAAGTGTCGAGCTAATATAAGGGCTTTTTCAGAAACGTATCTTCAAGTCTTGGCACAGAATATATACAGTATTTATATTTTGCTATATTTATAAAGGGGAACATCAACCTCTCTATTAAAGTCTTTACCACTAAAGTGTGAGAGTACTCAAAATCATTAACTTGGAAAAATCAGCGTTTGTAAAGCACAAATACAAACAATAGTTTTCATCTGCTTTCTTTAATTAGAATGCAAAGGATTGCACCTATTATTTGTTTTTTGTTAATAAGCGAAGTGTTTCCCTCCCTCACAGTTGTAGAGAAACTCAGAAATGTCACAGACAACCTAGAACAGTCCAGTAGATGCTACAACTTTACAAAGACCTGTTCACTGACCTCTCACAAATTTGTGCCCATGGAAGTATGCAGCTACCTCATAACACTGTTGCGAAAAAAATTCAAAAACTGAACTTTTGGAAGATCACTACAAGAACTAAATTTCTCTCAAATCATATGATTTGTAATCCAAGTGTAGAGAAAGGAGATCAAAATCCATCACTAGAACACTACAATCTGTTCCTTTTCACACTCATGTCTATTAAAGTGCTGTGCAAAATAAAAAGCATACAACCAAAACAAACAGTGAACCTTCGATTTATAGCGGGAAGAGGGGCTCATTAATGCTAAAAGTCTATTAAATCCAAATGTATTTAAGTCAGTAGAGATGTGTATGTGCAAAACATTCAATTAATTTCTAATAAATCTGAAAACACTGCTTACAAAGTCTGTTAGATGATGGTGCATTAAATCAGGGGTCTCCAAACTCCAATCTACGGGCTGGATCGGGCATCCACCTGATTCTTCCCCAGCATGAATGACTGTTACCATTCCACCAGGGACACTTCCAAAGATCCCAGCTGCAGTGTCATGGGGTCCATGCACAAGGCATGTTGGGGCAGCAGACCCCAGATGTGGCTAACCGCAAAGACCCCTGGGGGTTGTAGTCAGAGTCTCTTGCAGCATCCCAAGTGGAACAGAAAGTACCATTGGCACAGGGGAAGTTTTACTCCGGTACAGTGGTCTCCAGTTTGGAAATACTGCATTAAATCAAAAGTTATTCATAACCAAGAGTGCAATCCTAACCTGGAGTTAGGCCGGCACTAGGCCAGCAAAGTTTGGCTGGCACAAGGGCCTCTGTAAGGGCATTTGGACCACTCTCAGAGGATAGCACATGCCTGTGTGCTGGCTTCTCTGATTCTGAGAGTGGTCCAAACACCTTTAAAGTATCCCTTGTGCCGGCCAAACTTTGCTGGCCTAACTGTACAGCCTAACTCCAGGTTAGGATTGCCCCCCAAGTGATTCAATTAGCTATTTCAATCCAACAATATCCCATTCATTACTCATTTCTGAATCAGGCTCTGCATCTTCTACTTTATTTATTACATTTACCTTACCATGAATTACTGTACTTTCACAGGACAGGTAGCAAAATTGCTATTTGACAGTAACTATGTGCCATCATAATTGCATAGAAGCATGTTCAGTGGGACTTTATATGAGTGTACAATTGGGGGGGGGGGCGTCTCATGATAATTAGTTAACTCAACTGCCCAATCCTATGGTATGGCAGTGGTTCTCAAACTCACCCTGATGCAATGTCCTTCCTTCGACTCTGCCTGTCGCAGAACCCAGGAGTGCCGGTGACATGCAACACAATGATGCCATGGGCACTTCTGGGTCATGACTGGAAAACAAGCCTCAAAATCAGCAAAAAAAACTTGTCAGGGAGGGTGGATGGACCCACAAAACACCATGCAGGGCCCTCAGCTAATGGAATAGAGGCTCTGCTCCACAATCTATCCTGCTCGTGCTACTAAGTGGCTCATAGAGACTTATCACAATGACCAGTTTGGGAACATCTAATCTATGATATAATGCAAAATGCAGTACAACTGCAACCTTTGCAAACTTACTTGGGAGTAAACATTATTGACTATGACTTTCTCCTGAATAAATATACATAGAACTGGGCTGTAAGACAGGGCAGATATGCTGCATCAGGGTCCCTAAAAACAGTGTAGCTGCAGCTGCACCATGTAAGTTCTTTCATGAATCGAATGTGGACAGCGAGAAGCAAAACAGGATCATCAAGTAAAATCCTAATCACTTGCACAGAATAAAGTCCATCTTCATCCTTCAAGCAAGACAACAGAGCACTGCATCAGAATCACAGGTATCAAGACCCAAAGGACATTGACAACCTTGTGGTGGTGCAGGGGCTAGTGCACACAACTCTGCAGGCACACAAAAACCCTTTTCAGTCATTCTGTGTTAATCTCCAACACTTGCAAAATGCTGTGAGTACAGCCAGAACACCTTGTCTCGGCTGAGCTGCGTTCTGCCCCCTTGCTAATACGTTTTGCTATATTAAGACTTTGCTGCACCAACAAACATTACCCACAATGAGAACCAGTGCAAGGTTTGACAAGCGTGCTCATACTGTTCTGTAAGAATGGAGACACTATGAAAAGGACTGTGGAATTAGAAGATAAGAAGATAAGAAATTTATTTGTCATTACACTCACAACTGGGTGCAACGAAATGAGGTGCTCCTCCCCACGGTAAAAACTAGACAACACCAAAACTAATATATGCACAGTCAACCATACAGCAATCACTTATACAAATATAAATACCTCATTACTTCCCACAATATAGCTTCCACACACACTTATGACCCCGCATTTAAACTCAATACTGCACTTGGATAGAAACTGTTCTTAAATCTGCTCGTTCTTGCTTTCAATACCCTACATCTCCTTCTCGATGGTAATAGTTCAAAGAGCTGATATCCTGGATGAGAGGAGTCCTTCAGTATATTAGATATAGTATATTATATCTAATATAGTATATTAGGATGTAGTATAGGATACTATAGTATACTATAGGATATAGTACATTAGGCTAATAAACCTGCTTAACTGAGCATCCCAAACTTCCAAATCAAGCTCCAAGCCTGATGCATATATTCTAGCTTCTTATAAAAAACTAAGGGCACAATCCAGACCTGGGCCAATGCATGTTGCTTGCATTGGCCCAACGTGTCGCAAACATACCATAAGGCACATCTGCGCTACTAAATCAGATACTGGGCTGATGCAGACAGCAGCATCTGCCCAAAAGCAGCCGTGGGGAGGCCCTGTAAGTCATGCCCAAACTGGCCAGGTTTGGCTACCATGGGGGATCTGGAGGGTGGAGGAGAGGTGGAAGAAAGGTAGAGGAGCCCTGTGGGGCAGTCCAGGAGCAGGAAGGAGGATCTGGCCATTACACTAGATCCTAACCCTTGTCCCTGGACCACACAGCCCCAATTCAGGCCACTGGGACTTGCAACTCTGTCTAGTAGGCAAAGATCTGAGCAGCCCCATCAGGCTGCCTGGCGTTTACCCTGGGATATGGGGTCAAAATGTTCGCTTGCTTCACAGTGAACTCCAGCTGCCTCCTATCCTGTGTAGGATGCTGCACAGGCCAGCTGGCCTGCATGCTCCTTGAGGAGGTTAGGATTGAGCTGTTTGAATTGTCAAACAGAAGTATTTCCACTTCATCATTGTTACTGTCTACAGATACCACATTTTCTCAAGCGATTTCATCATGTGTAGTACTTCAAGCCTAGTTTCTATTTTCTTTGAAGTATCACAGTAACAAAAAGCACAAGCTGGGACTACCCCCCACCTCAGGTTCAGGTTCAAATCCTCTCTCAGTCATGAACTCAGAAAGTCTTAGGCAAGCCCCACCTCATTCAGTAACTTGGTGATAAACTTCAATTACCTTAAAAATTTGTTTCCAAGGATTACTGAAATATTTGAAACATACTGAAGAGCTCTGACTGCTACCCTTCAAAAACATCCAGTGTAATTTGAAAGTACTTCAAGTGATCCCTTTCCATGGGCTAACAAAATTTGAACAATTTCATGTTTATTTGAATATTTCAATATTCCTTTTTTAACATATGTATATTTAATCATTAATGAAACAAATACACTTAACAGACATCCACAGACTCTACATAAAATAGAAACATTCAACATTAAAAATTAAAAAAACAAAAGAAATAATTCTAACACAAAAAGTTACCTCTAAACACAAGCGTAGGGCAATATATCATCAATTACCTTAGCATCCAATCTTCATAATACTTAGCACCAATCTCTGTCAAAAATTGTGGCTTTTAAATTCTCGTACCAAAATTAAAGAAATATATTCGTGCTGGGATTTCAAAAATGCCACTATTTTTGGTACAGCATCAACACTTTAACCATAATTTATGCTATGCAGAGATCCCACTGTAAGTAGGCCAGTGTTTCTCAAACTATGGGTTGGGACCCACTAGGTGGGTTGCAAGCCAATTTCAGGTGGATTGCGTAGCACCTAATGCAATTAAATATGGGAAAATGGAAAGGGAGAAGGCTGTGTGGTTATTTTGTTTGTGTCAAGATTGTAAATAGGCTTTTTTCTTTTATTCACTTTGCTTTTGAAAAATGACTGAGAAATAACCCAACTTATTGCCGCATTCTCAGAAAAGCAGCAGGCTCTGGTGTCACGATGATGGCACTTCTGGCCATGACAGTGGGTCCTGGACAGATTGTCATTCTAAAAAGTGGGTCCCAGTGCTAAAACATTTGAGAACTACTGTATTAGGCATCAGGATAGATCCAAACAAAAAATTTAACACAAAACTAAAAAGTTTTGATGATCCAAAGATCATTATATGTGTTATACAGTGATTTAACGTCTGTTCAAACTGATGGACCAATACTAAACATCAAGCTTGATGTGATTGGGAAAGGAAAGGGGATACTAGGCAGTAGGAAGCATTCTTGTATGATTTGTGTCGAAGATTTTAGTCACAATTCTACAAGGCCTTATTCGAAAATAAACCCATCAGACTAAATGAAACTGACTTCTAAATCTATGTAGGATCAGGCAGCAGGTCAGTGCAGAAAGGCATTGCAGTGCAGGAGATAATATAGATATACATTACAGAGAGGCTGCTTTAAAAAGCACTCACGTGGCAGCTCCTTATTTAACTGATGTAATACATTAGATCAATGTTTCTCGAACTGTGGATTGGGACCCACTAGGTGGGTCACAAGCCAATTTCAGGTGAATCCCCATTGATTTCAATGTGTATTTTATTTGTAACTAGCTTGTCCTTACCCAGTGTTGCCCGGGTATTTATGTATCCCAAGCTTCTATTACACAGGAAAAGGAATGAATTCTATCTATAGTGTAAAATCAAAGTAATTTTATGTACAGGAAATGAAAAGTAGAAGTACCAGTATAAAAATTATAAAGTAAAATCTTTTACAAATTCACTATAATATTAATTTAACTCAGAACTTAATTATAAACAACATTTTTAGTTTCACCTCTAGGAGCAAGAATAAATAAATTCTTGGGTGAACACACCCTTGAGCAAGCAACATAAAGTTGTCCATGAGAGAAACATGGCGATCTCAAATCCACTCCGCAGTACTTAATAGACTGCCCCTGTGACTTGTTGATCGTGATCGAGAATGCAAGTCTCACTGGAAATTGCAATCTCTGAAAGTTAAAAGGGAGATCCATCGGAATGAGTGGTATCCGTGGGATAAAAACTGTTTCTCCCTTTCTTGTTAAGATAGTCACTTCAATTACATTACCCAGCATCTTCTTGACACACAGCCTTGTGCCGTTGCAAAGTTTGGCTGGTCGAGGTTCCATAGTAAAAGAATTGGAGATCCCACTGTAAGTAAAAGACGATGCGGTGGCAATGCAGCCAGATCAAGTGAGTTTAGGAAGTCTGACGGGAAATTGACAACCTCATAGGCATCTACTACGGTATCGATAGCCTTGTATTCAGTGACTATGCCTGGTAACATGGCAAGTATTTGATTGGAGTTCCAAGACCGGGGCATAATGATTTCTAAAAATTTCCAGAAGGTTCTACAGAGTTCCATTCATTCTATTCAACTTAACTTGGGCTTAAATGTCATCAGGACTGTCACCAATCAGCTTAGCGACCCCTAAAACTATGGATTTGACATGAATATCGGTCATTGTGGACATTTTATTGTTCACCCCTTCTCACCCCCCATGCCGACGGGGGCTGAATGTGGACTTACACGGCATCGGGAGTGTCACAGTTCATCTCAGCGACCCCCAAAAATATGGATTCAACACCAATATTGGCCGTTTTCGACTATTTTTACATGTCAAACCCTTCCCACCCCCACCCCTAGGGGTGCTAGGGGTGTCTTACCCCGCAGTATTTCTAGAAGTGGGATGAGTTGTGAAATCTGAAATCAAATGGGGCCCTCTACACCACCATCAGAGTGCTGCAGATCTACTATTTCCAAGCACTGTATCTTGCACCCCTTCTCACCCCCCATGCCGAAGGGGGCCAAGCTTGCTTAGCTCCAACCGCGTCGCATCCAACCGATGCTCCAACTGTGTCGGGAGCATCGCCACTCGTCTCAGCGACCCTGGAAACTATGGATTCGACATCAATGTCGGCCATTTTTGATCATTTTTACATGGCACCCCCTTCGCACCCCACTTCTAGGGGTGCTAGGGGGGTCTTACCCCCACAGTATTTGTTCCCAGATCACAAGGCATATGCGTACCAAGTTTGGTGTAAATCGCTCCAAGCGTTCCAGAGCTAATGTGAAACATACACATATACAAACACATACACATACACACATCCTTTTTTATATAGATAGATAGTAGACTTAAAGCTACCATGGAATACGACTGAATTTGGGAAAATAGTACTTAACTGAACAGTAATTTTAATAGGCTACTATTTATATGTTTTTAACAATGATATTCAACAATAGTTACTCCCAGGTAAGTGCGGATAGGATTGCAGCCTTTGGAATGTTGGGGATTTTTTAGGCAGATCAACATTGGCTTGGGAATGTTCTTTATTTTAAATAAATGGAACTTTTTTATTGTAAACTTTTAATTAATTTATTTAATTTGATTTTGTCGTATGGGGTTAAAAGTTTTCCTGCTTCATTATGTCTTATCTCAGTAAGTACTTATCTCAGTAAGTACTGTGAGAAGCAGTAACTGCTTCTCACAGATGAAAAAAAGCTAAAATTCATCTAACTAGGATGTTGGCCAATTTGAAAACCATGAGCCAAATGTGACAGACATTCATTAACTCATATGATGACTTAAGACTATGAGAACTCCAGCAAGTTAAACTTAACCAAAGCAAAGCCAGTCAACATATTGGTCTAAATTCGTTTTAAATTATACTTTCAGTAAGTCTCACTTCAATAATAATGATAATTTTCTCACCCTTTGGAATAAAAAGTAAAATGAAACCTGAACCATATTAGTTACCTAAAATTGTGCTTGCTGCTGCGCAAGTAATTAACAAAAGAGCATCTCGGGACCTGAAATTCATTATGTCATCTCAATGGTCAAATGACTAATTTAGAACTGTATTCATGCATTCAAACCACCATGATCCAAAGATTCTGTGCATATAACTAAGCAATTCTGTAACACACAAGGTATTTTACAATTTCCTTGTTCAACTAAAGAACCTCTCTCCAACTTTTAGAAGCAGACATATGAGTGGTGCAGAAGTTGAGAGAAAGAACAAGGTAGTCTTCAAACCTCCACTGCACATATGGAAGACTCCCCAGAATAGCCTTTTTGATCAACACGTTCTTTTAAAAATATTTTCCAAATTACTCAATATTCTTTTGCATAGATGTTATATTGCAGGTACAAAGAGAATATGACAGTAATCCATGAAATGCATCTGAACTGATTCAAAATGGCAGGAACAAGTTACAAATTTTTCATTTAATTACTGTTAGTGCTAGTCTTGGTAGGGTGAAACAGTTTAGAGTTCAATTTCAGACTCTATCAGATTATAAGGAATTATGGATCAACATAAACTGCAACTGAACTTAATTTTTTTAGCAGTTCAACACTTTGGGAGAATGATGTGACGAACATCTTTCAGCACAGTATGGGGAGTTTTCACACACTGCTCATATTACAAACATCACAGTATAAAAGCAATCCCAGTGGTTTCCAGCAGTCACTGTAATCTAAGTCTCAATCCTGAATAGCAAAGCTGACCGAAATGTGCCTCAGAGATGTTAAGAGCACACAAATCCAACACCACCAATATGATATTTAGCTATATTTTACCTTATCCCCACAATTCAATAGAGATGGATTAGCATGCAAAAGGAAATCATTTCAACTGGCAGTGCATACCTGATCTGGGGAAAGGCTTCTAAGTTTTCTTCTTTTTTACCTGTGGTTTTATATAACACCAGTAGTCCATAGTTAAATAATAAAAATCACACTATGGTTTACTGCACAATCCCGTTTTTTATAAAAACAGCTGAACTTTATATGCTTTTGTCTTATAAGAATAGTCAATGCATTATCAGTGGTTCTCAAACTGTGAGTCTGGCACTAGTGAGCTGTGACCCAATTTTTGGTGGTTCACAAAACTGACAGGGCAAATTAGGCTATGTGCATCAAGAGTTAAACAAGCTGCTATTTGGGGTGGGGAGCACTGCTGCCCAATCACCATTATAGCTATCACCCTTAGCACTTATAAATCAAACAATGGCCTCTAAAAAGTTTGAGAACCACTGCTTTAAACATACAAGTATGTTGCAGATGTAATTCCAAACACTGGAGGTCTATCCACTGATTCTCTTGCATCTATAGCACATAAAGCACAAAAGGGTGAGACAACAACAAAAAATGTATTGGGGGGGGCGTGTAATTCTCACAGATCTCTGCCTTCTGGAACCAGAAAATGGGGTGGAGGGAAATGCTAAGCACTGCCACCTTAAAAGCTCTGTTGTGCCCCACAGCACTGCAAAGATATCCTTGCAAAGCAATACCATCCTTTAAGGTCAGAATGCCCAAAGTCAGCCTGATAGTAGAGCCCTGGAGACAAAGTACAAAAAAAAAAAACAAAAAACCCCCACCTCCAAGAAACCAGTATTTCCTGGTATACAAATCAGTACATAGTACACTCATGGCTGCTAGGTTCTGGGTTTTCAGGTTCTGTACCAGAGGGACAGAGTAGAACAGAAACACAGCAAGATGCTTGAGGAGCTGCTAACCTGGTCAAGATGCTGCCAGTTGGTCATAAGCACGACTCTTTCTGCTTCTCCTCTGCCTTAAAAGGCGCATAATCCTTAAAAGGGAGGCAGAACAAAATGCAACAATACATCATGTGGACTGGGAACATTTATTCCTAGCTCTCTTAAACTGAAGATATAGCTAGCTATGTGCTTGGACAATTGCACACACAGCAGTAAGGCCATTGACATGGAAGTGTTCAGTCTGGGGTAACTACAATTCATCCAAGATTAACTGCAATTTAAAAGCCCAGTCTACAGATATAAGCCCCATGCATCCCATGGCCAAACCTTCATGACAACTCTAAACAGTATTTATATGAGCCATGCAATTTTACCACTAGCCTAGTGGTTAGAACAATAGAATGGGAAAAACTAGAGATCTTTTCAAGAAAATTGGAGATGTCAAAGGACAATTTCATGCTAAGGTAGGCACAATAAAGGACAAGAACGGCAAGGACCTCACAGAAGCAGATGAGATTAAGAAGCGGTGGCAAGAATACACAGAGGAACTATATAAGGCCGATCCAAATGTTCCTCATAACCACACTGGTGCGGTCAGTGAGCTCGAACCTGGCATCCTGGAGTGTGAAGTCAAGTAGGCTTTAGAAATCACCACAAACAACAAAGCTAGTAGAGGTGACAGCATTCCAGCGAAATTACTCAAAACCTTAAAAGAGGATGCTGTCAAAGTGCTGCACTCCATATGCCAGCAAATTTGGAAAACCCAGCAGTGGCCACAAGACTGGAAAAGATCAGTTTACATTCCAATCCCAAAGAAGAAAAATGCCAAAGATTATTCAAACTACCGCACCATTGCACTCATTTCACATGCTAGCAAGGTGATGCTCAAAATCCTACAAGCTAGGCTTCAGCAGTATGTGAATCAAGAACTACCAGATGTACAAGCTGGTTTCTGAAGAGGCAGAGGAACTAGAGATCAAACTGCCAACATTCGCTGGATCATGGAGAAAGCAAGAGAGTTCCAGAAAAACATCTACTTCTGCTTCATTGATTATGCCAAAACCTTTGATTGTGTGGATCACAACAAACAGTGGCAAGTTCTTGAAGAGATGGGAGTACCAGACCACCTTATCTGTCTTCTGAGAAACCTGTATGCGGGCCAGGAAGCAACAGTTAGAACTGGACATGGAACAACCGACTGGTTTCATATTGGAAAAGGAGTACGACAAGGCTGTATACTGTCACCCTGCTTATTTAACTTATATGCAGAGTACATCCTGAGAAAGGCTGGGCTGGATGATTCACAAACTGGAATTAGGATTGCTGGGAGAAATATCAACAACCTCAGATATGCAGACGACACCACTCTAATGGCAGAAAGTGAGGAAGACTTAAAGAACCTGCTGATGAGGGTGAAAGAGGAAAGTGCCAAAATTGGCTTGAAGCTCAACATTAAAAAAAACTAAGATCATGGCAACCACTCCCATCACTTCCTGGCAAATAGAGGGGGAAGAAATGGAAGCAGTGACAGACTTTATTTTCCTGGGCTCCAAGATCACCGCAGATGGTGATTGCAGCCATGAAATTAAAAGACGTTTACTTCTTGGGAGGAAAGCTATGGCGAACCTAGACAACTTAATAAAAAGCCGAGACATCACCCAGCCAACCAAGGTTCGTGTAGTCAAAGCTATGGTTTTCCCAGTAGCAATGTATTATATGGCTGTGAGAGCTGGATCATGAGAAAGGCAGAGCACCGAAGAATAGATGCTTTTGAATTATGGTGTTGGAGAAGACTCTTGAGAGTCCCCGGACTGCAAGGAGATCCAATCGGTCCATCCTCCAGGAAGTCAAGCCTGATTGCTCCCTGGAAGGACAAATCCTGAAGCTGAAGCTCAAATACTTTGGCCAGCTCATGAGAAGAGAGGACTCTTTAGAAAAGACCCTCATGCTGGGAAAGATTGAAGGCAAAAGGAGAAGGGGGCGGCAGAGGATGAGATGGTTAGATAGTGTCACCGAGGTGATAAACATGAAATTGGGCGAACTCCGGAAGCTAGTGGAGGACAGGGTCGCGAAGAGTCGGACAGGACTTAGCGACTGAACAACAAGAAGTGGTAGCTTTCCCAGGAAGCAATTTGACAGGAAAACTTTCTGCCACAATACAGCAGTCTCATGGGTTGATCCTACTGCAAGAAGAGAAATACCTAGCTCTGTACTAAATGCACAGCCACATGTGTGGTACACGCTCTCTCCCTAGGGTGTCTCAAAGACCCAATAACCGCTTGTTAAGAGAGAAGACGGGGAAACGGCAGTGAAAGACAATGGGAGAAACTGTTCCTAGTTCACATATCTGATTTAGGCTTCAATTGGGAATGAAGAAAAAGGATAACAAGAAAATTCAAAATGTGTTGGAATAAAATGGTGTATTGTTGGAGGTTATCAGGCAATGAAACTTCGTAAACTGAAAATAGCTTTTTTGGTGCTTCTCCAGTTGTTGGGGACCATAAACACTGTGGGTGTATTTTGGCAGACAAATTAATAGAATATTTTTTGCTTTTTTTGTATTAGAGATTTTTGTGATCATTTTCAAAACAGATTGATGCATAATTTTTAGCAATATTCATCTGGAGAGTCATGCCTGATAGATTTCAACAAGAAATGTATGAAAACTAAAATTTGTAGAATTATTACTCTTCCTAGGAACTAACAAATGTTTAGCAGTCAAAATCAAGGGGGAGGGGCAGCTTGGCCAGTGCCAATTTTTTTTAAGATACCAAGGTACATGGGATTTCTCCAGATCTGTCCAAAAATACTACTAAGGATGCAATCCGAACCAATTTTCCAGCACTGACACAGCAGTGCCAATGGGGCATGTTCTGCATCCTGCAGTGGAGTAGAAGTTACAAATGTTTGTTCCCTTACCTCAGTGCTGCATTGCCCTTACCCTGTTGCTGGGAACTTGGTTACGACTGCACCCTAAGATGTATATTCAAAAAAGCACTTAACAATGGAAAACCCCAGTCCTTACTTGAATATATGGAGCCAAGTCACTTCGATTCCAATGGAATCTATTTGGTATGCCAGTCCGAAGAATTTGGAGGGATCACTAATTTGCAGATTTGCAAATCTTCCAAGGAAGCTGAATCTCCCTAAATAAAATATTGATTGAGCTTACAAATTGTGTTTTTCAGATTTTTCTTTATAAGAAAGACTGCAACATAAAATGATAGTCATCAAAGCTTTTTTATTATGAATTTTGGTGCTACATGCATTATATCATTGATCTCTCAAAAAGCTAAATACAAGTTATTTAATTTAAATCATCTTACTCAGAATAAACTTCTTAGCCTACTAACCAATAACAAGTGTTATCATATTTATAAAGCCATGGGATCTAGCATGCCCATTCAGGATCAGAGGTGCATTGTCCTAGGCACAAGATACATGAAAAGGGCATTGTCCTTGACCTAGATTGATTGCATAAATGGTCCTGATTCTACACATTTCATTGAGTTAGAATTTATGCAATCTTGATAAAATAATGGAGTGCAAGAGTATGTGGACATATCTCCAGCCTTAGAACTAAACTGGTTATAGGCTTTCTTTACAAACTTCTGCCTTTGTTTTAATAGAGAAAATTAAAAGGTTAGACTACATGCTATACTAAACCACCACCTAAAATGTAATTGTTTGTGACAATTTTACATAAAATTATTATTTGTGCATTTAAAATGCATTCTTACCACTGCTGTTTGCTCAACTATTACCAATGAGCTATTCTTAAATGCATGCAGAAATCTAGAAAAATAATCCTTTGCTTTCTGATAAAACACAAGACACACACAAGTAAAATCCAGTCCACAACCCACACTGGTACTTTGAACCAGTCTATTCCAATTAACTGGAAAAGGATCAGTTTCAATTCAAGATTAACTGGGATTGCAACAGAGAAAAGTTTGTTTATTATACTTTGTTAACACACTCTCACTTACATAAGACTTCCTTTTTCAAAATACGATGTCACTATTAAAGGGCTAAAAAAAAGGAACATGTGCATCAGCTGTAAATCTTAAAAACCATGGCAAAAATAGTCCTGTATTAGCATACATATTATGCATGCTTAACCTATAATTTTATTTACCAGATACGTTTAAAGTTTACACTCATCAGCTTGATACTTAAAGGAATAACTGCAATATTTAATAATTAGATTAAAATGAACATACACTAGCCAAAATACTGGACCAGAACACACTTTTTTCAGATTTAACACACTGAATTTTGATATTTTAAAACATACTATAGATAACTGCAAAATGCAAACAATCTAAAGCAGAAGACGACAATTAAGAGAACCTAATCTAGAGGGAACTAATTTTTAGCCAATATCTGGAATTAGAATTCAGAACTTGCTGAAGATTTACAAGATGTAAGCATAAACCTCACTGCAATTTAATGGGATCCATACTTCACGTGCAACTTTCATGACAAAATAATCATCAGTGTCACTTTCTGAGGATGAAAAACACTGAAGTCCAATTATTTTCTGCAAAATCCTTTCTTTCCTGCAAACTAGAACTGTGCTTTGCCTAAACACAGACATCTCCGCTTAAAAGAAAAACAGAGATTCGGTTACACACTATACACACAGTGGCACAACTTGTGGTTCACTCTGCTATTCAAAAGTTCAGAAATAAAGCTGCTTTTTCAAACTAAAAATGGTTCCTATCCCGTGCATTTAGGCCTGAGGCCCTGTTGCAAACAGTGTCTAACAGGCCCAGGCAGCACAAAGACAGGAATGGCAGATTAGTGGGAGGGAGGGAGGCCGGGTTTGGGGCTCAGCAGGATCTTCAGGCTTTTTAAAATTCAAACTGCTGCCTGACCAATACAAATCACAGACACGCTACTGCCTACTACATGGATTTACAGCATTAAAAAATGTGCCTTCTATGTGACAGCTATATTAACTTCACCCTTATCAACATGTAAGGGAGGCCATAAAGGCACAACAGTACAGAACAACAGTAAGAGCTGAAACAACAACAAAAAGTTACTTTATTGATGAGACATATTAAACAGAAGATAGCTTCCTAGACAACAAAAGCACCTACAATATTATGAAAGCTGAACACTGTAAAATACTACTGTGCTTTAACCATCACTGGAAAACTTCCCTTAGCAGTAAATGTTATAAAAAGTGGACCAATTCAGACTGCAGAACAATTCTTCATAGTTATGCAAAACAATTTGGCTTATTAGAAAACATTCAGATATTTAGCTTATCCACAATTTCTAAAATGTACTACATGTACATCTGAAAAGTACACTACAATTTATAACATTATCATTTATGACCTGACTTGCAAACATATTGACCAATTACACAAACATGGACAGACAAGCAAACAACACTTTCATGACTTAAAACCCACCTACTCCTATAAGATAAGAATGAGTTATAGATCTGGCCTTGAATGATTTAAATCCATTTTACTGCCTGACCATAAGCACATTCTGAAGAAAACACCAATTTCAATGTATGTACACATGCAGCTTTTCAGGCCTCAATTTGGGAAAAGATTCCAGATTTCCCTCCAGCTCCCACAGTGTCAAAATGAGTTGCACAACCCATTCTGTTTGAGCATTATCTGTTAGAAAGTATAGACATTTTTCCTATGTTGCATACTCATTTATTATGTAGCTTTTTGAGCAAAGAAAGGTAGAAATATTTATTTGAAATTTTTTAATTGCACCTTGCCCCTCCAAATCAATATGTCCAAGGTGGCTTAGTCAATTTAAATAAAAAGGCAAACACACAGAGACAGAGAGCAAGAGATTGAAAGAGAGAACACAAAAACCGTTTTTCCAATATTATATTGCAAAGATGCATTGGTTGTATGGTGACTATATATAGGGTTTAAAAAACATCAAAGGAATTAAACTAAGAGAGGGAACTGTCCTGATCATCATCAGCAAGGAGTTCCACATGCAAAGTGCCACCACAGAAAAGACCCTCTACCACTGCCAACCAAACTTCCACCAACAGTGGAATACAGAGGAGGCCCCTCCAAAATACATCAAAGGATGGGCCATTGCATTGGAGGGGGAGCTGTTAGGTATGCTGGCCCCAAGCTGTACAATTCTTTAAAAACAACAAGCAGACCCTTGAACTTCACCTAGAAACAGAGCAATACCCAGTATAATTGCTGTAGCAGAAGAATAACATGATCTTGAATAGGTCAAAAAATCATGCAGCAACATTCTACATCAATCACAGTACCTCAATGGCCTTCAAGGCCAGTCCTGTACAGACCAATTACAGTAGTCTAACTTAGATGCAACCAATGCATGAGTAACCACATACAGGTCCAACTGCGGCAATAAAGCATGCAGTTGGCACATGAAGCAGAGGCACTTTAAGCCACAACTGACACTTCAACATCCAGGCACAATCCTAGATCCAGGAGTACCTCTCAAACTCCTAATAGGGTCCTTCCAGTGGAGGGCAGCCCCATTCACAACAGGCTGAAAGGAGGCTTGCGATTCCGCTTAAGAGCACCTCTACCTTATCAGGATTTAATTTCAGGAGGGTGGCACGGTGCAGTCCGTGTAGATTTTGTGAGTTCTAAAGATGTTTGTGTTCTGTCAATCACTAAGCAAGTGATTTTTTTTGTCAGCACAATATATGCAACCGAAGTGGTTTTACGCAACTGTTGTTACCCACCATCTCCCTAGCGTGCAAATTCGTAAACGTTAAGCGATGCGGTTGTTTCGGATTATCTACAGAGTGCACGCGAGTGCCTGCTTCGGCTTGGACCTTTCCTTTCCTCCCCTGCCCCCGCCGGTGAAGTTATAAATATGGCACAGGTTCGGTGCCCAGTCGCTGCTTAACTGTATTGTTTCTTCCTCCCACTCTTGCTCTCGGGCGCTAAGGCCTGTCACAGAGACGCCACTTCGCCTCTCTAATCCCCGAGCTTGAGTGAAAGCGCTGGCCGCTGGGCCTGCGCCCTCCTCCGGGCCTGGGCTTCTCTGGCAGCTCGGCAGAAACCATTCTCATCCGCCAAAGCCCAAGAGGAGGAGAGAAACGTGAAACAAACACCCCCGGCTGCCACTCATTATTTCTCTCCCCCCGCCTCGCGCTCTCACACCGGCCGAAAAGGCTAATCCCCGCTCTGCTTCCCGACTGGGCCGCCTCGAGCTGAGAGCAGGCCCAGCTCACTGCCTCCTCTCCGTCGGGGAGGAGAAACCCGAGGCGCTGGGGGTGGGGTGGTTACCTGAGCAAAACGCCGTCTGAATCCAACCGAAAGCCAAGCGAGAGGAGGGGAGGAAGGAGAAGAGGAAAAAAATCCACCCCCCTCCCTCCTCAGAGGATCCGCTGCCGCCGCTGGGCCGCCGCGGAGCAGGAGGAGGAGGGGAGATAATATAACAACAATAATCCGGGCCGGGAGGGGGGCTGGCTCCTCTTCCGTCTCCTCCTCAGTGCAGCGAACATGTAGAGCCGGGAAGGGGGGGGGTGGGGAGCGCGGCCGAAGCGAATCCCTCAAGTCGCCTTCCTCCTTCGCCGCCGCCGCCTCTTCTTCTTCCTTCTCCTCCTTGCCGTCGTCCTCCCACCGAGCCTAATTCACACCAACATCCACACAGGCCGGGCCGAACCGGATTCGATAAACACCTCACGCACCGACCGACCAACCCCGAGAGAGGAGGGGAGGAAAGGAAAGGAGCGAGCGCAAGGGAGGGGAGAAGCGGGGTGGAGGGGGGGTCTGCTCGGCCGCGGCTGGTTCCTTCCCGTCCACCAGAGCCACCGTCACCGTCACCGCCTCCGCCTCCTCTCGCTCTATGTACGCGGTCGGGGCGGGGCAGGGAGGGGATCGCTTGGGCCACGGTGAGTCGGTACCGGGGAGGGAGGAAAGGGGGAGGAGGGAAGAGAGAGAGAGAGAAAGGAGGCTGCGTGAATGCGAGTGTCGCTCTCGCTCCCTCTCAGAACAAAATGCCGACCGGAAGTGCAGCTGTAGGAATGACTCCCTCCACCGGCGCCAAACACCAACAACCTCCCCCCGTCTCCCTCTCCTGCCGCGGATGCTTCAGCCTCGTCTTTCTTTGCACCGCCACTTGCTTGCTTTCCTCCCTGCCGGCGGCAAGATCCACGCCCGGAGAGCAGCTGGAACGGCTCTCCCGGCCGCCTCGTCCTTCTCAGCCACCGCTGATGGCCGCCTCCGCGCTGTGTATGTGCGCCTTTATCTTTTTTTCCCCATCAGTTTCCCTTTCTTTTTGCTTTCCTTCTCCCTTTTTGACGTGTACGTGCACAAGAACGGAGCTGGAATTTCAACGTAAGGCCTGACACTGCGAGGAAAAGCCTTGCGAAGTGTCAAGATGAGGATATAATATGCGGTGGAGAGTTGTCAAATTCTTTTGGCCTTACATTTTTCTTTCTAAAGCAACCGCGATATTTTTTTTCTCCAAACAAGGGGTCTGAACAAGAAAGAAAGAACTCCAGGGAAAGAGGGAAAGAACTCCAGGGAAAGAGGAAATTAACTCCTAGCTTGTTCTTTCCTACTCCCGAGGATCGTGGAAGCCTGCTCCATTTCACGCCTGTCTTTCTTTCACTATCAAATGCCACGTTGCGGCTTGTTTGTGTATTATTTTTATATATACTCCTGATCGTGATGTTGGATTTGAAACGCCCGGTACTGAAAATTTTGGGTTATATTAACTGATTTCTAGATGGGCATGCTTTTTTTCAAAATTGTGTTTTCGGGGCTGGGATAGGGAAATCCGTGATGCTGAGATTACAACGTGATGCTGAGATTACAAACCCGTTCGCCAGAAAATTGATGTGGCTACTGACAGATATCCTGTAAATAGTCTATGGGTAAATAGTCAATTATGGGTTGTGAGAACAGTCTTTGGAGAAGGAGATGGTGACGACTTCGAACCTTATCTATTTTCCCTTCAGGTAAATAGTGTGATAGCCTTAAATAGACACGAAGTGTCATTCATACAGGCTGATTTGAATGTCAGCTCTTTACTCAGTGCTGTTGGTCCAATCATTCAACCAAGAAGCCTGATACTTTGTTTTGAAGGATATTACATTATATTATTACCCCTCAAAAAATTGTGTAGGTCTTATTTTTAAACACATCCATTCTGTCATGTTTATTAATGAAATGCCGGATCTTGCTTTGATGTGCTTGCTTGAGTTTATTAATGTGCAAGGTTGGTCCAGAAGTTGGTCTCTAGGGCCCTAATTCCGAAATGCACATAGAATATTCTGTATACTGTACATTAACCACGTGTGTGTAAAAACTACAGTTGATCATGACTGAGGCTGCAGTCTAAATATACTAGTGAGTAAGCCCTATTGAACACAGTGGAACCTACTTCTGAGTAGACATGCTTGGGATTGCTCTGCAAGGCTGCATTCTTTATGCATATCTATTAGGGAATAAGGCCTATTGAACAAAGACTTGTGTCTGACTGAACATGCATAGGATCTGGCTGAACATTAGTTGTGACTAAATTGTTCCCTTGATTCCAAAATGCAAGTACAATACGATGCATTTTTACTCAAAAGTAAATCCAACCTTGTCCAATGGGACTTCCTTCCTAAGGGTAAGCATGACTGTGTATGGATTTGGGCCAACATGTGTTGGTTGCTTTCATTTTGAGAACTGCGCAATGAAAACGCACACCTAGGCTGTGGAACACAGTGTGGAACACCTTTCCTCAGGAGAAGCACCTTTCTGCACCTTTCCTATTCTAGTTTCAGCTCCCACTGACTCCTTTTATTCCATTCAACTTTCTCATGATTTACTGTTGCTTATTGTTTAGGGGGGTTCTCAAAATGTGTCTTGGTTTTTTGAGTTTATTGTTCAACATCATGTGTTTATTTTTTTTAATTTTCATTTCAGTTATTAACTTATTTAATTTTATTGTGACCCATCTTGAGTGCCTCCCCAAAAGGAAAGCATGGGGTAAAAATCTTATAAATTGTTTATTTAGCAGGTATGTTATCCTAACTTTTTTTTAAAGAAGATATGATCAATTTTGCTAGTATTATTGTCAGTCACAGGTTCTACCAAGCCAGTGGTGCTATTTGCAAGCAATTGGTTTTTGAATAGAAGCTTAGAGAGAAACTATTTTGTCTTTCCATGAAACTGTCAAACATGTATTTACTACTTGTGACAAGATAAAAAGTGAAATGTAAAATATTTTTCCTAGGTAAAATGTACAATTCTTTTTAGCCCAAATTCTATATAGAATATGTTTCAAGAAAGAGCTTGGCAAATTAATTATTGGCAGTGTGAAAAATCTGAATTAATTCGATCAGGGATATACATTTATATATGTCTACTTATAAGCTCTGTGTGGTTCTGATAGATTTTGTGGTCCACAAACATATTGGTCATTTGCTAGGAGACTTGATTACAACCTAAATGCAGGTCTTCATTGATACAAATAACCACTTTAAAACAAATAGCTAAAATAATGTTATATTTAACAGCCTTTAAACTAAACATGTTTAATGTTTCCTGGAATTACAAACCTACTAATATTTTCTTAGTTAGGTTTTCAAAAAATAACAAAACTGAAAAGGTGCCTTAAATATACTTTGCCATATGCAGACCAGAAACATTTTTGTAAAAAAAAAAAAAAATGTTCAAGCTAAGTATAAGTGGAAAGAGCCAAATTGTGCCCTCTTGTGGAAAAAAAAACACAAAAAGGCCAGAAAATTCTCTTGTTTCACACTGAGTTATGTCTAGACAAGCTTGTAGAAATGAATCTAACAGCCAATCCTATGGATGTCTATTCAGAAGCAAGTTCCAGTGAGTTCAGTGGGACCTACTACCCGATAAGTGTGTATAGGATTTCAGCTAAAGTGCCCTTATTATGCACCTGCATTCTGAAAATGAAGTTAAAGACATATACTACAAACATTCAAATGCAGAATAGATTTTTAAAAAACGCTACACTGCAGCGTTTTTACAGAGAAAATGGAAAAAGTAGTGGATCTCAAAATCCTACTTGGACTTTGAGAACCACCTAGGTCTTTACAGGGGCAAGAGGATGATAGCAACGCGATCCACAGGATCACACTGCTATCAGGGACAGAAGGCTTTAATTTCCCCTTGCAGTGCTGGCCTCCACAGGGCTTAGAATGAGTGAAAATCACAATCAAAACCCATTTCCAGTTTTGTGGGTTCTGAAAGAGGGTTCTGAAAGCAATTTTCACTCATTCTGAGGTTTGGGGAGCCCTGCGGAAAATAACCGCAGAGCACCCTGTACCCTTCCCCCGCCCCGGAGGCCAGCACTGCAAGGGATAAAGTTTTTCTTTTTAAGCCTTCTGCCCTTGGCAGCTTTGCTGCCCTCCCCTGCCCTCCCCTTAGGAGGGCATAGACCAATGCTTCTCTGGCTGATAGGTCATGACCCATAACAATATATATAGTAAATATTATACAGTATACAGAATAATATACAATAATATATAAAATTAGTGCATCATGTTTAATGACCCATTAAACATGATACACTAATT
>JAJKFI010000101.1:3523728-3540987 GCA_029204185.1 Lerista edwardsae | reverse complement strand
CATTCCAGAGTTATGCTGGAACACATACACACATACTAATGTCGGTCATTTTGGGCATTTTATTTTTCACCCCTTCTCACCCCCTGTCATCTCCACGCCGGGTGCAGGAGTGCAGGGGGCTAGGGGGGACCGAGAGCGCAGGGCACGGTGAGAATTACCTGCGAGGCGGTAGAGGTTCAACATGATTGGTTTATTTGGGTCAACGATTTGACATTCATGGGAGCCCGTGACTTCACGGGGACTCCCGATAGTCCATACAAATGGTGGCACCGACCAGGGCATGTTGAGCCGGGTCGGAGTCCACGGCTTGTGGGGTCCCAGTCGGTTGTGAGTCCCTCGGGTGGCTGGAGTGGGGTTGGCCTAGCTGCCCGCAGGGTAAGAGGGTTGGCGCTCTCCATGGCCAGGCCCAAGAACCTCAAGCTGCCTCTTGGGGGACGTCAGATTCGCTGAAGCAAGGCCATCTGCCTGCCTGGAACTCTGGGACCTCCAGGGCCGGGGGACCCCCAAGGAGCGGGGCTTGAGCTGCCCCGTCAAGGCTGGGGTAAGGTGAGGACCAGAGTGGGGCAACCTCCCACTGAGACATGGTCTGCCCCTCTACCTCCCTTCTCCAGCCCTTGGAGGTGTGACCTCTCCCTCTGCTGTCTGAGCTCCTTATGAGCCTCCTCCTCTTCCTGTCTCATTGCCAGGCCCAGTTCTCATGAGACTGGGCTGGTCCTTTGCAGGATCTCGCCTCTACTCAGATAGTCACCCCAGGCTGCTTGCAAGTTCCCTGTGCTCGGCCAGGCTTCCTTGTGCCAGGTGTGCTGTCTTCGACTCCCCTGGGGCTCGACACCAGGCTTCTTAAACACCCACCTGCAGCCCCCTGCGGCCAGGTAAGCTCCCCATCCCTGGTCTGAGGCAGTGGGGCGGTTGCAGATGTGACACTCCCCACGCTGACGCGGCCAAACCCGGACTCCAATGGCTTTGGGAGCGTCGCCACTCGTCTCGGCAACCGCGGAAACTATGGATTCAATGCCAATTTCAGCTTTTTTTGACAGTTTTCACGCAGGGCCCCTCATGCACCCCCACCCCCAGGGGCACTAGGGGGGCCTGACCCTCGCAGTGTTTGTCACCAGACCGTAAGGCATGCGCGTGCCGAGTCTGGTGCCAATCGCTCCAGGCGTTCCAATGGGGCATGGCGGACGTCTTGTTTCGCACCCCTTCTCAACCCCCATGTTGAGGGGGGGCTGAACCCGAACTCCGACAGCCTTGGGAGCATCACCGCCCGCCTCGGCGACACCGTAAACTACGGATCCGACACCAATTTCGTCCGTTTTCTACCATTCTCACGCAGGGAGCCCTGTGCAACCCCACCCCCGGGGGCGCTAGGGGGGGCCTGACCCCTGCAGTGTTTGTCGCCAGGCCGCAAGGCACGTGTGTGCCGAGTTTGGTGCCAATCACTCCAGGCGTTCCAGCAGGGCATGGCGGACGTTGTGTTTTGCACCCCTTCTCGCCCCCCACACCGAGGGGGGGCTGAACCTGGACTCCAACGGCGTCGGGAGCGTCACCGCTTGCCCTGGCGACCCCAGAAACTACAGATTCAACACCGATTTTGGCCGTTTTCGACCGTTTTCATGTGGGGCCCCCTGTGCACCCCCACCCCCGGAGTCGCTGGGGGGGCCTGACCCCCATAGTGCTTGTCGCCAGGCCGCAAGGCATGCACGTGCCGGGTTTGGTGCCAATCACTCCAGGCGTTCCAGCACGGCATGGAGGACCTTTTGTTTTGTACCCCTTCTCGCCCCCCATGCCGAGGGAGGGGCCAAACCCGGACTCCAACTGTTTCGGGAGCGTCGCCGCTCGTCTCAGCGACCCCAAAAGCTACGGACTCGACGCCAATTTTGGCCATTTCTGGCCATCTTCACGTGGGGCCCCCTGCACACCCCCACCCCTGGGGGCGCTGGGGGGGCCCGGACCTCTGCAGTGTTTGTCGCCAGGCCGCAAGTCACGCACGTGCCAGGTTTGGTGCGTGTTGCTCCAGGCGTTCCAGCACAGCATGGTGGATGTTTTGTTTCGCACCCCTTCTTTCACCCCACGCCAAGGGGGGCCCAAACCTAGACTCCACCGGCTTCGGGAGTGTCGCCGCTCGGCCCAGTGACCCCAGAAACTATGGACTCGACGCCGATTTCGGCCATTTTTGGCCGTCTTCACGTGGGGGCCCCTGCGCACCCCTGCCAGCAGGGGTGCTAGGTGGCCCCAACCCCCGCAGTGTTTGTGGCCAGGCCGCTAGGCTTCCGCATGCCAAATTTGGTGCCAATCGGTCCAGGCGTTCCAGCAGGGCATGGCGGATGTTTAGTTTTGCACCCCTTCTCGCCCCCCACGCCGAGGGGGGGGCGCGAACCCAGACTCCGATGGCATCAGGACCGTCGCCGCTCGTCCCGGCGACCCCAGAAACTACAGATTCGACTCCAATTACGGCCGTTTTCGACCGTTTTCACGTGGGGACCCTTGCGTACCCCCACCCCCGGGGGCGCTGGGGGGGCCGACCCCCGCAGTGTTTGTCGCCAGACCGTAAGGTGTATGCGTGCCAAGTTTCGTGCCGATCGCTCCAGGCATTGCGGAGCCTATGCGCAACACACACACACACACACACACACGTTCTTCTTTATATATATAGATATTCCTAATTTCCTGGTTTTTCTGCTGGATAATGCTTATCTACCTCTTTACAGCAAGTCCTCATTAGGTTCTTGGAAACTACAAAACAATTTATAAGGAAATCAATCAATCAATGTTACCATAGGTGAATGACATATGTAAACAAGAGTTACAGAATAACTTTGGTCATTAAAAAGTCCCCAAACTTCTAAATAAAGACCCAAAGCACTTCTAATATTAAACATTAAAATAAATGTGAGCTGTACAGGCCAAATAAAACCCAGGCAGGCATATGGAAAATGTACAAACATCATACAGTGGCCCCGGCCAGAAATCAATTTTGTTTTCTCAACAACTCTAAAACAGAATGACTTATAATGAAATGACTATAAATGATGACTTGCTGTATTGCTTAAAAACAACATTTGCTAAAACAAGACTTTCTTGTTTCAGAAATCACACTGATTCTTCTATAGTACAGCAAAGCATATTTCTCTCTATGATAGACTGTTCCACCTTAAAACGCATATCTGAGAAAGACGTTATGCCTTTCAGCATCACCACCACCACCACTACCTCCTCCTCTAATGGCTAGTGGAGGAGTATTCCCACCATGGCCATTAGAGGAAGTGGCAGTGGGTGCACTGGACACTGAGGGAGAGAAGTAAGCCCACCCTATTCATCTCTTGGCATCCAGCATTGCGGTTGCTGCACAGCTGTCTCCACCTCTTCCCCCTCTTCTAATGGCCATTAGGAGCCCAGCATTCTCTCCATGGCCTCTAAAGGTAGTGGCAGTGCTGGATGCATATAGTGTTAAAATAGAGGAAGGCAGTATGTAAATACTTACATAGGTAGGTAAATGGGAAATTTCCTTCTAAAAAACTTTACTGTATACTATAATACAGATGTTGAGAGAGTTTGGGGCCAGTTCTCTGCAGGAGGGTCACTATGGCCCTCCAGGGGGTGCAAGGAGCTCACGGCCCCTTCTGCGAGCCCCACCCCCATGCCTCAAAATTGTTCCTAAATTTGATTATGACCCACATGGATTTCATAGCAAAACACCCCGAGTATACCCCTAAAACACTTTAAACAATTCTTTCTGCTTGGCAGCAGCATGATCATAGGAGTGCCATCATCACATTGCCATGCCCCTTATGGGTCTGGTTATCTTTTCGCCTGTCTGGGGCTTTGCCCTCTCCCACCCCATTTGGGAATTGCTGGTCTAAGGCTAGGCCATCGTATTTACCACTCAGGATACACTAAACTCAAAAGGAATCCTAGGTAAATTTACTTGGGAGTAAGTCCTACAAAACACAGGGCTATAGAAAGCATGTCATGACTATCTTTCCTACCACAAAATTTATCACAGCTTCAGATTACAGGGTAATGGCTATAAACTAAGCTTAAACTATACACTGTAGTTTTAAAGGACATTTAGAAATGGTTTTTCTCCTCACCAGTGTGTTAAAATCAATTACTCAGATTTCAGGGTGCTTTCTTTCCCTATTTAAAATAGTTACCCCACCTTCCTGCTCCAGAGGGAGGAACGTCAAGCAGCTTACAATATATTAAAAATAAGTAGAAACAATAATCAGATTAAACAACATAAAATCACAAAGGTTCCAAAGGGGGGGAGCACAAATCAAAGCTAGTATTCATAATTCTCAGATGGTCTAGCTAATTGAGACTTCATGGTGTATTTAGCAATTAATGACATTTATAAGCTGCCTTATAAATTGCCCAAAGCGGTAGACATTTTAAATTAAAGTCTGTCAGAGTTGTCCCTTTTTTATTTGTCATTCTCACAGAGAAGGAGATTTTCTTCTGGAAACTACTGTTGGTGAATAATAGTGAGATGTGATGCTTAGTGTGTCAAATAGAAGTCCCCTCCTCCTCACAGTATACCTTAAAATACTCCATGTCCTCAAAATAATTGAAAATGACTCATACACATTTTTAAGGCTGTTCTGTGGTCCTCAGTGGAGTCTCCAGCAGGACTGCTTGATATGAAAAAAAAATCCCGCCTTTTTTCCCCTCAGCCAACTTCTAGGCTATTCCACTGACCCCTGCAAACACACTTTTGTCCTTAAATATTTACTTCAGGTTTAGCAATTTTGCTTGACAGATATATGCATTACCATTTAAACAAAGATACTGTGGATTAATTAGCAACTTTTTAAAAAAGAAAAATGGTAAATTAATTGATAATACGAAGTGATCTCTCCCCTTGTCTGCCTAATGGAACATTCCAGTGAGGTTTCCCTCAGCTGCATAAATTTCAATGATTCTTTAGTTTCTTTGTTGTGACAATCCACAGATAGGTCTCACTTAATTAGAAATTTTTAAAAAGATTTATGTACACAAAATCTTTTACACATGAATTTGTATATTAGCTTAGATGGGCCATTCCATTATAAAATTTTAACATTAACAGCATGATTTTAACGTGCCAGCTCAAAAGATAGAAATATAAGCTGAAGGGTGTTTTATAACTTGCAAGCATGTACAAGTGAGGCCTTTTTATCTGTGAGGATTCCAACACTAAGTTTCACTCCACATGGGCCAGATCCTTCCCGCTGCCCAGTTCGGCTTCCTCCCCTCCTCTCCCCCTGCTCTTAAAGCACTTACTGGTTACCAGCACTGCTGGAGCACAGGTGGCTCTTTTCACTTTTCAGCCCTGAGGCTGGGTACTAACCGAGAACAGCCCTAGTGCTCCGTCCTCTCACAGTGTCGTGAACGTGCTTTACAGCACGTTTGCGACACTTTTAGCAGGCGACAAATGCATACAGCAGCAGTATGAGCTTTAAGATCTGGCCTTCATTCATTAATGCTGTATGCACTCTTAATGTCTTGAAAAACATTTTTCGTGCTTTTTGTGTAACAACACTAATGGGACCCATTCTCCTTAATAAAAATACAGGCTGAGCCTAATTATCCGCAGATTTTATATTTGCAGATTTGGCTCAACACAGGCCCTCCAGTGCCAGATTAGGCTCAACACAAAGCCTCTAAAGGCGACTAGAGCACGGCTCTGGTCTCCTCCAGAGCCTCTTCTGACGCCCGCACATGCAGCTGCGTGCAGCCTCAGCAGCCCTCAAAATGGCTGTTTCGGCTAAAACCAGAAGTAGTTTTTGCCAAAAATCCAATTTTTTTAAGCTGAAACAACCATTCTGAGGCCTACTGAGGCACTGTGCAGGCGTGCTCAGCTTCAGCAGGCCTCAGAAAGCCCTCTAGGCTCAACCAGAGCATGGCTCTGGTTGGGTTCAGAGGGGTGTGTGGGCAAAATCTGCTAGCATAATTACATGCAGAAGAACGGAACCCTTGAAGATAAAAAGGCCTATCTAGTACTTTATGTTCCATTAACTAATGGGTCATTCCTACCCTGACACCTTGTCACACAAGTGCCAGTGTGATACCAGTCATATCCTAAGCCTGGCCAGGAAGGGTGTGGGAGAAGGTGTTGTGTGGAGAATCACCCCACAAGAGGGATTCCCAGGGTCTCTGGTCTCCTTTGGGAAGGAGGCGCATTGACCCACCAGTTGTCAGGACTTGGTTCACCCAGTGTGCGTTACTCCTGCTGGAATGAAGCTGTGTCTTTAACCCAGAAATGCACTCCCACTCAGATGTATCCCTTCGAGAGAACTCACCAAAAGGATAGAAGGAGACGCTGATGGAAAGAATGCCAGCTGGACTTTGGTGTCAAGATTTTTTAAAAAAAGAAATATCTTTATTAATAAAGGACGCAATTGGCCGCAAAATGCGCGTGCAAAAAAGGGCACCCAAAATTGTGTGCCAAATGGACAAACACACATATATTTATACCTTCGAACATGTAAAAGAGGAGCAAAATAAACAACCAATTGAATGTGTTTGATAGTTCTGCGATCAATTATTGATAACCTGGGAAGTGGGGGAACCCCGGGTTGGTTGGTTGGCACTTTTCTGGTTGCTGGTTGGAGGGCTTGACCCCCCCACCTGAGTTGAGATGATTTCCCCCTCCCTGAGGAGGGTTGGGTAAGAGCAATTTGTCACCGGATAAGGGGAGGAGGTTTGGTGCCATAGCTGATAAAGGCTAAATGGGGTGACACAATTGTGGTGGAAAGGTAGGATAATAGAGGGGCTGGGAAAATTATTTTGGAATGGGCAACACTGGGAGAGGACAAGGGGTCTCCCAAAGGGCAGGGGAGATAGGTGGGGTGCTCAAGGGACAAAGGGCAGTCACTATGTAATTAAATCTGGTACACACATTTCAGTGGAATACATTTCATTTACATCCCCCCCCCCGAGTTTTGGCAGAGGCGCCAGTTCTATGGCTTGATTGTGCAACTGTCATGGGGGTCTGCACATCCTTTCCCAATCTGCCACCTTCTTCTTTGCAGCTTGGTTTTCCGACATCCATTTTGTCCTTTCCCATCAGCCCCTGGAGGGGCAGCCATTTTCTGGGGGCCCCCCGAGGAGCCCCTTTGTCTTGTTGCTTCATTTCCCCCCCCACGTATCAAGCAGACACAAGTCTCAACCTCTAACACAGCCCAACATTCTAGTTCCATCATAATAACACTTTCTATACATAAAACCTGCATTTCATTCACAAAAACCCTGATTTCATTCATGAAACACGCACAAATCCTCTTTGTGCTTTCCCTTTGACAGTTTGTGAGTTCTTACAGCCGTGAATCTGACAGCCGGCCGATCCTTGCAGTTGGGGATTCCTTCGTTGGCTCTGCGGTTTGACAGTTTGTTTAAGGCAGTATGCCGGGTTAACAAGCGATAATCCAATCATTGCTGACCGGCTGCTGGTCTTTAGTGTTTTCTTCCCCAGTCTTGCAGAGCAGTGTCAATGAACCGGGTTCGATTCCCAGGTTCCTCGCTCCTGTCAAAATGGGGAGTGGGACTTCAGCAAGATGTGGAAGGGCTGGTGGCTCATGGAGGTCCCGAGTTTGAGTCCCAAGACCCTCCAGGCTATAACATGTAATGGTTGCAGGAGAAGAAGACAATAAGGGGGGGTCGTGGCAGGTGCGAATCCCGCCAGTCAGAGTTTGTGTTGGTTGCAATGGGGAATGGGGAACGGTCATGGCGGGCTCAGGCCCCGCCAGGCTCAGTATTCATGATGGATGCTTGAGATGGAGGGAGAGTTCAGGGAGGGTGACCAGCTTGGACCTGGTTGCCTCTTACTATACGTCAAAGGGAAGGAAACAAAGTGCAGCCAACCCAGCAACATTGCCAGTGCAGCCAGCCCACATCAACTGCCAGCATCCCCAGCAACTACAACACCACCCAGATGCCATCACAGGCCATGGTGGTGCTGCCACAATGGCTCCACAATCTAATGATGCTGCACAGACCCCTCCAAAACCTGCTCACTGGACAGCAAAGCCACCTGTCATGCCTCTATACTGATGGAACAGTTGCACTGGTATACATGACATATACATTCATATGATTGAGCCTTTTGTTTCAGAGCTTAGAAGGCAAATTAGTAAATTAGGCTTTAATTGTATGTTTGCGACACCCTGAACCAGCAAAGCAGCAGCCATGCCGGCGGAAAGACGTGTTAAGATTGCACTCAAGCTGCATCAGCTGAGTGTTGTTGCAAACGTGTTGTAAGGCGTGTTTGCGCCAGCATGAGAATCACTGAGCAGAGAGCAGCGTTGGCTCAGTGACACTGTCAGGACTGTGAGGTAAGTTGTTCCCATGCCGTCCGAGTATGGCCAGAACGGAGCCTTTTGGGGGGTGGGGGAAGGCAGGAGAAATGTAGAGTGTGGAACAGGATAGGGAGAGGATGGTGGAGCCAGGAACTGGCTGTGGCAGGGCACTTCAACTTGCACCTGCTAAGCAGCAGGCCTAGATCTGAGGAGCCCCATCATCCTGGTTGGGGCTTACCCAGGGTCAAGGGGAAACATTCCCTTTGCTCCAGCACAGTCCTAACGTGCATTAGGATGCAGCACAGGCTTGCTGGCCTGCCTGCTCCTGCACAAGTTAGGATTGTGCCCTGAATATTGAAACCAGGTATGACTTTTCTACAAAGAGGAAGACTGAGCCAGAAGACACCACAAGTACCCGTGTGTCCAAGAACAGGGCAAGTCCCAGAAATACCCCCAAATTGTTACTTCAGGAGGAGTATCCACATCCAGCAGATGCCAAGGTGTGGTAGCTGGAGAAAAGGACTAGTGCCAGTGTTGTCATTCAGGGGGAACGGACCAGAACAGGCGTTCCGGATCCTAACAGGCTCCGTGGCTGGTTCCAGGTTCCTGACAAGTGCCAATCAAAAGTGAGTTCCTGTTCCTAAATCATTTGAATGACACCACTGACTAGTGCCCAAATCCTAACTAATTTTCCAGCACTGACATAGCTGTGTCATTGGGGCATGTGCTGCATCCTGCAGTTAGGGGACAGGCACAGAGGCCTCAAGGTAAAGGAATGTTTGTTCCCTTACCTCAAGGCTGCATTGCCTTTATTCCAGTGCTGGAATGTTGGTTAGGATTGTGCCCTAGGACATAATAAGGATCACACAATTTCTCATTCTGTGCACATTTAGCTCACTGAACAAATATATTGAAATATTTAATTGCAGTAGCTGTTATATAGAACATTACATTCACATCTCTCATGATAAAGGAGATCCCCTTAGGTGTAAATGTGCAGTGATAGCAACTGACAAGACCAGCAGCTTAGGAAAAATAAAAAACATATGCTTACATACCATTCCATAAGGTTTATGGGTCTTGCTTTGGCTGAATCAGCTCTGCTTGGCAACTTAATGTGCTTTTTTCATGTTTTTCATCATGATTTGATTTACCATGTGATGCAAGCCCAGAACAACAACTGACAGGCATAGCACTTGGAAAGCGTAGACAGTTAGGTAGCAGAGGATTTGACTAGAGTGCCAGTGTCTTCAGAACACAACTGCATCCAACAATACTGTCAAGCAGATTGAAGACAGTACCTCTACCCATGACTCAGTTCTACTTAGATGCGTAAAACAATGAATTGTAAAGTTCTCATTTCATTCTCATACTAGAAATCTCACATGGCAACTGCTGGATTTGATTAGCATAATTGCTATGTATTCAGCGTATTCTGCCTAGTTGAAAACAAAACACAGGGACTGCAATTCTAACACTTGTTAACGTTCAGCAACACTACTACTTAGAATTTATATACCCTTCCATTTGCATTATCATTACAATAACTGTATACAGGTTGAGTGTCCTTTATCCAGACTGCTTGGGACAGGAAAGTGTCTGTGGATTTGTCTGGATTTCAGAATAATTGCATTAATGTAATAATAAATGCTTTTTCTTGCTCTTTTCACTGTTACCCATTTGGCTGGCCTCTTTGACATTTTTCAACTATGTTTGCACAGGTACATACCAGAGAGCAGAGAATACAACTTATAGCCTGTAACTGCACTGTATGTGAAAATGAACACAAGGCCTTCTAATGTTCATATTTCAGAAAGTTTCTTTTTTGAGTCTTGGACAAAAATGTCTGGATTTCAGAATAGTCTGGATTTTGGATGTCTGGATAAGGGGTAATCTACCTAGACAGGCTGAACCTAACTATCCGTGGATTTTAGATCCATGGATTTGACTCAATGTGGGTCCCCCAGATCCGTGTTAAACCAGGTAAAGCTCAATTTGAAACCTTTGAAGACGACCGGAGCTATGTTCTTCTGAGGACTGCTGAGGCTGCGTGGGTCCTCCTGCGGCCTCAGCGTGCCTCGGAGTGGCTGTTTTGGCTGAAAAACATCACTTCCTGGTTTCCAGGGGAAACCGGAAGTGACATCATTTTTAATGCCTTATAAGGCATTAAAAATGTCATTTCTAGTTTTCCCTGGAAACTGGGAAATGAACTTTTCATCAGATAAATGATTGCAGATATTATTATCCTATGTAATGAAACATACAATTGGAATGGCTTCAGAGGTCAGCCACGTTGGGCATTGGCCCGCATGCCTCAGGGTGCCCATCTTGCTAAACTGACCCTGGAACCGTCAATACTGGTGACAGTAGTAGTACTCAATGTGCCATGGGAGTGGGGAGGGGGCAACTTGGCAGATGATGCCGGAATTTGCCCGACAACCTCTAGCAATCCTATGCAATTCAAACTATAATTCACAGCTCAATCTATGCTGCTGTGGTTGGACCATGTGGCCTCCGCTGTATCCAACACAGTTTCGGAGCAGGCTGGAGGTCTCCTTGGGTAAGGGGATAATTTCTCCCTACCCTGTCAACTCTATGGGGCTATTCTGATCTGCACCAGATAACCCATCAGACCTGTGTAAGGCTGCCAGGCCTGCTCTGCTGATCACAGGTATGATCCGTTCCCATTCTGCCCTTCCTCCGCGCATAAATTCTCCTCCATCCTCCTGCTGTCCACCTGGCATGACCTTACCTGCTCCATTGGGCAGTAGGCTTGGCTGCAACACTGATGAGGCAGCGCAGGCCTTCCTGCCAGCGCTGCTTACTTTCAGGGTGTCCAAAAGCGCTTTATGGTGCTTTTACGAGCTTTGTGGTCACAGCACCGGTGCTATCCGTGATTAGGATTGTGCTCTCAATAAAGCAATGCATACATCTTGTCTTGTCTAAACTGATCTAAGTAAAATAAAAATTTGGGGCTGGGGAAACCTTCAAAATGCAGTAATGCTCACCGTGGGACAGTTACAGCCACAAATATGATTCAGAGCCTTGGTCTATGCATTTAACACCATGGTCTTCAAAGTATATTTTGGGAATTCTTCCCACATTGATTTGGCTGCCAGGAAATCCCTTTGTCTTATTCACAGAACCAGCTATGTGAAGCAAAGCATTCTGGGTCACATTCTATAGTGACTGGAAGGCCTTACTGACTATGCATTGAGGGCGCAATCCTAAGCAGCACAAGACTGGTGAGGCCGACGGACCAGCGCCATATCCTGTGCTGCTTAGGAGAGGCTGGAGCCTCCCCATGGCAAGGGAATGTTTGCTCCCTTACCATAGGGGAGGCTCCAGCCTCCCCTATGCACTCCTCGAATCTGTGCCTGCTGTTTAGGAGCCGCGCAGCCTCCCCGAGGATGTATAGGATTCAGCCTTATGGTCGAATCCTGGACCCGCGCACAACTCCCCTCCCCCTGCCATTCCCATGTCCAGATGGCTGGCTTTGACCGACATAACGGTCCTGCTGCCTTAGCGCCAAAGCGGGGGTGCTAATCTGCGCTCCTGCGTCAGCGCTGTGTGCAGTGTTGACGCAACCCTGTTGCATCAACACTGCGTGAGTTATAGGATTGCGCTGTGAGTGTGTGTATGTAGAAAACCATGGGATCTAGAATATTAATTAGATATTGGATGTCACTAATTAGATTAATTAGATTAGATTAGAATATTAATTAGGTATCGGATGCTTCTGAGTTGAGCTGAATTGCAACACTTACATATGCAACATTTAATGAATCAGTTATTATGAGTCCCTCTTATTATTATTATTATTATTATTATTATTTTATTATTATTTATTGTCATTGTGTTACACAACGAAATTCACTGACACCCGGAGACCAAACCAATACACACACTAAGTTCCCGACACTCCCCCCAACCCCCCATACCATCCACCCCCTAAAATTCCTCTTCTAAACACAAACATCCACATAATAGACAATTGTACAGTCCGACTGCCCCTATCTACTGATACTTAAGTTCATTGTTCAATGCTGTCATGGCTCTAGGGTAAAAGCTGTTTATAAAACGTGTCGTCCGAGTCTTGATGTTCCTATATCTTCTTCCAGAAGGCAACAGTTCAAAAAAGTTGTAAGCAGGATGAGAAGAGTCTCTAAGGATATTATGTGATTTCTTTAAACAGCGGGTGGCGAAGATGTCATCAAGGGTGGGTAGCTGAAGCCCGATGGTATACTGGGCCACTTTAATAATTCTCTGTAGTGCCTTTTTATCCCCTACAGAGCTACTCCCATACCATACTAAGATATTATATGTCAGGACACTCTCGATGGTACTACGATAATAGGCCAGAAGTAGACGCTGAGAAAATTTGATCCTTCCAAGCACCCTAAGGAAGTACAACCTCTTCTGCGCCTTCTTCACCAGCATATCGACATTTAATGTCCATGTGAGGTCCAGTGAGATGTAGGTACCCAAGAATTTAAAACTGCTAACCCTTTCCACCTCCTCACCATTTATATACAGAGGCAAATACGCATCTCTTTTTCTCCTGAAATCAATTATGAGCTCTTTAGTTTTTTTGGCATTGAGTGTAAGATGATTTTCTTTACTCTTATATCCCTATTTTAAAGTACTTCAGGAAAATCAGTATTTGATTATCTATGAGGTTTTTACATAGTTCCAATTAAATGTTGCAATACTGAGGTCTAACACTACAGTATAAAGAAATAAACCTTTGTAACATGTTATAATCGTTCTCTACCTGGCATGCATAGCAGTGGAATATAAGTATTGGGCCAACAGTACATTTATTGTTCTTAGTGACTGATCTGCCTTCATAATTAGACAGTATGATGAATAGCTATTTCTAATATACCTCATATTCTTTTAAGAAACAACTATGTCTGTTGAAATAAGCACATAAAGAATTGACAATAGTACTTTCAACTATAATAGCCCTTTAGTGACTTTCTTTACCAGTAATTTTTTTTTTGTTCAGAAACTGCTCTGTAAAAATAAGCCATACGCAGTAATGACTATTTTAAAAGGCTTGTAAAAAGGCTCACATGCCAAAAGTTATTGTTATTGTCCTCCTCGAAAACAGTTTAAAATTAGGCCACATCAGATAATGTATTTCTCAATGGAGATATACAGATATGGGAAAACACAACAAATAGTCTTTGGAACCTTATAGACTAACAAATTCATTCCAGCATAAGCTTCTGTGGATTACAGTCCATTAGGTCAGATGCATAAAATGAAATCCTCAGCAGACAGGTACATATATTTGTATAGAATTTCATTTTTAAAAAATAAAATTTGCAAGAGGAAATAAAAGACAGCTGATCTTGTAACAAGCTTAAAATGATGCAAGATAAGCACAGTGACTATTCAAAATGAATGATAATGACATCAGAGCAACACTAGGACAATTAATTATGTAATGTGATAAGAAACCAGGTGCAAATCAGACCTACTCCTGTGATTATGTCAAGTTTTGTTATAAAGTTTTTGTTCTAATTCAGCCTTTCTCTATCTAATATCCCTTTGAAGTGTTTCTGTTGGAGGACTGCCATCTTAAAATCTGCCCAGGAATAATTTAAATGGATGATGCCATTCCTGATGTCAAATGTGTATACATTTATTCCATGTACAGACTGACCCCTTTCTCCTTTTAGGCAGCAGAATGACAGTGTTGGCAGATAATGGCATATATTACATGGTCTGAGAGCACAATCCTAACCTGGAGTTAAGCCGGCATAGTTAAGCCAGCAAAGTTTGGCTGGCACAAGGGCATTTGGACTACTCTGAGAGTCAGGGGGGATGGTGCAGGTCTGTGTGCTGGCCTCTCTGACTCCAAGAGTGGTCCAAACATACTTTATGGTGCTGGCCAAACTTGCTGGCCTAACTGTGCCGGCCTAACTCCAGGTTAGGATCGCACCCTGAGCGAGCAAGGGAGAGGCCATGACAGGCCAAGAGAGGGCGCTGGCAAGCTGAAAACGCAAGCGAGCAGTCATGATTGGCTAAGGAACTGAGAAAGCTCTTGCCTGCCCAAACTCCCGCTCATGGCCCACCATGTTCTTTTGGCAGGGTGGGTGTAGTCAGTTGGCAGCCAGCTCAGGTGATGTGCAGATGTAATTGCAGGGGGCACCCCTTAATAGTCCACTGCTCCTCTTAGGAGCTTCATTAGGCAGTTGCTTTACTCCCCCCCCCCAGTGGACCAGCCTTGTTTCTGCCTGGCAGCAGCTCTCCAGAGATGAGTCAAGATCTTTTGAAGTTGCCATCCCATGCTTGAAGTTCAGAGTGCTCCTGTAGCTCTTATAGCTTCAGTCTTCTTGAAGGAAGCTTGTGGTAGGAATAGTGTTGTGAAGTGCTGAACTATATGATGAAGGAGATGCTGTCTTGCACTGTATCCTCCGATCTGTTTTAAAATTTTGCATGTACAGGTCTAACTTTTTTATACACTGATTTTTGATCAACAGATTAGACTCAACACTGATGGCCACTGCAGATAAGAAGGACTCTGTCAATCCCTGGAGAAAAGGAAAAAAGCATGACCCTTTACAATCCTCATTCTAAAAACTGCTTTTCTAGGGGGTCAGACTATTAGAATTGCTATTTCGCAGCTCACTCTTCAGCAAGCAGGGGGTGCTTTTCTTACAACAAGATGCAAAATAGCACTTCTAACTGACTGCCTGACTCCTGTTTTGTTTTAACTATTTTTTATTTAACTTAGTTGTTTTATATCAGTGAGGAGTCCCAGAGCAAAACCCCAGCAGATACCAAGGTCCCACCTGAACTACACTAAAGTGCAGCACAGATCAATAGGCTGCATCTCACATTATGCAAGTTACCACCTAGGGTTGCCAGGTCCAGAATCAAAGAGAGATCCTATACATTGAATATTTACATCAAAGGTACCGTTTTACTAGATGCTTGCTTTTTTCACCACAATTTTGCACTAATGAAAAAAGTCACACCCAGTGAAGTGTTGCCTTTCAAAGCATCCTTAACAGGTACAGGAGCCTTCTTATTGTCTGGACTGAAGAATATGAGGGCGCAATCCTAACCTGGAGTTAGGCCAGCACACTTAGGCCAGCAAAGTTTGGCCAGCACAAGGACCACCATAAAGTATGTTTGGACCACTCTCGGAGTCAGAGAATTGCGCCATCCTCCCTGACTCAGAGCGTGGCCAAATGTGCTTTACGGTAGCCATTGTGCTGGCCTCACTGTGCTGGCCTAACTCCAGAGTAGGATTGCGCCCTGAATGTCTGTAATCACAATTTAAACCTGTTGTGATATTCTGACCTGTGAGGAATGTTAGAACTGAGCATTGTAGCTCTATTCTCTAACACACAGGAGTTCTCAAACAATTATAGTCCCAATGTGACTGGATGTAGTACACATTCTGCGGCTGTGTGAAAGCCTTCTAATAGTGTGCTCTGATGCAGTGGAAGCAGAGACCTATGCCCTAATGGCTCAATCAGAATCCTAAGCTATCCTATTGTATCAGGTTTTGCATTGATAAAATAATTCAAAACAGTTAACTCACGTTACTGTAGCTATAATTGAATGAGAAACAGAACCCTTATTTTAATAAAATATTAACTTTGCAAGCACATTAACACATTTTATGCTGTTCCCAGGAGAAAGGACAATCGCTATTACAAGTGTAACATCTTCTGTGCTAAAATTAAAAAAGACAGACGGCGCACACTAAAAACAATGGCTGTCACTGTGAACATTTCAGTTGAATAATATTGAGTAGAACAAGCTTTTTAAAGTGTTATTTATTGATTACTGCAGTTAGCACAGTTACATGAATGCAGTGTCAGTTCAGCAGTCATGGGTAGTTGACAAATGCAAATTATGAGATCAATTATGTTTTCTAGAGCTGAAGTCTTATTAGGAGAATGGAAGAGGTGCAGAGACAGTGCAATTAGCAAGTCAGTACTGTACAGTTATGAAGTCCTGCAGTTACATTTGATGCATGGATTTGACCTAAGATTTTTGTTACAAGTGCACTTTTAAATGATGCATCTGGCCTTCAGGGGGCGCCTTGAATGCTATTCGGCCCACTATGTGAAATGTGTTTGACACCCCTGTTCTAGACCAATGTCCCCATCATCTATACACCTCTTTTTCTGCCTGCATTCTGCCTCCATCCAGGTTTTTTAAAAATTAAATTGGGAAGTGGGGGAAAGAGAATGAAAAATATGACAATGAAGGTTGTGGCAGGTGGAGGGAGAGGATAGTGGGAGCTGAGGGGGGCAAATAGGAAGGTTGGCTGTGAAGAGATAAGGAAGGACTATAGGAAGAGGAAGGACTGGAACTAAGGAAAAAAGAAAGAGGGGCAGCAAAGAAGACAGAGGTGGGAATCACAGAGTGGGGATCACTACACTCAGTTTTGCAAGCAGTCGCTCCCCCTTCTCTTCAGAATCATTCCCAGCAGCTAGAGCAAAACGGAGGCTACATTGACTATGAAGAGGGGGAGCGGCTGTTTGCAAAACCTAGTGCTGTGATCCCCCTCTAGGTATGCCTCTACTTGCTGGTGAGGACTCTGAATGCTCTTCCATTAAAAAAATTACCTCCACATAGAAAACGGGTATGCCAGAGGGAAGGCTAGGTTAAAAATCCTCCCCCTGGCACCTCGTTTTCTATGCAGAGGCCCTCCCCCTGCCCCTGCACTGGTCTTACCTGGTCTGGTGAGCATCCTTCTCTCTATTGACGTGGCAAGTAGCACTGTCACAAAGTGTTTTATGGTGCATGTTCCACTGGTGCAGCAATTAGCGAGAATTGAACAATTTGTCCAATATATTTTGGACTAAGCTATCCTTAATCCAATATATTTTGTCTTCTTTTATAAGGGATTTTATATCAGCAGCAAAGACACACACACACACACACACACACACACACACACACACAGAGAGAGAGAGAGAGAGAGAGAGAGAGAGAGAGAGAGAGAGAG
>JAJKFI010000101.1:3453356-3523718 GCA_029204185.1 Lerista edwardsae | reverse complement strand
AGAGAGAGAGAGAGAGAGAGAGAGAGAGAGAGAGAGAGAGAGAGCACAGTTATTAAGAGATAATGAATACTGTAATTTGTGTCAGAAGCTAGCATCGTTTCTACATGGAATCAGCATTGAGAGAAACCTTTTATAGATCAGGATGTCATAGATTTGTGTCAACAAAGCTATGTGAATATGAATGCTTAATAGAGCTTAGAAGAGAATAATTGATCTGATAATAAGAATAATGTAAATATATATTTGGTTGTGGAAATAATACTGGATATTTGTAGAGCTAATAGTCTTAAGAGTTAGCAAGTGGAAAGGATGTTGAATTAAGAGAGCACGTAAGGGTAGTGAGTTAGAAAAGATTCTAATGATAACATGCCTAACATAAATGGGGGGTACACACTTTCTCTAACATTTTACACATCTGGGCACAGATATTCAGGTTATGGGGTGCTGAGAAGGTACTGCTATCACAGTTGGAACGTCACCTCAAGTCTCACATTTTTCTTTGTGGTGTGGTAGATCACTTTGATTGTTCTGTCCTTAAAAACTCATGGTGGAGCCAGTGAGATTCAGTAAAAAGCCACTGCTGTAGTAGGAGAATTGTGAAAAAGTTGTGAAACTTTGGGAGAAAGCTATGAAGATGATAAAAAGATCTAAAAGGAAAATTATAAGAGGAAGCTGAAGGAAGTGAACATATGAAGCGTCAAAAAGAAGTCTTAGTATTAATGTTAGAAAGAAAATAACCAAATGTTCATCCCATCCACATTAAACAATGGGTCTAAAACACTGGGAGGTAGAGTTAAATGGGCAGCGCAATCCTAGCGTTGACACAAGGATTCAAATCCAATTGCGTCGACGCAAGGGGCGGAGTGCCTGCACGCGGGCACTGACTAGCACCCCGCGTTGGCACTGAAGCTCTGAAGCCAACGCTGCTCGCAGCTTCTGCTTCAGAGCGCCGACGGAGCACTTCCCTTGCGCCGACCAAAGACAGTCGGCGCAAGGGATTCTCCGTCCCCTTTCGGGACAGGGACTGGTGGGAGGGGGGAGGCGGGAGGCGAGACCTGGGTGGGCTTGGGAGGTGGCCGTATGGCCACATCCTAAGCCCATCAGCGAGGCTGCACGGCCCCAAGTCAGACCGCGCGGTCTCCTTGGATCTGTGCCCGCTCTTTAGCGGCGCAGATCCGAGGAGCACATAAGGGTGCATACGGTAAGGGTGCGCATTCTCCCTTGCCGTGGGAGGCTGCAGCCCATCCTGAACAGCGTTGGATTTGGCACTGGCCGGCCGGCCTTGCTAATCCAGCACTGTTCAGGATTGCGCCCTCAGTGTTAGGAAAATATGCTAACAGCTCAATTCAATTCTCAAAAGGAAATCCGACTGAGCTCAATGCAACTTACTTGCAGGTTTAGAATTGCAGCCTACCTTTATCAGGAGTTCAGTAATGACAAAAAGTATGTACAAAAAGAATGGTCAAACGGATATTTCTTTCCTTGAATGTTAGAAATCAATACTGAAATGCGTATTCTACAGTGGCGTTCCTACAGATGGGCAAAATGCTATGTTTTGCAGGAGCCTAAGTTCCTGCATAATACAGCCCCTTTCCCTTGTCTTCAGAGCCATTTGCAGCTTGGAGAGCAAAGTCTCTGAGCAAGCTCTCCATGCTGTGAATGGCTCTGGAGATGAGGGGGAGGGGCTGCTTTACACAGGAGCTCAGGCTCCTGCAAAATGTAGCATTTTACTCTCACCTTTTAGGAAAGCCACTGCTGAAAGCTAGTCTTTGCCCCCCCCCATTTATCCTCTCAATAACCTTGTATGATAGGTTAGTCTACCCAAAATGGCTGGCCCAAGTCTCCCCAGTAAGCTTTGTAATTACACAGGGCTTCAAAACCAGGTATTCCTAAGAAAGTCCAGCACATTCTTCACCACATCTCACCAACTTTTGATGCTTTAAGTATTTAATGGTCTGGGACCAGATAATCTAATAACCTCATAAGAACTAAACATAAGAAGAACCCTGCTGGATCAGACCAAAGGCCCATCTAGCCCAGCTTCCTGTATCTCACAGTGGCCTACCAGATGTCTCAGGGGGCACACGAGACAACAAGAAACCTGCATCCTGTTGCCACTCCCTTGTACCTGGCATTCTGAAGTAGCCTATTTCTAACGTAAGGAGGTTGCACCACCCATCGTGGCCTATAGTCTAAAGTGGACTCTTCTTCCAGAAATGTCCAATTTCCTCTTAAAGGCACCTAGGCAGTGGTGTCATTCTGTAACGAACTAACGGAACAGTGGGCGGGACTTACCGCCTGATTGGCTGCGCGGGTCTGACACGTCGCCACCGTTCCGAGCCCCGCGCAGGCACCCCTGGCTTCGGAGGGGGTGCCCGCTTGCCTGGGTGGCGCGCTGGGTGCTGCGGAGAGCCGCGGAGGGGCACGCCACCCGGAAGAAGCCCTCCGCGGCGGAACAGCAGGCGGCGACGCGTCGCGGGCCCCTGTCAATCAAGGGGTAAGTCCCGCCTGCGTTCCGGTAGTTAATTATAGAATGACACCACTGCACCTAGGCCAGATGCCATCACCACTTCCTGTGGCAAGGTGATCCACAGATTCATTACCCACTGGGTAAAAAAGTATTTCTTTTATCCTCATTTATCACAAGGTTCATAATAAGGTTGCAATGAAATGACAGAATGAAGAAATACTTCATTGGTAGCTAGGGGAAAAAGAGAGTTAGATATATATTCTAATGGGTGCTATCCCTGTTCCATTGCTAGGCTAATTGTCTCTAGATGCAACAAGTTTGCTGGAGGAGATGCAAAGTTACTATGGAAGCTACACTTTGTATATCACAATTTCTGCAGTTAAAAGTTACGGGTACATCTGTTTCTGAAGTGCTATGATGCTATTATGTTAGCTGAGTATAACACTAGCACATAGCTTTGTCCCCCGTGGGGGCCAGTCTAGCTGTACTATAAGGGCAGGCTGCCTTGGCTATTCTTTGGCGAGTATCACTATTCGCTATTTTTTCAAATAGGACTGGGCACTGCACTCTTCACTTTTTTTTCTGTCCAAAAAAATTATAGTTTCGCAGCTGGGCCTCTGCTTTTGCACCTGCAGTTAATTGCATCCATATTCTTAAGCCCACAAATCATTTTTCTTCTGAGCATCTGTTCCTTTGTGTTTATTTGCACTTCAGTGATGTAGGCTTAATTTCTCCCATTTTTATTTCAAAACACACTAATGCTTGGTTTGTTTTTTGCTTAATGCTTTTTCTGTGAGTATTAGGGGATTGTGTTAAAAGATGTAATTTACTATTTTGTGTGTACTTAGTGCTTCCTGCACATTTCCACAGCTGAGTAGATACAGAAAGAATGACATACCAACCGTGGAAATAACATGGAACAAAGGTAGCAACTATGAAATGACACGTTCTTTTCACCCGTTCACCATCAGCTGCAGCTGTAGAATTCCACCGTAGAGCACAAATACCTTCATATCATACACTCTATAATTTAGTAAATTGAATGTTGACATACATTTAAAAAGAACTGTCCATTGTTTTCAGGTGCCACAGAATTGTATTGTACTGTATTATCAATAGGCATCCTTTTCTGGAAAACACATGCATAGGTTGTTTCTTAAAACAGACTGCAATCCTGGATATACACCAATTTCAACAGTAAGCCCCACTGAACGCTATGGGGTTCATTTCTGAATAAACATGACAGGATCAAATTGTGACATTGCAATCCTATGAGCAGTTATCTTTTGAACATGTGGGATTTTCCTGCAAGTAAACATGAAACTTCATGTCTCACTGAACTCAATATAATTTACTTTCGAATGTATTTGGGACGATGCTGTTAGTATTTATACACTCAGCTCTCCTATTGAAATTATGGAATTTAATGCTTAATTTAATCAGATTTGTGTCATGTGAATTCCTGTTGTTTGAATTACTTTCTATATATGTTTTAGGACAGTGCTTCCCAAACCTTTTAGCACCAGGACCCACTTTTTCCTGTGTGTGTATGTGGGGGGGGGGGACATTTGCTAGATTCTACCTAGAATTGGCAAAAGGAGAAGGGGGCGGCAGAGGATGAGATGGTTAGACAGTGTCACTGAAGCGATGAACATGAAATTGGGTGAACTCCAGAAGCTAGTGGAGGACAGGGAGGCCTGGCGTGCTGTGGTCCATGGGGTTGCAAAGAGTCGGACACGACTTAGCGACTGAACCACCACCACCACCACCTAGAATTGGAGGCCCAAGAAACTCCCTGTTTCCCAAAACCTTTATAGTCCTTTCAGAGTACCCAGGAGGCTGAATTGGAGAGCAAAGATATACAGTTGGGAATTTCCAGACCACACAAAAGCTGAATCTGGGTTCACATGTTATCTATACAACTCAAGAAAAAAATCAGAAAATATAACATTTTAATTTGAGGGTATGAAGATTACCTCCTACCATTCCAGCTAACAATTTTCTGGCATTCCAGCTAACAATTTTCTTCAGCATACTGGACAAGTATGCTTGAATTTTTTTTAAAAAAATATTTCATTAACTTTTTGCAACCCACTCCTGTGTCTCGACCCACAGCTTGGGAAACATGGTTGTTGAGACACTATCTACTTGAAGCAACTGACATATTGGTACTGTTCATAAAATTGGTGGGCATGTAAATGAATGTTAATATTTTTAAATTTATCATCCTCCTTTTCCTTTCTAACTGAAGGTGGCTGTTTTAAAACTTGTATTCTGTCATAGTGAATAAAGGTTGACTGCTAGACGGACTCCCGCCAAGTTGCATGCAAGTAAAAAATCCAGACTTTTTTTTAGGGGACTCGGTTAAAGTGGTAATTGCACCTGTCCTGTGTATATGTCCAGTTACAGCTGGCCAGGGATGTGCCAAAGGCACTAAGCCTGAGTCACGAGTCAAGTCACAAGTCATTGACCCTGTGACTTAACTTGTGAGTTATAACGCACACCCATCGTGACTCTTCTTGTGAAAAATTTAAAGTCATTTCAAGATGAGTCCGAGTCATTTCAAGAAACGTGTCACAAGTCAATTGCTTCCTTGAGCCCCAAGTGAGCAGCCCCTCCCAGTTGCCATCAGAGCCATTCTGAGCGGTGCTGGCAACAATGCATGTTGCCATTGCTGCTCGGAGTAGCTCAAGTAGTGAGTGGGAGGGATAGCTTACACATGCGCATGCAGAACATACCGTTCTGCTCCCTCCTCTGGCTACGCTACTGACCACAATGGAGAGGAAGAAAAAGCCAGTGAGCCAGGTGTCTATCTGCTGCTGTAGGATGAAGGGGATTAGCAAGCCTTCTGTACCTGTCAGGTGTGTTTCCCTGGCAGCAGATTTCTCTTAACAACAAAAGTCCCTTTTGTAGTAGAAGAAGAGATGCAGTTCCAAAGCAACAGATGTTATGTATGTATAAAAAGCATGGTTTGCAGTGTTTTGGGACAGGTTAAAAGGATTGTCTATTATATACCTGTAGGGGAAAAGTAGATACCATGCTACTGTCTTTCTTACAATGGATCTGTTTGCACAATGCAGGAGTAGCTTACACTGGATGGCTAATCTAGGAACCTGTTCATTGTGGAATTGTTTGCTTGCTCCATCTAGAGTTGCCACCTGCTGTTTGGCTCTTGGGTTTATGCATTTAACAGCCATACATGTTTGGTTTATACTCAACACTAACTGTAATTTACTTCAAGACAATCTTTATCTCCTAAATTCCAGGGAAAGGGCCAGAGAAGAAAAAGACATCAGCCATAGATTCATCCTTAGATATACAGTATTCTGCAGTGAAGGAGCTGCTACTGAGAGAAGATAAACATATAAAGCATGTTGGTTTCTGCTATGTGACCTACCCGGCAACACAGAGCACAATCCTAAACTGAAGTTAGGTCAGCATAAAATAAGGCAGCAAAGTTTGGTCAGCACAAGGGCCACCATAGTGTGTTTGGACTACTCTCGGAGTAGGATGGCGCATGTCTGTGTGCTGGCCTCTCTGACTCTGAGAGTGGTCCAAGCATACTTTACGGTGTCCCTTGCACTAGCCAAACTTTGCTGGCTTAGTTTATGCCAGCCTAACTCAGTTTAGGATTGCGCCCTCAGTGCCAAACAGGGCTAACTATTAGAGCTACTGTACATATTTCACTTAGGACTACCAGATGCAAATTTCACATGGAACCTGTATGTAGAAGCATATCTTGGGTGCTGCATGAGATGGGGGGCAAGAGCAATGGGCACCATTTGACAAAGGTGCTGTTTGCATCTCAGCCCCCCCCATCACAGCACCCAAGATGTGGGGGCATGCCTCTGAATCACTCTGAAATGAAGAAGTTCTGGAAGTAGGGGAGCGCAGTCCCGCCCCAAGCGAGAGAACCAGTGCACACTGGCTTCCTGACACAGGAAGCCAAGGGGGTATGCGGCTTCTCGCCGCTTCACCTGGCCACCGCTTGGGCAACATTGCCTGAGCTGTGGCCAAGAGAATCTGCGCCCCCCTCCCCACTTACTGAGCAGGAGAGGTGCATGGCTTCTCTGGGCCACCAGTTGGACAAAATTTCCTGAGCTGCGGCCAAGAGAAGCTGTACCCCAATATCATGAAGTCACAATGTTGTGTCATCAAAGGGGCAGAGACTTTCAGGCTGGGCATCACAACGCCCCAGTTTAAAAACCTCTGCTTTGATCATTGTATAAAAGAGTTGAATTTGGACAGGTGCAACTTTTGAGACTCTTCCATGATGAGCTGCACTTGCCCAAATTCCCTCTTCTATCCAATAGTTAAAGGTATAGGCACTCTGTCCCAGTTTGGATCTGGCATCTCTATTTGTAAGTGCTGTGCTTAAGGTCAGCCTTTGCAGAGAGGCACAGAATTTAAATTGCAACAGGGGGGAAAGGTGAAACCCTCCTGTGCCAGGGACCCAATCCATATGGAAACCAAATCCATTTGGAAACAGAATAAGATGTTGGGAGTTCCAGTCACACTTATTACCTGATATCTAGGTTGGCCCACAGAGTCAACAGTTAAAGAATTGGAGGAAGGGGATAAACCTGAAAAAATGTGCCGTATATGTACATAACTTGTTTTCAAAGACATCTTACACCTTTCAATCAATCAAACAGTATTTATATACTGCTTTTCCCAAAAAAAGTTCCCAAAGCAGTTTACAGGCAAGAAATAAAGTTAAATGGCTCCCTGTCGCAAAAGGGCTCACAATCTAAAAAAAATGCAGACCACCCCCAGCAACAGCCACCAGAAAAGACACTGCGCAGGGGTGAAGAGGGACAGTTACTCTCCCCCTGCGAAATATAAGAGCCACATCACTTGAAAAAGTGCCTCTTGCCCAGTTAGCAGGGGTTAAAAATGAAATAATAAGAATGTTTATCACACCAGAAAACAGGGAGCAAAGTTAGATAGTAGGCCCAGTTTCTTGAGATACAGACACACAAACTAGGAAATCCACTCAAAATGCATAAGGCATAGAAACACTTCCCTTGTATCTAGGCATTCCCCAAATTTCCCATGCCGTAGTCTGGGACTGCATAATATTGTATATATTTACATATATAGCTTCTTCTCCCATACATTCCTAAGTGGTAAAAAATAAAAAAGCCTATAGCTTTCTATTCCGAATCCACAATAAATACAAACATGATGGGACAGAGGCAGGGTTGCCAACTTTTGCATTTGCCTTGCTTCCTTGCAGCCTGTTGTCCACATTTAGCAGGTGAAGCTTTTCCCATCAATTGCTTCCATAGCAGGAAGGAAATCTGCATGTTCAGCTTAAAAGCATGACAGCTAGACCAGTAAATAGGCTCACAGCCTGGAAGCAGCAAGACATAAAAGCAGGGCACAAAAAGAGCCACTGGAAAAGACCTAATCAAGCTGAAAGAATAATACCTGAAATGAATTTAAGGAGAAAGAGCAGTTTCTTTTTTTGCTGCATATAATCAGCTCATGCGCCTGCCTGTGGACACAGGTGTAGGAGTTTACCTTGCTGGGACTTCCTAGGTCCCCTGGGCTTAATACTGCCAGGCCCTGATTGTCTCCTCAGCATGCAAAAATCAGTGATTAGTCATAAGGAAGAATGGTTACAGCCTTGCTGGCATAGCTTACTACAACCTGGAGAACTTTGATTGTCATCCTTTTTCAGAGCTTTTGTTGCTCTGTTTTTTTCTTTTTCTAAACTTTAGATCAAAAATGCCCTAGAAATAGGTTTACCAGATGTCCGTTTTGACTGGGATTATCCTGGTTTAGGGAGGCTGTCCCAGTGTCCCACCTGGTTTCACTATCCTGGTTTGCCCTGGACCCCATTTAAAGTAGAAGTGCATTTTTGTTGGAAGTGTTACTTCCTCATCAGGAAGACGTACTGAGGGCTGCCAAGCATAAGGGACACTAAAGCAATGCTGCTTTGCTTTGTGGAAGCGAGGAGACCATGTGAGGTGGCCAGCCAAAGACAGAGGTGGAAGGGGCACTAAAGCATGCTGGCTCCTTGCTTTGCATGTGGACACGAAGAGGCCAGCTGAAGACTGCTGAGAGGAGCACTACAGTGTGTGTCTTTGCTTTTGGAAGTCAGGAGTCAAGTAAGTATACAGTAAGTAAGTATACAGCTGTGGAGGCTTTTCAAGTGGGCTACTTTCTGCTTAGCTCCAAAATGTGGAATGTGTGTGAATGAGGAGAGGAGGCGAGGCGTTCATTAATCTCAGGAATGGAATCGGGAATGGCTGCTGGTGAGGGGGGGGGGAGCCAGAGTCTCACATTCAGCTGGGCCGATCCAAAAATTAAAGCTGCAGCAGCCACCACCCCCTGTGTGCTCAGTACTTTGCTCTCTCTCTCTCTCTCCATCCAGGAGCCATACCAGGGGACTACAGAAGAGTGAGAATATGTACAAGTAGAGAGGGGAAGCCTAGGTGCCTTTCAAGGGGGATTGGACATATTCATAGAGGAAACGTCCATCGCACACTACAGGCAGTGATGGGTATGTTCTAACTCCCCACACCCATGCCAGGGCCAGGTGGCCCAAGGCAAGCTTCAGGGCCTCAGAGGAGAGGCTCTCACTCCAGCAGGCAAGGAGCGGCACTGCGAGCCCCAGCCGGGAGAGGGACTACTCGGGAGGCAGGCAGGCTGGGAGAGTGGGGAATAAGCTACAGCTGACAGCTCCAGTAGCTCCAGCCAGGGAGAGGCAGAGCCACAGCCTTTAAAAACCCCAGTGGCCTATGATGAGGGTCAGTGGGGCTTGGGCTATTGGTAGATCTCTGATCTCTGATAAACCCCACGAGAGAAGGAACTAAGGTGAGGCAGCCCCCTGCCCTCTCTTCACTGACTGATTGAGGCCCTTTGTAAGGTGGGTTGGGGCTTCACCTAACTTGCTTCTGGGCTTGCCTGACTTTACAGGCTGAAGTTCTGCTGGGGTGCTGTTTACCTCCCTGGGGCCCAGATAGCCTGCTTTGGGGTCTCTCTGATTTAGCAGCTTCCCACCCCCTGCATGCACTTCCTCAGCTTCAGCAATTGGGGGGGGGGGGAGAGAGCAAAGTGTGGCTGGCTGTGTGAAGTTGAGAGACTCCTTCAGAATCATGATTTTTTTATTTGTAATTTTCTGTAAGTTTAAGGAACAGTGAAAGTTATTTATATTAGAAGTATGTTTTTTCTTTATTATTCAAATAGTTTAAGGTGTGCAGAAATAATGTGTAACTGCCTAATTTTATATCATTTCTGACAACCATGGGAGGGGGCACTAACGTTGGGTGGAGTGGCACCTTCAAGATTTTCTACATCAAAAGTAGCACATGATATGTTGTGGGTTGGCCACCCTTGGTTTAAAGAGAGGCACCAGAACTGTGGCGGGGGAAAGCACTTTGTTAGATGAGTGTGAGTGCCAGTGAGAGGAGGCAGAAACCACAGGGAGGATTGGGGTGCAGGTGCATTCAAAGATGCATGTGCATGGGTGCCTATGTTTGTGCACTGCAGCCTCCCAGAGCCATGTTACATGCTCTTATCCACAAGTATTGGAATCCCATTCAGCCCCATCAGAATCCCTGCTGGGTAAGTGCACACAGGATCATCTTAAGATCATTTGTTTCAGATTCCCCTCCCACCAGGGTAGTGTGCGCGCGCTCTCTCTCTCTCTCTCTCTGTGCTAGGTTCCCTCTATAACTCTGGTTTCTCCCCCCAGCAGGCCTGAGTGGGCACAGGGGTGGGGGGAAGAAAGTGCCACAGCATGGATCTTGGCATTACCCAGGCAGGCCAGCTCTTGTTTGGTGCAGAATTCAAACATCTCCTTCCTGAATGGAAAGAGGTGAGCTGGTGGGTGCCACACCTTAGTGCTGGGGGTACCTCCAGCCATTTTCACACCTGGAACACAGCCGCCTCTGGCCTTTACCTGCTTGTTGCCTGCTGGCACTTCAGGCTTGGCACCTGCTTTACACCTGACAACAAGTAGGGAGATAGGAGAGACTGCTGTGAGCAACTTCCAGCAAACCCTGAGAGAAAAGGCCCCCTTCCCAAATGTGCCTCAAACCCCAAATCACAACCCCTTCTTATTCACTTGGTGGGTTGCCTTCCCCTTCTCTCTCCCCCCCCCTTTCTCTCTGTAGACTGCCTGCTAAATAAATTCACCTGGGGCCCAGTTTGATGCATGTCTACTCAGAAGTACGTCCCATTATAGTAAATGGAACTTACTCTACTGTGGAGAGGACTACAGCTTTGGTGGGCCATCTCCCCTTTTCTCTGCAGCCTGCCAGTTTCCACCAAGTGAATTTCTGTCATTCTCCCTAGCTGGTGGGAAGGGTAGGCCTGCTCTTCTAAAATATCTTACATTGCAGTTTTTCAGGCTTTGAGTGGTTCTCAGGGGTGGTGGCAAGTTGTGCATGTGTGAGAGAGAGTCTGGGGGCAAACATATACCCAGTGGTGGCATTCAGATGATTTAGGAACAGGAACTCACTTTTGATTGGCACTTGTCGGGAACCCGGAACCAGCCACGGAGCCCGTTAGGATCCGGAATGCCCATTCTGGTCTGTTCCCCCTGAATGACATCACTGCATATACACAACAAATTAGCTCCAAATTGCCTGACAGGGGCGCAGCTTCTCCCAACAGGGCTCACGCATGCGTGCGCACGCTGTGCCTGGTGATACTCCAATTGGTCCCAGTTTCAACTCTAAAAATTGTGGTAAGTCTACCTAGAAAGCAATCTCTCGATCTTTTTTCATGACTAGATAAAGATGGACAGAGAGTCTATGAGTTGAATGGGAGGGGGGGGGAAACAAACGTGGAGGTTTTCTGCAGTGAAGTTAAGGCCAAACTGATTCAAAAATGAAGAGCAGCCATCATATCACTGCCCTCTGGTGGTGCAGTTTGGTAACTTGAAAAGGAGGAAAGCTTCATCAAAGATAATTTAATCAGTGAAGGGTTTCCCCCTTGTCCTTTGGTTTGGAATTAGCTGGACAAATTCCCAGAAGGAGAAAATAAATATTTCAGGGCACTTAGGATTTTGTTCCATTGAATTTTTTATGATAATATGCAGGGGGCTGGAATTCCTATGAGGAAAGGTTGAGGGAACTGGGTATGTTTAGCTTGGAGAAGAGAAGACAGAGGTGCTAGGATAACACTCTTCAAATACCTGACAGGCTGTCATAAGGAAGAAGGGACAAATCTGTTCTTATCTGCCTTTGACAGTAGAACTCGGTCCAATGGGTACGAACTGCAAGAGAGGAGATTCCGGTTGGACTGAAGAATTTCTTCACGATAAGGGAGGTTTGATAGTAGAATAGTCTGCCAAGGGAGGTGGTGGATTCTCCCTCACTAGAGACCTACAAGCAGAGGCTTGACAGGCACCTGCATGAGAGGCTCTAGGAGGATTTCCTGCTACAGGCAGGGGGGTAGACTAGATGACCTTGTAGGTCCGTTCCAACTCTACGATTCTATGATTTTTTGATACATATAAATATCTAACTTGCCTTGCCATTCTACCACATAGGGCGCAACTCTAACCTGGAGTTAGGTTAGTGACACTCCTTGACACAAGGGACTTGTACCAGCCCAGGAGTGTCACAAATGCACCGTAAAACACATTTCCACCACTCGGAGTCAGGAAGGCCGGCACACAGAGTGTGGTCCAAACTCACTTTATGGTTTGTTTGCAACACTCCTAGGCTGGCACAAGTCCTTTGTGTCAAGGAGTGTTAATATGGCTGCTCAGTTCTTCATGAACCACTGGTGAGTCCTGACCCACTGATCTATGGTAATCATGGCAATTTCCTTTGGGTGCTTTTTTATTTATTATATACATAATTTAGGAAGGCACTGAGGAGCTCCAGCATCTTCTGCAGGGTTGCAGGTAATGCTGGGCTGCAACGTTTGGATCATGCAGTATAGCATCTCCTGTTGACAAAGGCTGAAATCACTTTCCTGGGAATAAACCCCATTCAACACAATGGGACTTACGACTGAGAAAAGATGCATAGGCTTATGCTGAAAAATATCCTCCCACCATTTCCCCATGTCCAATGTGTGCATTTTCCTGGCTTATTTGATTTTTCTTTGCTTCCTTCTGAAAGTCATCAGAGAGCATAGGGCAGAAGGGCTTTAATCAATGAGTGTCTGTAAGGCATTTTAAAGGGACAGATTGCTGAATTAGGGTCACTAAAATATGCAGATTTCACAAACTCCCTGTGATGTAAGAACATAAGAAAAGGCCTTCTGGATCAGGCCAAGGGCCCATCTAGTCCAGCTTCCTATATCTCATAGTGGCCCACCAGGTGCCTCAGGAAGCCCAGTAGACAACAAGATGCTTGCATCCTGTTGCCACTCCCTTGCACCTGACATTCTGAAGTAGCCTATTATTAACGTAAGGAGGTTGCACCACCCATCATGGCCTATAGCCCACAATGGACTTTTCCTCCAGAAATTCATCCAGTTCCCTTTTAAAGGCATCTAGGCCAGATGCCATCACTACCTCATGTGGCAAGAGTTCCATAGCTTAATTACCCACTGGGTAAAAAGAGTATTTCCTTTTATCTGTTTTAACTCTCCCAACACTCAGTTTTAACAGATGTCCCCTGGTTCTGGTGTTGTGAGAGAGCGAAAAGAACATCCCTCTATCAATTCTATCCCTCCCATGCATAATTTTGTATGTCTCAATCATGTCCCCCCTCAGGTGCCTTTTTTCTAAGCTGCAGAGCCCCAAACGCTGCAGTCTGTCTTCATAACGGAGATGCCCCTGCTCCATAATTGTTTTCGTCGCTTTCTTCTACACCTTTTCCAGCTCCACTATGTCCTTTTTGAGATGTGGTGACCAGAACTGTATGCAATAAACTGTAAAAATCATCCTTGTAAAAACTGTTCAATCTTTACCTGTTTAGAGTATCAAAAGGGCAGCGTACCGTGCTGCATTTGTTGTTGTTCTGTATTGACCCTGACCCATTGAAAAACAACTTTCATTGTACAATGTAAGGCTAACCAAATTACAATTCTGTTCTGTTTGAAATTAAGAGCACAGTCCAAATGTTGCAGCACCCGGAGAGCAAGCCGTGCCGGCCCAGTTTTAATGAATAAGATGCAGCTTCTGATCAGTGTGGAACAGTATTTCTTTAACAAATCCAGTCCTCCATGTAACTGAATTACTCCATTCTTTTGTCTACACACCGTGGAACAAAGCTGGGTTGGTATGAGACTAATTTCTCATACTTGACTTGCACTATATTTGTAAATAGGATGTTGGCTATGCAGGAGAGTGACAAGTCAGTTGCACCCCTGGCCCATGCGCTGTGCGAGGCTAGGACCGCAGATTGGTGCCCCTTCGAAACTGCAGCCCCCCATTCACTGGGAGCCTCTGGAGCTTTGTACAACGTCTGCAGGTCCTCCGAAAGCATTCCGCAGCCTTCAAAGGCCTTTAAACCTTACTTCTGGTTTTCGTCGTAAAACCGGAATAGAAGTACTGTTTGCCCTCCAGAGGCTACAGAATGCCTTTGTGGGGGGGGGGGCGTGGATGCCGTTTGTGGCCTGCCTGACTATCTGGAGGGCTCCAGAGGGCAAATGGCAGCCGCTGGCAGGGCCCTTCAGTGCCTGGGATCCCGTGGCCCCTGGGATTCCCCAACAGGTACACCCCTGTGACAGGGTAAGATAGGAAAGTTGGGGAGGAAGTAGTGGAAAAGAAATCTGTGGGTTTCTGCCCCTTGGGACAGTATTTACTGAAGGCAAATTAAACTTCTTGAAATCATTTGTTCAAACTGAATTTTAGCAATTTGTCTCCCAACATTAAGAGAGCAATCCTAACCTGGAGTTAGGCCAGCAAAGTTTGTCTGGCACAAGGTGTATTGGAAAAGGCAGGAGCTACCCCAAGGAGTGACGGAATGGTATCAGTAATGGCCCCTTGTCCAGGTAAACCAGGGATTAGGGGGTTAATCTCAGAACTCCTGCAGCAGGAACACAGCTGCAGGCTGATAAGGGCTCTGGCTCTGAAGGGAGGTTAGCACAGGTGGAGATGGGTGTGGCTGATGAATTAAAGCCTGCCCACTGATTGGCTGGCCTCGGTATAAAGCTGGAGGCAGGAGCTGGAGGAAAGGAACCTTGGGTAGATGCTGGACTGATGGAGTGCTGGCTGGACTGCCTGCCTGAAGGACGGACTGAGGAACTGGCTGAAGGACTAGATAAGGTAAGGTTGTTTTGGGAGACTATTGTTGGTAATTATTGTATGTCTGCCACACATACAATAATTATAAGTATGTATGGCTTGGGCAAGCTGACTGCCTATTGTTTGTTGGTGGGGTTTGTTGATGCTAGACTTAGGGTAGTTTGGAGCTAAGCCAGTGATGAGGGCAGTCTGGAGGAGGCTGGCCAGCTGGTGATCCCAATCAAAGCTGCTGAAAGAGAGGAGGCCCAGTGGGTGAATGAACCCCCTCCTCTTGCCTACCTCTGCGGCTGCTCTGTGAGGAAACTAGTTAGCCTAGTGTGGGCATTAGGGCTCTTGGGGTGGCCCGGCAGGTAATTTGGCAGAACACAAGGGCCACCGTAAAGTATGTTTGGACCACTCTTGGAGTCAGAGGCCAGCACACAGGTGTGAGCCATCCTCCCTGGCTCCGGGAGTGGTCCATGCGAACTTAACGGTGGCCCTGGTTCCAGACAAACTTTGCTGGACTAACAGTGCTGGCTTAACTGCAGGTTAGGATTGTGCTCTAAAGCACATAATAACCGTTCTGAATAAGTATGGGTTGCCTGTGCATATGTGAGTTTTACTTGGCGTTTTAAAAATCATCCTATCCCAAATGATTATTGCAGCTTCCGCTTAAAACCAAAATCCTGAGAGTGAGTGTGCAAGAGAAACAATACAGTATTTCCTATGTTTTACCTTAAAACAAACTTCCCTTCACCAAATGTCCAGATTTAATTATCACATAAATTTTCCTTCTTCCTAGTGTCTTGCATCTACACCAGCACAGTAGCAACAGCCACTTCCTTTAATCCTTTGCAGACACTAAAAATCAAATGTTGCTTTTTATACATGTAGAACCTTATACCCTGGAACAGTGACTCTTTTCTTGGAGAAACTTTTGTAACTAAGGGGATCCTGCAGTCTGCTGCTGCCGCCAGTGGAAACACAGTGTTACCCTTGCAAGGGAAGGAAATTTTCACGTGTGTGTGTGTGTGTGTGTGAGTGAGAGAGAGAGAGAGAGAGAGAGAGAGAGAGAGAGACTGGCACACAACAGGACCTGCAAGAAAGGCGGTAACATTACATCTATTTGTGAATGAGAAGTGAAGGTTGACAAAAGGTCACTGGAAATGCCTTTTCTGTATGGAAGGCCCTGTACCAGCAGAGTAATCTAGCAGGTTCGGCAGCAAACACTTGAAACCACACAAGGGAGCAGCTATGAATCCAACAGCCACTAAGGGCCTAAGACCTTGCATCAGAAGTACTGGCTCTTTCATCACATTGTTCTGTCAATAGAAATACGGACCAAGCTGATAAACTGATGCAAGAGCACTTACAAAGCTGGTAGCAAGGGAGTTGGTCACCCCTCTGGGGAAAAAGCAGACAGAGATGGGAAGTTTATAAACAAAATATCATTTAAGCTCAGGAAGAACAATGTGGAGAAACAGGTTGTGAAAGGAGACTTTGGCAGAACAGGAAGGAAATGTAAATATTATTTTCCTGCCCTCTTGTTTCATGACTAGTTGTCATAAACAGATGCTATATGTTGTGGCTTTGGTCTGGATAGAATAAAATCATGCAAGAACAGGGGAGGTGTCACCTGAGTCTTGATGGGGTGGGAGGTGGGCAGAAAGGAAAGTCCATTTCTCATGGAAGATTCGGATGCATGAGTCTTAGATGCATGTCTTAGATGAAACTTAAACACTTTTTTGGTAGAAACGGTACGGGATTTCATGTTTCCAGTATAGTGCAGCCCTTGAAATCCTCCAGTGGTTGTTCACGTACAGCAGGCTTGTGCAGCTTGTGAGCTGCCAAGTAGAACAATCCATCAATCATATATACCAATTTTCAACAAAATGTTCAATCAATCATCAGGTACTTATATACCGCTTTTCAACACAAAGTTCACAAGGCGGTTTTCAGGCAAATAGTAATAATAAAGTTAAATGGTTCCCTGTCCCAAAGGGCTCACAATCTAAAAAAAAAAAGCAGACCAGCAACAGCCACTAGAAAAGACACTGTGCATGGGGTGAAGAGGGACAATTACTCTCCCCCTGCTGAATATAAGAGGAACAGCACTTGAAAATGTGCCTCTTGCCCAATTAGCAGGGGTTCACTCATGGCTCCCTGTCCCAAAAGGGCTCACAATCCAAGAAAAAAAACGCAGGAAGTGTGAGGGGAAGCAGATCTTGATGGCAGGTTGGAGGAGGCAATGGCTGTAGCGTCAGGGTGAAACGCACCTGGGATCCATTGCCCCCTCAGACCCCTCACAATCTCACTGATGCAACCCCACCTTGGGGGGGGGAGCCACATTGGTGCCTAAAGTGGTGCCCACATTCCCCTATCTTTTTTGGAACATGCAAGCCTGCATGCATGTCTGCCTCTTCCTCTGCCGCTTGCTGTGGCTTCAAAACTGGTCACATGGGCAGCATCTTGGGGGTCCCTTCCTCAAGATCCTCCTTGCCCAGCCAGTGATGGTCCATAGAAGGAAGGTAGTGATCAGGAACAGTATTCCAGTCAGTAGGACAAGGTGAAAGGTGCCAATTTGCTGTCTCCCCCAGTCTGCTGCTCGAAGCAGGCAACTCGTTGGGTGGGATGCCCCAGCCTACACTTGCAGCCCAATCCTATGGGCCGTTTTTGGTGGCAGAACTCCCATTCCACCACCATAACTGGCACAGTGGCATCGACAACTGTGCACTGCTGTTGCATGCTACGAGGCCCCTGGCACAAATGACTGGGGGTCTCATATCTGTGCCAGACTGCCTGAATGCCTGCCACAGTGAACGCTTTCTGTGGACCCCCTGCATTCTCGTAAGAAACTCCTTTTTAATAAAACTAGTTTACTAGTTTTATTAAATGATGGCGATTGGGTCCACTTTGGTAAGGATTTGGGGTCTGTGGCTCTGTTTCTCAAGTTCTCACTTCCTGATGGGCAGTTCTTTAAAGCTATTCCATCAAGATTTTCACCCTTTTCTCTCTTTCACCTTTTGTCTCTCTCTTCATTCATGCAGGAGGAACAAACCTTGAAAGTGTACGTCCAACTGTACCTCGAGGCATCAATTCTACGTGGTAGTGGGGGGTGCCGGGTGGGCGCTCTCGCTCTGAGACTGGCGCTGCAGGCAGCATTGGCCTCAGAGCACCCACACTCCTCCCGCTCTGCGCCAGCCAAGCCAGGCCGAGAGACGGAGTGGGGGGGAGGAGTTTCTGGGGGGCAGGCGGGCTGTGGGCAGGCCGGCAAGCGTGCCAGCCTGGAAGGGAGACAGGCCTTGGACTCAGCCATAAGGCCAAACCAAGGCCTCATCCCGAGGCCGTACAGCCCTCATTTGGGCTCTGCGGTTTCCTCGGATCTGTGCCTGCTCTTTAGCAGGCCCAAATCCAAGGAGTCCATATGGGAGGCTGGTACCTCCCCTACGGCAATGGCACGAACATGCCCTTGTGCCAGGGAGGCTCCAGTCTCCCCCAAGCAGTGTTGGATATGGTGCCAGCCGGCTGGCCTCAAATTCCAGCACTGCTTAGGATTGTGCTGCCTGTTGTAGAACTGATCTGGAGGGTCTAAATCTTCAATTATTTGTAGCAGACCTTTTACGAAACTTGTAATTCTGGGAATTTGGATATACCTTTCACAACCAAATCAACCTGAGAAATGAATTCCTATGAGATTAAGAGTGCAATCCTAACCTGGAGTTAGGCCGGCACAGAGACCAGCAAAGTTAGGCCAGCAAAGTTTGGCTGGCACAAGAGACACCATAAAGGATGTTTGGACCACTCTTGGAATCGGAGAGGCCAGCACACAGACGTGCGCCATCATCCCTGACTGAGAGAATGGTCCAAACATGCTTTAACTGCACAGTATGCCGGCCAAACTTTGCTGGCCTGTGCCAGCCTAACTTCAGGTTAGGTTTGTGCTCTAAGAAGAGCCCAACTGGATTAGACCAAAGGCCCATCTAGTCCAACTTCTTGTATGTCACAGTGGCCCACCAGATGCCTCAGGGAGCACACAAGACCAGAAGGTAATTACATCCTGGTGCCTCTCCCTTCCACCAGGCATTCCGAGGTAGCCTACATTTAAAACCAGGAGTTTGCACATACCCATCACAGCCTGAAGCCTACAATTGATTTTTCCTCCATGAATCTGTCTGATTCCCTTTTAAAGGCACCCAGGTCAGATGCCATCACCACCTCTGGTGGCAAGGAGTTCCACAAATTAATTACCCACTGGGTAAAGCAAGTATTTTCTCTTATCTGTTCTAACTCTTCCAATACTCAGTTTATTGGATATCCCCTGGTTCTGGTGTTTTGAGAAATGAACATCCCTCTATCCACTCTATCCATCCCATGCATAATTTTGTACATCTCAATCATGTGCCTTTTTCCTAGACCGAAGAGTCCCAAACGCTGTAACCTTTCTCATAAGGGAGGTGCCTCAGGCAAGTAATCATTTTGGTTTCTCTTATTTGCACCTTTTCTTGTTTCACTATGCTCTTTTAGAGATGTGGCGACCAGAACTGTACACAGTACTCCAGATGTGGACTTACCATCGATTTCTACAGTGGCATAATAATATTGGCCGTTTTATTCTCAACTCCCTTTTTAATTACCCCAAGCATGGAATTGGCCCTCTTCGCTGCTGCACACTGGGTCGATACCTTCATATAATTGTCCACCAGCATGCCAAGATCTCTCTCCTGATCTGTCACAGACAGCTCAGAACCCATTAGCCTATAGGTGAAGTTTGATTATTTGCCTCAATGTGCATCACTTTACACTTGTCTTTGAAACATGCTGGGTCTACATTGAAACATGCTGGGTTCAAAACCAAACACTTGCCCCAGATTTTGTTTATGGAAATTGCTTTGTCCACCTGAACCATCCAAAATGCCTCTGCCGATGGCTTTAACACCTGCTAACTGGGCAAGAGGCACTTTTCAAGTGGTGTTCCTCTTAGATTTAGCAGGGGGAAAGTAACTGTCCCTATTCACCCCTGCTCAGTGTCTTTCTAGTGGCTGTTGCTGGTGGTCTGCATTTTTTTTTTTTAGATTGTGAGCCCTTTGGGACAGGGAGCCATTTAACTTTATTATTACTATTTGCCTAAAAACCGCCTTGTGAACTTTGTGTTGGAAAGCGGTATGTATATAAGTACCGATTGATTGATGCTGATGCCTTTATGTTCTTTCTTCTGTTCAGTGGACCCACTTGTTCTGGTAAACTCACCTCTTTCCTTGCCTGCTTAAGTGAGTCTGAGGATACAATCCTACGCACACTTTCCTGGCAAGTCAGCCCAATTGAATACAATTGGAATTACTTCTGAGTAGTAAGGCCCAGGATTGCTCTGTGAATGTTTCATACTCCTACGTTGGAAGCCCAAACAAAATACAGAATAAACAAATACACAGATGCTCCAATACCCATCATGACACTGTGGAAGCTGCAGAGCAGTTTTCCACCTAGCACCACTAGAGGTCAATATCTGTATAAAAATAGCATCTTCGGCTCTTGTATATAATTGAGAAACAAGCAAAATGCGGAGCACACACCACAATATGACTAAGCCCATCACTAAGAGAGGAACTTGAAAACTGAACTGACCTCTTTTTCAAAAGTGGCTGAATGCCAGGGAAGACCCTAAAGCGGAGAGGACCCCTGCATACAGGGAAAGGGAATAGCACTTTCCCCCTGGCACTGTTTTCCTGCAGGGTCCGTCTACCCTGGACCACCTATTTTGATCATGTCCTTTAATGATGAGCTGAATGTAGTAAGTCTTTTGGTTCTGGGAGAACCCTGCCTGAAGCATGGTAGAATTGATAGCCCAATGCTATCTGTCTGGTATACTGGTGGACACTGAGGTCTACTCAGTGATGTCATTCAGGGGGAATGGACCAGAACGGACGTTCCGGATCCTAACGGGCTCCGTGGCTGGTTCCGGGTTCCGACAAGTGCCAATCAAAAGTGAGTTCCTGTTCCTAAATCATTTGAATGACACCACTGGGTCTACTGGGGTAATGCATAGTATGCTGTCATGGCCAGGCCTGAGGACGAGGGGAGCAGGCCATACAGTACAGAAGGCTATACAGCATACATCAGTGGTTCCCAAAGCCACCAGTTGGTTGTGAGCCAATTTCAGGTGGGTCACGAAGCCCCTAGAGCAGCCATCTTGAAAATATGGGAAGATGGAATGCTGGAAAGGGAGAGGGCTGTGTGGTTTGTTTTGCTTGTGTCAAGGATACAAATAGGCATTTTTCTTTCTGATTCATTTTGCTATTGGAAAATGGCTGAGAAATAACTGAACATATTGCTGCATTCTCAGGCAATCAGCAGGCTCTGGCGTTGCAATGATGGCACTTCTGGCCATGACATAATTTCTGGTGGGTCTCGAACAGACTGTTATTCTAAAACATGGGTCCCAGTGCTAAAAGGTTTGAGAACCACTGACATACAGCAGGCTATACAGTGCAAAATAAATGTATGGACAAACTACATTTGAGTACCTCGGGGCACAATCCTATGCATGTCTACTCTGAAGCAAGTCCTATGGTGTTCAATGGGACTTACTCCCAGGAAAGTGTGGATAGGATTGCAGCCCCAGTCTCTAGGCTGGTGGTAGGGGTGCTGCAGTAGGAACAAGGACTGCAAAAATTCAGGGTGCTAGTGGTGACCCATTGGATTCAGTGGTTCTCAGGCTCCACATAGATGGTCCCTAAGACACTTCACTTTCTTGTCCTTGAGATTTTAATAAAGCAAGGAAAAAATGAACAGACACGGAATTAACCAAGGAAGGAGCTATTTCTGCATGACAAAATTGTGGGATTCAAATATTTGTAGGAAGCTCAAGCAGAGATAGCCAATCTGTGCCTTGGCCAATAAGCCATATAACCAGTGTGTGTGTTTTTTGGGGTGATATTTTTTCCAAAATTTCTTGATTAAAATAGCAGTTGTGTGTTTGTATTCTACATCCTCATTTCAAGTTCTCCTTTTTATTAATTTTAAATGCTTTGAAAGTGTACTAGGTAGATGAGACAGGTGATATAGTGTCAGCAGATGTAGCCACAGTATTAATTTCTAATTGGAAAAGTAGTCAATTTTAATTCCTGGAAAATATCTTGAACACTGTGTTTTGTGTTTTTATTCAGATATTTTTTCCCACCAAAAGGCAGTGTTTAACTGGCCAAAAGCGGTTTTCAACTACAACAAAAACCCCGTTGTACTTACACCACATTTATGCAGTGGGTCATATATAGGGGTCTGTATATGACCCATTGCATAAATGTGGTGTAAGTACAACAGGGAGGCAATGTGGTCCAGTGGCTAAAGAGTTGTTGATACACCAGAGAGACATGAGTTCAAATTCTGCCATGAAGCTCATAGTGAGCCTTGGTGAGCTCACTTGGTGGGCTCACTTGGTGGGCTCACTTGGAGCCATAGTGAGCCTTGGGCCAACATTGCCTCTCAGTCTAATCTACCTCAGAGGGTTGTCATGAGGAGAAAGTAGAGAAGCACCTCCCATAGGGTGTGGATAGAGGTGGCCACCTAATCTCCTTAAAAGAAGACTGAAGTGAAATCCTAACATGGAGTTCGGCCCGCACAGTTATGCCAGCAAAGTTTGACTGGCACAAGGAACACTGTAAAGCACATTTGGACCACTCTCAGGGAGGATGGCGCACTTCAGTGTGCCGGCCTTTCTTGACTCTGAGAGTGGTCCAAGCATACTTTACCCTATCCCTTGTGACAGCCAAACTTTGCTGGCCGAACTCCAGGTTAGGATTGTGCTCTGAGATAAATATATAATAAACAAACATATAACAACGAGGAAGTACCTTGCATCTGCTCTCACCCGACTGCAAGGAATATACTCCCACAGGGTGGCGTTATAAACCAAGATGTTAGGAAATGTGGCTGGGATACGTTCGTGGCTAGTAGCGGCTGATGGTGGCGCAGCTCAAGGATATGAAAAAATGAGAGCCTGGCAACGTCTGAATAGTTTCCCGCCCCTCTGGGCCTCTTTAAAACGCTACAGTGCTTTAGTGCCATCGCTGTTTTCTTCCGGAGTCCTGGTTTTACATCCTAGCTTTAGCGCATAAATGGAAGCATAATGGGTGGTCTCTTTCTACGAAGCTCCCCCATTCATGCATGTCATGAAAAAACTATGCAACTTGGCAGGGACAGGATTAGAAGGGACCAAGAGGCCAAAGTTGAAGATCAATGTGAATTGGCATAGAAGGGCGACAGAAACGTGCGCAGCACCTGTTCTCACATAGCCGAAGCACGTCACAGCAACTTTATCTGCAGCGACTTGCTTCAAAATCTTGAAGACCGCTCGCCGTCTTCCTTCATTCATGGGAGAGTGAGAACAGATAAAAGGAAATACTTTTTTACCCAGCAGGTAATTAATCTGTGGAACTCCTTGCCACTGGAGGTGCTGATGGTAACTGGCCTAGATACCTTTAAGGGGAGATGACAGATTTCTGGAAGAGGCTATAAGCCATGATGGTTAGTGCAACCTCCTTATTTTAGAGGTGGGCTGCGTTGGCATGCTGGATGAAGGGGAGTGCCAACAGGATTCTTGTATGTTCCCTGAGGCTTCTGGTGGGCCACTATGAGATATAGGAAGCTGGACTAGATGGGACTTTGGCCTGATCCAGTGGAGCTCTTCTTATGTTCTTATTTCTCAAATGTGCGAAATGAAGCCCTCCTGTATAAACTGTACAAGAGTAGTAAATTTGTTAACCAGAAATGCAATACTGTACAATTCAAGGCCGCTGGGTGTGCCGGCCTGGGGAGGGGCTGGGCCTGGGATGCAGCTGTTAGGCCGCATCCTAGGCCTCGTCACCAGGCCGCGTGGCCCCTATACAGCAGGCACAGATCCAAGGAACCCTATGGGGCTGCTGGAGCCCCATGAAAGTGCCCTTGCCCTGGGGAGGCTCCCCAGCACACCTAAGGTATGCTGGATTTGGCACAGGTCTGCCGGCCCCTCCAATCCAGCACAATTTAGGATAGTGCTGTGAGAAAGAATAACTGCTTACCAAAACAGCATGTTCAATTAAACCCAACTTGATGGGCTTGTTTTTTTAACCCAGTAACTAGCAGACGTGTACGCAGACAGGACTGTGGCATTGTGGCGACTGGGGCTTAGGGCACAATCCTAGATTTGGGCCATGCGGCATCCTCAGCTCTGCTGTTCAGCAGGCACAGACCCAAGAAACCCGTATGGGAGGCTGGAGCAAGGCCTGAGGCAAGGATGTGAGCGAACCCTTGCCCTGGGGAGGCTCCGGAGGGCTCCAAAGCTGCGCTGGATACAGCCCAGGCCCGCCAGCCTCACTGTTCCAGCGCAGCTTAGAATTGCGCCCTTAAACTCTTTGCTTCTACCAAAATTCTAATCTGGATTGTCGCTTTCACCCATGGTGGTTATTTCCTTTGGGAGGAAATCTGCCATTAAGGAACTCTTTTATCAAAAGAGCTTAAGAGAAGGGAGAATTTGGAAGCCAGAAAGGCACCAGCTGTAGCTGCAACCAGAGCCACAGTTCCATTTAGGAGTAACTCAGGCCGTGGTGCGTATTGTCTTAGCCTTGACAATAAAGCAGCAGCCGAGTTCTGGCTCCACTTCAGCCCTTGTGCCCAGTTTGCATCCATTGTTCATCTCCTCCTTTCCCACTTTTGCTGCTCAGTTGGGACAGCTTCCTCTTGGATGATGATCGCCTCTGCAAACTGCTTCCTGGGTAGGAATTTGCTGGGAAGTTCAGCTCCATCCTCTGAAGTGAGAAATAAGGACGGAGGTGTTGAATACATACTTGGCAGAGGCCTGCTGGACTTCCCCGTTGTGTTGGGGTGTTGTATGGAGTCAAGAGGAACGAGGTGAAATTTCTCAGCATTTCCAGCTATGCTGGAGCACAAACTTCACTCTGGAATTTTTTTTTTGTCAGTCCAGTTCTTCAGACAGGGGAACAGAAGCACTTTGCTGGAGCCATAATTGATGTTTCCACATGAATGGCCTCTCTCCTTTATCCTTCCCACATGCTGTTACACAGACACAAACTCTTGTTTCTGAATAGGGTGCTCATTATGTACCCCGTCTCCTACATAAAAGCGCTATTGAAACACTGCAGAATTGCTTGAGCCTTTTTATTCCATAAACGGGACACTGTTTAGGAGTTTAACTGTTTAACAGGTAGAATGATTGTATCCAAAAGGCCTCCAGCCCCCCTCCTATTTCAATGATACCCCATTTCTTTTGCTGGGCCAAATGCTGAAGCAACCCCAGAAACAGGCTGCAATTTTGCTGACCTACAAATACGGTTTGCAAAGTTTATTGCTCTTTTGTCCTGGCACAAACACGAGCAAGACTCAAGCTAATGCAATTCAGAGCGCAATCCTAAACTGAGTTAGGCCAGCATAAACTAAGCCAGCTAAGTTTGGCCAGCACAAGGGATATTGTAAAGTCCATTTGGACCACTCTCGAAGTCAGGGAGGATGGCTCACGTCTGTGTGCTGGCCTCTCTGACTCCAAGAGTGGTCCAAATATACAGGGTGTCCACAAAGTCTCTTCACAATTTCAAACTTGTATTACAAAAACAAATGAAGAGGTACATGTATGGAAGGTACACAATATTAGGAGTATATCTTGAAGTTTATTTTGCATCAATTAATAAACCTCTATATGTGCACCATTGGTTGCACGCAGCACATCAAGACAATAATTGATTTCCTGCCATGTTCGCTGTAGCATAGTCTCGTCAATGGTGGCAACGGCATCAGTGATCCTTTGCTTCCAGTTCTGTACACGATGTCTTTAACGTAGCCCCACAGAAAGAAATCTAGGGGCATATCTAGGGGCATTAACATATCTCATCATTTGCATTTTTCGTGATTTCTTGACATTGTAAAGAGACTTTGTGGACACCCTATACTTTACGGTGTCCCTGGTGCCAGCCAAACTTTGCTGGCCTAACTGTGCCTGCCTAACTCCAGGATAGGATTGCACTTTAAGTGAAAGAGAACGCAATCCTAAACTGGAGCTAGGCTGGCATAAGCTAAGCCAGCAACGTTTGGCCAGAACAAGGGCCACAGTAAAGTATGTTTGGACCACTCTCGGAGTCAGAGAGGCCAGCACACAGATGTGAGCAATCCTCCTTGACTCCGAGAGTAGTCTAAACACGCTTTATGGTGGCCTTTGTGCTGGCCAAACTTTGCTGGCTTATTTTATGCCAGGCTAACTCCAGTTTAGGATTGCACTCTCAGAACAATAACTTCAGTGTAGCAAGGGGGTGCATGAAAATATCTGGAGGGGCAAAGCACATGGTCTGCATGCCAAAGGTCCAAGCCTCAATCTCCCATCATCTCTAGCAAAAAGGATCTGATAATAGATGATCAATCAGTCAATCAACAGTATTTATATACCACCTTTCAACACAAGCGGTTTACAAGCAAACAACAACATGTTAAATGGCTCCCTGTCCCCAAAGGCTCACAATCTAAAAAAAAATGCAAAACATCACCAGCAACAGCCACTAGAAAAGACACTGTGCTGGGGTGAAGAGGGACAATTACTTACCTCCTGCTAAATATAAGAGGAACACCATATGAAAAAGTGCCTCTTGCCCAGTTAGCAGGGGTAACTGGGGAAAGATTATGGGAAAGATCCTTGAAGAGGCACTGCCAGTTATGGGTAGATAATGCTGGATCATAAGAACATAAGAAGAGCCCCATTGAAGCAGGCCAAGGCCTATCTAGTCCAGCTTCCTGTATCTCATAGTGGTCCACCAGATGCCTCAAGGAGCACACAAGGCAACAAGATAATCAGATCCTGTTGCCTCTCCCTAGCATGTGGCATGAGGTAGCCTACATCTAAAACCAGGAGGTTGTGCATACCCATCAAGGCCTGTAGAAATAACCTCAAGAATAACCTCAAGAAAACGCAAGTGAAGCACTTTGCATGCTAGTAGAGCACTGCCCTAGCCTAGTGCATCCATACTTGAGTTAACTTTGCTGTGCAAATGTTAAATATAATTGTTACACAGCAGATGTGACGCAAATGTGCAATTGCATCTCATCTGGACACACATTACTGTGTAAATGTCCCATTACCGGCTGGAGGAGAACTCTGATTTAAATGCAGATTTCTGTCTTGCTGTGCTACTATAGCTGGGCCATGTCCAACTAATTTGGGGTGGTGGTTTTTTGTTTTTTTGTTTTGCAAACTTGTACACAAATTTGGAAGGGTACTTCTTTAAAAACATGTGTCTGTACACAAGAAGAATATGTTTTATACTGGATGTGGGCTGAGCTTTCTCATATCTGCAGATAAATTTTATTAAATATTTTATTTTACCACTTGCTAACTGAAACCGATTTTGAATTATGGTGTTGGAGAAGACTCTTGAGAGTCCCGTGGACTACAAGGAGATCCAATCGGTCCATCCTACAGGAAGTTAAGCCTGATTGCTCCCTGGAAGGACAAATCCTGAAGCTGAAGCTCAAGTACTTTGGCCACCTCATGAGAAGAGAGGACTCTTTAGAAAAGACCCTCATGCTGGGAAAGATTGAAGGCAAAAGGAGAAGGGGGCGGCAGAGGGTGAGCTGGTTAGATAGTGTTACCGAAGCAATGAGCATGAAATTGGGCGAACTGAGGAAGCTAGTGGAGGACAGGGAGGCCTGGCGTGCTGTGGTCCATGGGGTCGCAAAGAGTCGGACATGACTTAGCGACTGAACAACAACTGAAACTGAGCATTCCCATAAACTCCACAGAAGTTGCACATAGAATCAGTGGCAACTCCACGTTGCTAGTCAGTTACCCAGTTTGTTCCTTTCATGCAACTCCAATAGCACAGTTGGGTGTGCTTGTTTCGCTGAAAACAATGGAGAGCAGCATTTCTGCTTAGAGACGGGGTGGGGTGAGGGCCCCTACTAATTACCTTCCATGAGGAGGAAATACTTTCTGGAAAAGAAAAAAATGATATTTAACCACCTGCCCTAGTACATCCACACACAAGTTAACACAACACACTCCCAAATTTTAGAACAGCCTGACAGGATGGGTGTGGCTCAGAACATGCTCAGTGCCTATTTTTGTAAACTTTTGCTTGTTAATTAGCCCACAGCATTAACGGTTTTGTTCACGTCCTGAGAATAAACACTGTTCTTTGCAGGATTTTTCTTCACAGCCACTCAATGCATGCCCCAATCTGCATTTTTGTTTTTGCCCCAGACCCTTGCAAGCAGAACTAAATTGAGACCAACTGGTACGGGTGCCCTCTCTATTACTTCAGCTTTTGAAAACCTGATTTTTAAATTGCGCTTGTAGCCTCCTTCATGCCTGTAGCGCACAACCTGTACGCAAGATTCGTTCCTTCCACGTCAGATCCCTCCATAAGGGCGCAATCCTAACCAACTTTCCAGTGCTGACAGAGCTGTGCCAATGGGGCATGTGCTGCATCCTGCAGTTGGGGGGCAGTCACGGAGGCCTCCTCGAGCTAAGGGAATATTTGTTACCTCAGAATACATTTGTCCTTACCCCGGTGCTGGAACGTTGGTTAGGCTTGAGCCCCAAATCTGTACTTATTTGGGCCGGATCTGAGCAAAGAAAAACACTTTTTCAGAATCACAGAAATGACCAGTGTTCATCAACGCTGCTAACTCTGGCAACTGCTTGTGTGGCCTGTTCCTAAATCTGCTCCTGCCTGCAAGTCCCTTTAAAGTTGCAGTAAAATGTGATATCCTGTCCTTGTGAATTAACTTAGAGGGGAAAACTGAGGTGCTGATGGCCTTGTTTGATTAAAAAAAGAAGCTTTCAGTCCAATCCTATCCTTTTCCCTGCCATAGCATGTAGCCTCACCAAAACAGGCTGCATTGAATGATAGAGGGATATGATTAGGAGGCTTGGCTGAGGAATGGGAAAATCTCTTTCCCTCTCTCACAACACCAGAACCAGGGGACATCCACTAAAACTGAGAGTGAGAACAGATAAAAGGAAATTTTTTTTTACCCAGCGGGTAATTAATCTGTGGAACTCCTTGCCACAGGAGATGGTGATGGCATCTGGCCTAGATGCTTTTAAAAGGGGACTGGACAGATTTCTGGAGAAAAGGAACATCGCAGGCTGCAGGCCATGATGGATAGTGCAACCTCCTTATTTTAGAGTCAGGCTACCTCGGAGTGCCAGATGCAGGAATGGCAATGAGATCAGGGGCGTAACTAGGGGGTGGCAGGGGGTGGCACGAGCCATGGGCGCCATCCTGCAGGGGGCGCCATTCGCATGGCGCCTGCCCCCCCAAATGGCGCCCACGGCCCGCCCGCTCCCTGCGCCGCATTCTCCTCGCTCCGGCTGGCCTTAAAGAGCCAGCCGGAGCGAGGAGAACGCGCTGCCACCCGGCACCCCCTCCTGCTTCTCAAGGGGGCGGGGCGCTGGGCGCCGCCGCGTTCTGTTTGCTCCTGCCGGCCCTTTAAGGCCGGCACGAGCGAACAGAAAGAACGCATCCGGGGCGCCGCGTTCTGTTCGCTCGTGCCGGCAATTTAAGGCCGGCATGAGCAAATAGAACGCGGCTGGGGCGCCACGTTCTGTTCGCTGCCGCCGGTCCTTTAAGGCCAACGGCAGCGAACAGAACGCGCCTCTTAGAAGGGGCGGGGCGCTATGTCATGACATCACGATGTGACGTCATGACGTTGCGTGCCCCTAGGGGCGCATTTTCATTGGGCGCCATGGGCGCCCTTTCAAATAGATTCGCCCCTAAATGAGATGCACATATCTAGTTGTTTTGTGTGTTCTCTGAGGCATCTGGTGGGCTGCTGCAAGATGCAGGAAGCTGGAAGATGGGCCTTTGGCCTGATCTAGTGGGGCTCTTCTTTTGTTCTTAAAATATTTTCTCTTACTCCTCCATAAGCCCTTGACTGACACAGTGGGCACAAACCTAACCAATTTTCCAGCACCAGGGTTAGGGTAATGCAGCTCCAAGGTAAGGGAACAAACATTCCCCTACATTGAGGAGGCCTCCATGACTACTGACACAAGTCCAAGAGCAGTGTGTTGGTTTGCTCTGGAGGGGATAGCATCTGGTACAGGCCTGCACCTCATACCACACTTTTCCTCCTCTGACATGCCCCTGGCACTCCCCACTCCACTCCAATCCTCTCACCCCAACCTTGTTCTACTCACCTTTTTGATCCAGCAGGTAATTAATCTGTGGAACTCCTTGCCACAGGAGGTGGTGATGGCATCTCGCCTAGGTGCCTTTAAAAGGGGATTGGACAGATTCATGGAGGAAAAATCCATCACAGGCTACAATCCGTGATAGGTAAGTGCAACCTCCTGGTTTTAAATGTAGGCTACCTCAGAATGCTAGGTAGAAGGGAGAGGCAATAGGATGCAGGTGTCTTGGGTGCTCCATGAGGCATCTGCTGGGCCACTGTGAGTTACAGGACTAGATGGGCCTTTGGCCTGATCCAGTGGGGCTCTTCTTATGTTCTTGTTGTTGTTCAGTCGCTAAGTCGTGTCCAACTCTTTGCAACCCCATGGACCACAGCACGCCAGGCCTCCCTGTCCTCCACTAGCTTCCTGAGTTCACCCAATTTCATGTTCTCTTATGTTCTTAGGATAGCAAATTCTGTTTTATTTCCCTCAGAAATTTACCTCAGAATGCCAGATACAAGGGAGTGGCAACAGGATGCAGGCATCTTGTTGTCTCACGTGCTTCCTGAGGCAGCTGGTGGGCCACTGTGAGATACAGGATGCTGGACTAGATTGGCCTGATCTAGCAGGGCTCTTATTACGTTCTTATGTTCACTCCTCCATCATGTTCCACCTACCAAATGTCTTACCAAAGTCGGTAGAACTCAGCTTTGCCACTGCCACATGTGGAGTCCTTCGTGTCATCTGTGGCGGCAGCCTGGAAGTGCGTGGCTCTGTGTTCTTCTGGAAGGTATTTTGTGATGCTGCATGCCTTCAGAATGCTTGTTCCTGCAGTGGTACAGCCCAATAGGATTGGTCCATCATCTCAACTAGTCACAGTTAAGGACATTTAATGGTCTGCAGAACCCCCCTTACTCACCAGGTCAAGTGGCAAGGCACCCAGCAGTGGTGTCACTGCCAACTGTTTCTTGGGGGGGGGAGGGAAATTTTAAGCAAATCGGTGGCTGGGAGGGAGGGGCCATCCAGCAGCAATGCTCTCCTTGCTGCGCTCTCCATGCTGGAGCATCCCTGGCTGTGGGCACTTTGTTCAGCGCCCCAATGCGGGGCCCCTCCAAATGTGGGGCCAATTTTGGCCATATTGGTCAAATTGTCCTATGGCTGGCCCTTCTTCAACCCAATATATTCTTTGCTTGCACAACCAAACAATGTTACAGTTAAGAAGTTATTCTCAAGACATGGCAGTCAGTAATCATGCCAGTAACTCTGAGGGTCAAACCAGACATGGAAAGGAGGGACTTTACTACATTTCCTTCAAGGCTGTTCTGATCCCAACTGCGTTATTCTGTGCTATTTTTATTGGAAAAAGCTTCAGTGGAATGGATCGGAAAGCACTACAGCCCCCATCCCACCCTCCTGCTATGGTCTCAATCCATTTCATCAGCTCCCTGCATTCTATTTCCATTAAAGAACAAACATTCAAGTAATGCATTTAGAACTCAGCTAATTTGACCTTAGCACATGCCACTTTTGTTCATGACATTTTTATCCCGCTTTTGTTCCATGGAAGTGAAGGTTGTGTGCATAATGTTCTATCACGATACCCGGGAGCCTGGCCCTTCCAGACCGCCCCCAGGGGCCGTGGGATGATGTCCCCTCCTGGCCACCAGGGACCTCCAGTGGCCCAGGAGGCATTACCTTAGCCCAACCAGTAGTGTTGCACAGCGTCAAGACAGGATTCAGCTAACCCCTGCTCCCAGCACACGAGGCACACAACAGAGTAAAATATAATGATTTATTAAAATTACAGGTTACAGCATAGAGGCTTAAGAAGGTCTTTCAAAACAAGCCAAAACATGGCATAACTACACGATGCTTAATCTATGTATATAAAAATGGACGTGGGTATGTGTGTGTGTATGTATGTGGGTGTGTATGTATGTTATGCATAGGCTCCTCAACGCCTGGCCCGATCCGCACGAAACTTGGCAGGAATACACCTTGCGGCCTGGGGAAAAACACTGCGGGGGTCAGACCCCCCTACAGCCCCCGGGGGGGGGGAGGGACAGCGAGGGGATTGTATTGGAGTGAAATTGTGCTGCCACCCTGTGGTTACAAAGGATTCTGCAGCTCATGAGCTTGGATTGCACTCACTGAGCTGATACACAGGAAGAGTACTCAAAAATGAAAGTGAAACGTCTTCCCACTGCCTCACTTGCCCAGGCTGGAAAGAGCATGATCCAGAGAGTTCCAGCACCCAGTCAGATCGCAGCTGGACCTATTTCCACAGGGCTCACTGGCCACCTCTTCCTGTTTCTCATACTTCAGTGCTATCCTACCACAGGACCTGCAGACAGTGTTCAGTGAGTGTGACCGTTTCATTTCGCTCTTTTGCTTGATTGTGTCCCTGTATTCATTCCTTCTCCTAATAGAGGCTTGGGATAATTTGTCCCCCTGGGCAACGCCGGGTCACAAAAAGCTAGTACAAAATAAGAAAACACCTGTCTCCTAGTCTAATTACATTCTATGTATCACTCACCCAGCAAAGGACAGAACCAGGTGTGATGAGGGCAAGATGGTCTCCCCCACAAGACTCAAAAGTCTGAGTCCTTGTTCTTACTTTCCCCCCACACTTTCCCCTTGTCAGCTAGAGGCAAAACAGCTCCTGGTATTAAAAGATGTCCTTGGGAGGTTTTCCTGCTAGAGGCCCCTCTATCTCACCCCGGCCGTTGAGCCAGACAAAACAGCCTCCAGGGGAAAACTTTCTCACTGCCAGGGTCCCAGAGGGGAAAGACAGGCATGGGCCTCAAATGGAGCTGAGCCAGGCCTGTTTCCTTGCTGTTCACAACATGTTCCCAGGCAGATCCAGACCTTCTTAGTTCCGGCACAACTGATACATCATGTATCTGTACATCTTTGGACCCCTTAATTCATGTATCCATGATAAATTTGCTTCCAATGTTACTTAAAGCATCTCTACACCATCTCAGCTTATTGACAAAATGTTTGCCCCCCATCCCAGGTAGGTAAAAAAAAAATATTTTACTATATTTGCCATTTTGGTAACATGGCTAAGTTGAATGTAGATCTCAATTCTAGAAATTTCTAATTTTTAGAATATATGCTTAAGAATATTTAATAAATATATTTATAACCATGGATAACATTCTCAGGCCACAATCAAGTTACTTTTAGGGCGCAATCCTACGGTGTCACAAGTGCCATCAAGCACCTTCATGCCAGCGCAAGGCACACAGGACCATTGGCCCTGCAGCTCTGACATGAAGGCCAAATATATCAGTCCTGTGCCAGCTGGGTTTGGCCGGTGTGGGTTATTTCTGGGCATGGGGAAGGCAGGAAGGAGGGCAGAACGGGGCTGGGGGGGTGAGCATGCCTATGGGCGGGGTGGCCTTGGGAGTGGGTGGAGTTCAGATGCAGAGGCATCCAAATGCCTATCCCCAGCTCACGCAGCTCCAATTGAGTCCATAGGGGTGGCTGGTGCCTTCCCTGGGGCAAGGGGAGAAATGTGTGGAAGCTCCAGCCTGCTCCCAGCCTCTGTTTGGTCCAGTTTTTCTTTCTTTTCCTTTTTTTTTTTAAATACTGTGGGAGCAATTGAAATGTGGCAAAACTAGGGGGGACAGAAGGTTTAGGACTTTGCCCCTCCACAATTCTGATCCGGATTGTGCATCCCAAGCACTCTTGCTGCAGAAAAAAAAGTCTTCTGCTGGCTTTCAACTGAATTTCAATTTTCAATGCTGATTGCATTTGATGCTGATTACAAAATTTGATGCTGATTTTCTGCTTAGAATATAGTATTATCTCTCCTTATAAATATTTAATTTAAATATTATTTAAATATTTATTTAAATACATTTTATTTTTAAAAAAATTAAATATTTAATAAATTTAAATTTAGTAAAATTAAATATCCCAATTTTTAAAACGTAGGCAGGTTTCCCAAGTGACTGAAAGAGTGCTGAAGGCCTTGGTGAGTTAAGGCTTGCCCTCTTTTTTGTTGTTCTTTAGATACATGCATATTTTGGAACGTGTTTAACATTTAATTTTGTTTCCTGTGAATTTGTTGTCACTTGCTGCATATGTAATTAGCATTCCAAAACTTGAACTTGGTATCCCTGCTTGAATCTTCTCCATGCCATGCCAACCAGGGACTTTCCATCCACCATAAACAATTTAAGCATTAGATAATTAGTGATAATAATGCTTCTATGCAGTAAGGATGAGCCAATGAAAAAAGTACCTATTGGAGCTAACTAAGAGAGCAATCCTAATCTGGAGTTAAGTTGGCATGGTTAGGCCAGCAGAATTTGGCCGGCCCAAGGGCCACCATTAAAGCGTGTTTGGACCACTCTTGGAGTCAGGAAGGAAGGCGCATGTCTGTGTGCTGGCCTCTCTGGCTCCAAGAGTGGTCCAAACATACTTTATGGTGTCCCTTGTGCCTACCAAACTTTGCTGGCCTAACTCCAGGTTAGGATTGCACCCTCAATTTTAATATGCTGTGCTTGCAGGATAATTTAGATAAGCACCTGAATACTATTTCTTGTTGAGAGATACACTGCCATGTTTCATCTAAAGAAGTAAGCATAGTTTGTATGTTAATGTAAGAAAAATGAATTAGATGGAAGCAAGCATGTGATGTTATGGCTTAATCTTGACTAAAGGCACTGCCAGCAGAACACATTTTCTGCTGGTGCTGCTGCAGCAAGAGTACAGAATTGGGACCTGGCACTCCAGTGGGAAGACTGGAACCCTCGTCATGTGCTGGCAGAGCAACAGAGGCCTGCGGTAAACCTGGCATGGGGGAGGAAGGAACAGGGCAGGGAGAGGATGGAACAGGAAGGAGACAGGGCAGTGTCTCCTGGAATAATCTGCATAGCATTCACAATGGCGGAGCTTGAGAGAGACAGGCGATAGTGCCACCCCAACAAAGCTCCATGACTTCAGGGTGCCATGACTATGCTAAGTTTGGAATTGCTGGTCTAGTCCCACACAATTAGGATGAAATCAGTGGTGTCATCTAAATGATTTAAGAACAGGTACTCACTTTTGATTGGCACGTGTCGGGACCCGCCCACCGGAAGTGACGTCATAAGCCAGAAGTGATGTCGTGGCAGGAAGTGACATGAAAAAAGCCCTTTTTGAGGCCTCAGATGATTTTAAACTGACCCAACAGTTGCAACAGTATTCCACAGCACCCCCAGAACATGTTAAGGAGGCCTGGCATCATGTTAAAACCCCAGAGCAACTCATTTTTCAGTGGCAAGGAAAGGCTCTGCTCGCTGCCTGCCTGCCTGCCTGGCTCTGAGAACATGCAGGCAACTCACACATGCAGGAAATTCAAACGTTGCAGAGGGCGGAGTCGACGAGTGGGTGGGCGAATGGGCGGGGCCAGCTGTAATCCTAGAAACCGGTACTCGCGTACCCCCGGCGTGACATCACTGGATGAAATCCTAAACAGGATGTACTCTTCTGGGAGTCAGCCCCATTTAACACAGCGCGACTCATCTCTGAGTAAACATGCATAGGATTGCACTGTTATTCTTGCACAACTAGTGTCTCCAAATGTGGAATGTGTACCCTCATCTGCATATAAAGGTATATCTAGCCAGTACGATGAGGTGGGGCAGTGTTCAACTAGGGCAATGTGAGTGCAGAAACGAATTCAGAAGTTATCTGTATCTGCCTTTGTGGAAACCTTCAACTGCACGCATATCTTCCTTGCTGGATCAGAGGGGTGTGAGTGTATGTGCCCTTCTGTACTGAGTGTGTGTGGGCCCAATCCCATCCAACTTTCCAATGCTGATGCTGGCACAATGCAGCCCCAAGGTAAGTAAGCAAATGTTCCTTTACTTTGAGGAGACCTCCATGACTGCATCCCCTCTGCAGAATGCAGAATGCCTTATTTGCATGGCTACAACAGTGTTAGAAAATTGTACAGGATTTAGCCCTGTGTGTGTGTACTAGAGCTATGAAGAACATAAATACGAAAGTTAATTTCATTGGAACTCCTATCACATAAATAGGATTTTCAGCACAATCCCATGGATGTCTACGCAGAAGTGAGTTCTGTTGTGTTCAATGGGACTACTTGATCCTAGGAAAGTGTGTATAGCAGTAGTCCTCAAAATGTGGGTCAGGGCCCACCAGTGGGTCGTGAGCCAATTTCAGATGGGTTGCAAAGCACCTAGAGAAGCCATACTGAAAATATGGGATGATGGGATGCTGGAAACGGGGAGGGCTGTGTGTTTGTTTTGCTTATGTCAAGGTTGTAAATAAGCTTTTTTTCCCTTTCTAATTCACTTTGCTATTGGAAAATGGCTGAGAAATAACCCAACTTTTTGCTGCTTTCTCAGGAAAGCAGCAGGTTCTGGCATCACAATGATGGCACTTCTGGCCATGACATCACTTCTGCTGGGTCCCAGAAAGATGGTCATTCTAAAAAGTGGTCCCAGTGTTAAAAAGTTTGAGAACCACTGGTGTATAGGTTTGCAGCCCAAGATTGGGGCAGTGGTGTCCCTATGAAGAGGGAATGCAAAGTGTTGCAGTAGCCTGAGCGCCTGTGTAATGCGGCCCCTCCCCCTCATCTCCAGAGCCATTCGAGGTTTCCAGAGCAAAGCCTCTGAGCCAACTCTCCAAGCCATGAATGGCTCTGGAGGCGAGAGGGAGGGGCCGTGTGTGTTATATAGCAGCACAGGCTCCTGCAACACTTAGCTTTTGGCCCGCCCTATAGGAACTCCACTGGATTAGGGTCAATGAGTGTGTGTGTGGGGGGGGGGCGTTGCTTGAAGTAAATGTGACAATGTGTGTGGAATCCACCATATCTGGAGATCCAAAACGTTAGCAATTATCCTTTGGAGGAAAAAAAAAAAACAGCTCCACACAGTTCAAAAATAATAATGTAAAACTATTTTTTATTGCAAACACATCTACAAAGTAACATTTCTCAGGCCACACTGGGTTAAACCCAGCTGCCAACCCAGAGCTGGCAGGGAAAAGAAATTGTTCTACAGTACCTGATTTTCATAAGAAACAGAGTTAGTGTAAAAATAAAAAAGCCGACAATTTGTAACACACCTTTTGCCTGTTCTGATGTCACAGAAGGACAACCTTTTACACAAAGCCTTCTTTGCAGCATATTTCCAAAAATTGTATCCAACAAAAAGCAAAATATAATTAAAAAGTTACTCCATATAATCTAATATTAACTTTTGTACACACACTGTATACAGTATCTATATAAAAATATCTCTAGTTACATATCAGAAGATGCCTGTCTGTAATCTAGGTTTCTTTTCTGTTAGCAAAAATAAGAAAAGATAATAGAAAAAAAAGGCTCACCCATGACTGCATTCAGTTGAAGATCACTCAAGAGCTTTGCATTGTTTAAAGCACCTCCAACTCCCAAACGCTTCAGGTCAACTCCTAGTTGCTTCCTATAAAGGAGTGCTCAAGGGGAGGTTGGGTAGGATTTACAACTCATGGAATAAGGAGCCTGCCTCATTGCTCCAAGGAAAAGACCTGCCTATGACCAGCATTCAGATACTTTCAGGACAGTGGCTTAAATTTTTCACTTCACAGTTTGTGTGTCTCCAGGGCTCATTTACAGGTCATACTTTTGAAGAAATAATCCTAAATGTGTTTTTTAAAGGCATCTTGGTGGTGGCTCAGATGTCCGACCAGGGTCTCCAAACCATTTGGCAACTTCCCATAATAATATCAGAAACCTTGGGCAAGGTGGGAAAAGGTCATGATGTGGCCATAGCTCAGTGGTAGATAATATGCTTTGCATGTAGAAGGCCTCTGGCATCTCCAGATAGGGCTGGTAAAAACTCAAGCCTCACAGCCCAATCCTATCCCCCACTATCTTCCTCCATGCACATGCTGCGTGCTATGGTGGGGTGCGTGTGATCAGATGGCCAGCAAGAGGTAAGCAAAAAACTTTTAACCTCCTGGTACATCGCTTGATCTAGGTTGCCTGATAGGTCTCCTTGTACCCACGCCAGCTAAAGAAAATTAGGAAAGCTTTGGAAAATTAGGGATAGGATCCAGTGTATGTTTTGCCACCAAGATAGAGCCCCTCCATCCCACTTCCCACCTCTTCATTATTTGACCATTAAAATATAGGTATTGGCACTCCTCCCTCAAACAAAAATTGCCTTTGGAGTTCAAATTTTGAAGGTCTAGATTCTACCTAGATTAAATTAAGAACGTGATAATTCCAGTGTCGTCTGTCATTCTTCTTACCAAGTCAGTTTCTATTTCTAGCATCTAGAAGTGTCATGGGAAGTAACTATAATGTAATTATGAGCCTGCAAGCCCAATTCTATCTGGGCCAGCGCTTTAGCACTGGCCCAGTGCCAGTTTGGGGTGCTGTAAATGTGCCATAAAGCACATTTAGGGTACCTGACGAGGAGGGAGAGCTGATGTCAGGTCCGCAGGATGAATTGGCAAGCAGTATCGCAGTGTCATTCTCTGCTAAGTGCGATCTGGGTGGGGGTGGATGCAGGAATGGCCTGAATGGACGGAATAGGGTGGAGGGCGGGCAGAGGAAGGGGACGATCCAGGGATGGTGACAGCCTCTGCTGCTGAATTCTAATCCCTGATTGAGCCTGGCAGCCTGGCACGGGTATCCTCGACTCTGTGCCAGCTCAATAGCAGGTACAGAGCTGAGGAGACCCATTGGTGCCACAGCGGCATTATCCCGGCAGTGGGGGGGGGGACCCGGCAATGCCCACGGCGGCCTCTGGATCCGGCGGTCTCCCTTTTGGTATTGCTGCTTCTACAGGCACTGCCGAGAATAGGATTGGGCTGCCCATCTTTTTGCTAGCTCACAATTAGCTTTTGAAACCTACTGTCTGTTTCGTCAAAGGAATGCCACATTGAAGATTCAGGCTGAGATTAGCCTCGATCTTTCCAAGCTTTCTGTGACAGAAAGTGATGTAAACATAAACCAGAGTACAAATTAACAATGCATCAAGAATTCACTGGAGTGAAACATCACGGGCCTTGGGCCATTTAGGATTCTTGATCTTCAAACCTGTGACAGACAGTGCAATCCTGTGCATGTCTACTCAGAAGTATCACTGGATTATCCCAGGTAACTATGAGCTTCTGGGCAACTATGCATGGGATTGCAACCCAAATGAATGAACCCTCAGAGACAATAGTAACAAGTAACAACACCTTGACATGTCTGAATGCCATCTGTGACAAGGAAATATTTTGTGCCTGTCTCATAGTAATAGAATTTTTTTTTAAATACACATATACTTTTACAGTAGTGGATGCAATCAGTTTTGTATCTATGTCCATGCTCTCAAATCCCCCATTGCTAACTGTTCTGGTTCCAAAATCTTGTCTGTCTTCTATGACAATGCATGCAAAATATATAAAAATCTTTTTTTTAATAAATGGACTTCATCAGGGAGTAAGCTTGAAAGGGACATCAAAATAAAACACAGTATTTGAAACTCACCTCAAGTTTTAAAATCCTTTCCGTCCTTATTCCCTGAAGAAGACCTACAATATTGTTCTTTTAAAATCCTCTTTTATATTTTCAATATTTATTAAATGTATTTACTATTATGCTTATATATTCTCTTTCCTAGTACAAAAAGGTAATAAGAGCATCACATTAGTTTAATTTCTAAAAGACAACCCTCTATGTTGGAGATGTTGCTGGCATGGAGAATCAGCACTGATGCAGAAAACCTTCCCCCTCTATGTTATAAAAAGCATTTGGCAACCCAAGTCCATTATTTATCAATACAATAAATCTAGACCAAATTAATTGAAAGATCACTCTTCCTAACTGTCCTCTACAGTCCAATGAGATGCTGGAAATTTTACTGAATCCTGTTAGATACCCTGTGCATTGTACTATCTATTGGATTTTCTAGGTGCAATCACCTGGAGTTCAGCTGACATAGTTATGCCAGCAAAGTCTGGCTGGCACAAGGGCCACTGTAAAGTGCATTTGGACCACTCTCAGAGTAAGGGAGGATATGTGTGTGCTGGCCTCTCTGACTCCGAGAGTGATCCCAACACACTTTATGGTGTCTCTTGTGCTAGCCAAACTTTGCTGGCCTAACTGTGCCAGCCTAAATCCAGGTTAGGGTTGCACCCTTAGATTGTGGCAGGGATTTTGAAACGATGTCTCACTTTAGATAGGTAAGGGTGAAGACAGACAAGGTGTTCTCATTGCAGTAGAGATGGTTTGACACATATTCTCTGCCTTGACAACAAATGGCTAGTACGTGACAACGGTATTCCAGCACCACTTCCACCGCACTTTAGACTATCTGAATAGCCCGCTTCAGACATTTGGCAGGGAGGGGGCTAAGCATGCCCCAACTCCCTCTACATGCATAGTTCAACACATGGCTGCAATGCACATAAAAATGTGACTATGGACGCAATCCTAAACTGAGTTAGGCCGGCATAAGCTAAACCAGCGAAGTTTGGCCAGCACAAGGGACACCGTAAAGTATGTTTGGACCACTCTCGGAGTCAGAGATGCCAGCAGACAGATGTGAGCCATCCTCCCTGACTCCAAGAGTAGTCCAAAAACACTTTAGGGTGGCCCTTGTGCTGGCCAAACTTTGCTGGCTTAGTTTATGCCGGTCTAGCCAGTTTAGGATTGCGCTCTATGTGGCAAATGTATTGACAAATGCGTATACAGGAAGAATGATGCCTGCCAGCACCACCGTGATGTCCCTGATATGTGTTCACTGAATGCCTGGAACTTGTAGTCCACAGCTGCACTTCTGAAAGGGGTTTCCGTTTACACCCTTAGGTGAACAATTTTGATGGAAGTTTTGCAGTTCTTAGAGGAGTGACACTGGAACATCTGTTAGAACATAACTATGGGTGCAATCCTAACTTGGAGTTAGGCTGGCATAGTTAGGTCAGCAAAGTTTGGCTGGCACAAGGGACACCGTAAAGTATGTCTGGACGACTCTCAGAGTCAGAGAGGCCAGCACATAGACATGCACCATCCTCCCTGAGTCCTAGAGTGCTCCGAACACGCTTTACGGTGTTTTACGGTGGCCCTTATGCAGTGTTGTCACCCTACCGGTTTGCTGGGCGGAGTTCCGTCCGTTGCGGGGAGGGCTTCCGCGTTGATCGGCAGCGTGATCGCTGCATTCCATTGCGTAATGGTGGAAGCCCGCCCGCTGTAGCGGGCGGGCTTTCGCCATAACGCAACCAGAGACAGCGATCACGCTGCCGATCAACGCGGAAGCCCTCCCCGCAACGGATGGAACTCCGCCCAGCGAACTGGTAGGGTGACAACGCTGCCCTTATGCTGGCCAAACTTTGCTGGCCTAAATCCAGGTTAGGATTGTGCTCTATGACAGATATTAATTGGCTTAATAGTCAGTCTTTCTCCAGGGCACCTGGGAACAACAGTTTTGTAGTATGGGGTAATGATCTCCAATATAATTCTCAGTACTTTCACTAAACGACCATTCCCAGGATTAAAGAAAGATGCCCATTAAATGGGTTGAAAATTTGCCCATTTGTAGTGGAAATATGCCCTTAAAGTCAGTAGGTCCCCAACTCCCACTGAAATTTAAACAGTCAAATTCACTCAGGGTTCAACTTAGAACTAAGGTCAGGCCTACACACGTTATGAACCAGGAAGCTGAGTGCAGTTCATCAGCTGTGTATTGTGGTCTGCCTGATGCTAATACTTGACAATCCCACTGTTTTTGCAGTCCAAGGCAGGCAGCAAAGGCAGGAAGTTGATCAAACTGGTTGTACATGGCCGGCTATTGTACATGGTTGGCAGGAGGGCTGGTCCACCCAGGTGAGCTGGCTGCAATGAGTGGCCAGCTGGAGGAGCTGGTGAATTGGCAGGGAGGCCTCACACTCCGTGCCTGCCTGCCTGCCACCTCCTCCAGCTTTCTACCCACTCAGCTGCTTCATCCTTCAGAAAGAGGAGATGTGAAGCAACTGTGGTTACTTGCCTTTTTCTAGCACTGCTACTGACACTAAGCAATGACAGTGGAGGCAAAAGCAAGAGGCTGCTCAGATCACTCCTCTTTTAGGAGCGCAATCCTAACCTGGGGTTAGGCCGGCACAAGGGCCACCGTAAAGCGTGTTTGGACCACACTCGGAACCAGGGAGGATGGTGCACATCTGTGTGGTCCAAACATACTTTACGGTGTGCCAGTCAAACTTTACTGACCTAACTGTGCTGACCCAACTTCAAGTCCGGATTACACCCTAGGAGAGTGATTGAAACAGGTTTGTTCCGTCTCCTTCTTCCCTGCCCAGGACCTTCTTCAAAACAGGCTGGGCAGGGCAAGCTGGGAGCAAACGTTGTCTTCGACTCCCACCATGACCCACCAAGATTATTTTGAAGAAGGGGCTGGGCAGAGAAGAAGGAGGTGGCAGCAGAGCAGTGATGTCATTCAGGGGGAATGGAACAGAACGGGCGTTCCGGATCCTAATGGGCTCCGTGGCTGGTTCCGGGTTCCCGACAAGTGCCAATCAAAAGTGAGTTCCTGTTCCTAAATCATTTGAATGACACTGCTGCAGCAGAGGAATGAAGGTTAGGGAAATCCGAGGCTCCAGGATCACTCTGTTGCCAGATCCTTGTCAGCCCAGTCTCTTCTTCAGCACAGGCTATGTGGGTAAAAGGCAGCAGAAAAAAGAAGGGGCGGAAATTTGGGCACCACCTAGGGCGTCGCTTCACCTTGGGCCAGCCTGGAAGTCTGCCTTTGGCGTGGTGGGCCGCAAATTGTGCGTGCCTGATCTAGTTCGATCAGTGGAATGTTCAGAGAAAGTGCTGTGATCAATGTGTGCAAAGGGAGCTGGATGTCTAGCAGTCATTTCCAACACCTACTCTGATACGGTACCAACAATAAAATATTCCTCGTAACGACGAAGGGTGAAGACACAGTTCCTGTTCCAAAGTGCATTTGTGTGTTTGTACATATATATATTAGATCACTGATCCCAAAATGACCAGGCGCAGGGGTAACATTACTGGTGTTAAGTAGTGGTGTTTCAGTCCAAACTGGAACAGTAGTGTCACACATGCGCAGAGGTACTTGCAGGTTCATGATCTAGGAAGTCAATAGGACTTGAAGGTGCACAGTACAAGGAAGAACCAGACTTTTCCTGATCCTAAAATATCCCATTGGGTAGAAATAGGTCTCCTTTTTGCTTAGCTGACACTAGACTTAGGGTCCAATCCTATCCAACTTTCTCGCAATGCAGCCCCAAGGTAAGGGAATAAATATGCTCTTACCTTGAGGAGGCCTCCATGACTGCCACCCCACTGCAGGATGCAGCACATGCCCTGTTGGCACAGCTGCATCAGCACTGGAAAGTTGGATAGGACTGGACCCGAATAACACAATCTTATGCATGCCTACTCAGAAGTAACTCCTGTGGAATTCAGTGGGTGTACGTAGGCTTGCAGCCCAAGTTTTGGAGAACATTATCCTCCCATTTCTTCCTTCAAAAAAAGCCCCACTTTTACAGTTCCAGCAGAAATAATATCTTTTTAAAGAGAAACCCCAAACTATGCTACCCACTGCTCTGGGGAATAGAAGCGAGCGTAAAAAGTTGACTGCACACTTGCTGGTTTTAAAAATGTGTGACAGTAATTTCTTTAAAAATCAAACCCTTTTCAGAAGCTTAAAAAAAAATTTTTTTTTTACATAAAGCAAGATCACATTTACAGGACCAAGAAACATGTACACTTGCATATTCTTGGTAATTTGATTTTAAGAAACCCACCCCTTAGCATATCCCATCACACTGTGATGCCTGCTATTTCTTTTTATTAAAAAAATGGGACGCAGTCATACACCGTCACCATTGCTAATTTGGAAGGTTTTCCCCTGAGGCTTATCTAGACATTGTGTCCGGTTTCCGACTGCTACTTCATTTCAGAGCGCAATCCTAAACTGGAGTTAGGCCGGCACACGTTAGGCCAGAAAGGTTTGGCCAGCACAAGGGTCACCATAAAGCGTGTTTGGACCACTCTCAGAGTCTGGGAGGATGGCTCACATCTGTGTGCCATGACTTCGAGAGTGGTCCAAACATACTTTACTGTGTCCCTTGTGCTGGCCAAACTCTGCTGGCTTAGCTTATGCCGGCCTAACTCGGTTTAGGATTGTGCCCTCAATATCTTCCTCTTCCTCGTTAACACTGTGGTAAATACAACAGGTGAAATGACATAATTGTGCTGTGTGATGCCCCTCCTTCAGCCTCACTTCACAAGTTGCAGAAATGGGACAATGCACAGATCGGTAATTACACATTGCATTTAGCTAGGCATTAAGAGGAAAAGGAGACAAGGAGATCTGGAGCGGACAGCTCTGTGACTCTCATGATGTCTAGTTAAGCCCTTTTCAGTGCTCTGTTTGTGCAGACAGGGATAAGGAACAACATGGACAAGATACAGAAAAGATCCAAGTAAATGTACACTTCCCATGTATCCCGCACTTTGTACTGAACGTCCCCTCCTTACATCTTGGTTTCACTGTCTAAAGGTTTCTCATTCTCATGCTCTTGGGAGATCAGCTGGTAAGGCTTCTTCATTTCGTTCTCCTCTATCACGGAGTTGCCCATTTCAGCATCCTTGCTCCTCAACTCGTGTCGTGACAAGTGTTCTACAATCCCTGCACCGATGGAATCTCCCAAAACATTGGTAGTGGTGCGCAGGCGATCCCTATGGAAGAGGTTGCAATGTAAATCCACAAGGCAGAGGACATATTTTAAAACAGTTGTCAAGAGCATCTACTAGATGACCAAATACATGGGCTTAGGGAAGATGACATCTGCAGTGTAAGTGAGTGTTTTTGTGTTTATACTGTAGCAACGAGAAGATGCCATATGACTTAAATATGCAGGAAAATATATGCAGGAGGGGGTTTATCCCGGCACCTCCGGGTGTTCCCCTTTTGTCTCTTTGGACTTGCACCAGCAATGGAGCCGACACAGGTCTGAGGAGACTCATGGCGGTAGAGGGGTTTACAAAGGTGCAAGGGAAAATGTTTCCACTTACGTCTCCCAAGCCGCCCTATCAATGTGGGGGCTCCGCGAGAACAAGGGGAAAGCCAGAGTAGGGTGGAATGGGGGCAGAGCCTGTGGGCAAGCCAGCCCAGGGTGTGGGGTGGAGTGTGGATCCAGCCATTCAACCAGATCCTAAGCCCTTTCCCCGAGCTGCGTGGGCCTGATCTGGGTACTTGGATTTGCACCAGTGATTTCCCTAGTGCAGATCCGAGCAGCCCCATAGGGCTGCTTGGGGCTTCCCTCGGGGTAAGAGGACAGACATCCCCTTGCCCTGCAGTGAGCTCCAGCTGCCTCCTATGCTACGTAGGCTTGCCTGCTCCAATGCAGGATAGGATTGGGCTGTAAAATGGCTTGCAAGTTGCTTTTACAACTGACCCCTGGTCCATTTCATTTTTTCACGGACTTTATGCTGTATTGATGAGATACTCACAAAAACCAATCCACTGCAATGATCAGGGTGATATCGTCAGTAGGCAACCCAACAGATGTCAATACAATCACCATGGTGACCAGACCAGCCTGAGGAATTCCTGCTGCTCCGATGCTTGCTGCTGTAGCTGTGATGCTGTTCAGAGGAAGGAGACCCCGAAACAATCAATCTGGTGTTGCTGCCTTTTTAAAAACAACAACATGCAAATGTCCCAAGAATTTTTCAGGCTTTAGAGAAATCGGTGATTAGGACCTAAATACTATAGTTTGAATCTGTTGCTGGTTTTTATAGCCAAAAATATTTCGTTTTTGCCTTTATGTTTTATGAAAAATAAATTGGCACATAAGCTGGATAATTAATTAGCTGTTATTCACTGCCTCATCAAAAAGACAATACAAACTTTATGCAGCATTGATCAGCTCTATTCATGGGCATATACAGTATGATTACAGTATTCAACAGCTAGACAAAACACCCATCCAGTGTTTTGTGCAGATATACAGGGCAATGTATCCCCAAACACATATTTAAAAGCAGAATTTCCCACTGCATGCATTTAATTGTGGATACTTTACAATACATGGTGGGTGGCCTTCACTGTGTACTAAGGGCACGAGCGCCAGCACAAGGCAACTTCCTGCCCCCCCCCACTTCCCATCAAAGCTCCTTGTGGCTCTGGGTTCAACCACCCCATAGTCACTGGGTAATGGGGTGTCAGGAGTTGGCGGGTCAATTCCCCTCCTGGGCACCAATGTCCCTGCTTAATCCTGTTGCTGCAGCTATAGCCAGAAAAAGGAAAAATGGGGCCAGAGAGTTTATTTTGATGGGATATTGATTTCCTCTGCCACTTTGGCTTGTTTAAAGCTTGAGCCCAAATCTTTAAAAGAAATAATAAGTGCATAAGGAAGAAATGGTGTGCACAGGACCACCTGCAGTCAGAACCAGCAGCTCTGGAGAGGGACAGGAGGACTGTGTATGCTTTTTCAAAATATTCCCATCAATTTGGAACGTGAAGAACAGCGTGGAGAGGAAGACCTTGGTGGGGCCATGGCGGACACACACAGACCACCCACTTCTCAGGCTGTTTTGATATGCTGCCTATACTACATGGACTTGCCGTATTGAGGGAAGGGAGGAAGAGGGCTCCCGTTGTCCTCTAGGGCTCTCCCTGCCTACAGGCAGGATTGTGCCATTTATTTATTCCTTTGTCAAGTGCTCATACACTGATGCATAACGTAAAAATAATATACCAGGATCAAACCAATGCCATTCAAATAACGAGTGTGCTACTGATGCACAGCCCTGCTGTTTATTATTTACCCATACCTATTAAAATGGCCAATTAGCCAACTAAACTTTAATTAATGTTTAGTGCAGTGATAGTGCCAGGTTGCTGAGAGCCTTGGGGCAAAGACCAATATTGGGTCCCGCCATGGTGCCCCACTGCCTGATAGAGCTTTGGTGCTACTGGTCCTGCCACTGGTACAGAAGGTTGGCCCAGTCAGGTGGGCTCTCTGATGGGCATGGTCAATGCCTGACCTAGCGGACCTCCAACACCACCCCTACTTCAGACTAGGGAGCCCAATCCTAGCCACATCTACTCAGAAGTAAATCCCCTTGTAGTCAATGGAGTTTACTCCTAGGTCAGTGTGGATAGGCTTGCAGCCTGAGGGCACAATCCTATGCATATCTACTCAGAAGTAAGTCCTATTGTGCTCAATGGGCTTACTCCCAGGTAAGTGTGGATAGGACTGCAGCCTAAAAGAGCAACTCAATGCATGTTTGTTTGGAGGCAAGTCCCACGATTTACATACCTGATGGTGATAATCTGTCCGAAGTTCAGATCCATGTTGTTCACCTGTGCAATGAAAATGGCAGCCAGTGCCTCATACAAAGCTGTCCCGTCCATGTTGATAGTTGCACCCACCGGGAGCACGAATCTGGTGATGCGTTTATCCACTCCATTATTCTCTTCCAAACACTTAAACGTGATTGGGAGGGTTGCAGAACTAAAGCAAAAGGGGAAGAAATGCCAGACAGATAGCACTACCACATTAAAAAGAAGCTAGACATTGGAAACAGATGGTGACTCAAACCTCTACTATTACTTTTGACATCAAGCTGTGAGTTGCATGTGTGAATGAACTGCCCAGAATAATTTTTGGAAACAGAACTGTGTTGTTACCCAGGACGATGCTTTTCAATTCAATTCATCCATACATCCACCTGCAGATCCATGCCCTCCTCCAGTTAAGGAGATCTGCACATGTGTGATGAATGCTCTATTCCCCACTATTTTTTTTTGTCCATTTTCTGTTGCTTTTGGATACCTCTAACTTCCCAGAACTCTTGTGCAGGTTCAGCAGTCTAAGAACTGCTGGAAAATCATCCTGCAACAGCCTTGTCCTTTATCCAGGGGCATAGCTAAAGAAGTGCAGGGGGTGCAATTGCACTGGGCAACACACGTTAGGGGGCCCCCACAAGCTGAGCTTGACTCTACTGGCCAAAGTTATGAAAATCTTGGTATGCATGAATAGTACAATCATGTTATATATCATTGGAAAGGTAATTTAATCCAGAAAGAAATGAAACAAACCAGAGTGTAATATTTTTACTCTAGCGAACATTATGGACAAACAAAAATACAGCCGTCATGTAAAAATTGTGGTTTGCTAAAACAGGGGGCAGGCTGCTGGGGTGAGGATGCAGGTTCCCTTCCATTTTTCACCATTTTTCAAAGTCTAAGCACAGGCCCGAACAGAGGTGTGAGCACGCCCATGGCTGGCGCCGAAACCGCACCCCCAGGACGTCGCCCTGCCCCCGTGCGTCGCTCTGAAACACCTCCCTGCACCTGGAAACACTCCATTTCAGAGCGTAATGGAGGCCAGGGAGGGCGGGTGGTCCGAACAGCGAGCAGTTTCCCCGCAGACTTCGCACAATGGCGCCCTGCCGCCCCACCGCTGCTCGGCGCCCATGGCTTGCGCCACCCCGGGCTACAGGTCAGATACGCGTCTGTCCAAGCATGCTGCTACTTGCATGTGACAAGTTACCACACTTCCTGTTCTGACATCACTTCCTAGGCATCGTTTTGCTCTCAGCACCAGGCTACTTTCATTAGTTACACCACTGCCAGGCAGGTTGCTTGTGGATTCCGAGTCATTCTTCAAGAATAGTGAACTCTCCTATGGAGTGACCAACTGAGCAGCCAAACCAGTCTAGGTAAACGAGTGGGATGGCGTAACCAGGTGGGCGCCACTCCTTCAATTAGGTAATGGTATGATATAATCAAATCTACATAACTTAAGCTCACGCACAGAAATGCTTGTGTGTGTTTCTGTCAGGTCTACCGTGAAATCTAGTGTTGACTTGCAGAAGGTGCTCTCACTCGCCAGTAAGTGCAGGGACCAGGAAAGTACCAGGTCATTATTTTACTTTGCTTTGTTGCTTTTTTACCTCCAAGCCAGCTTGCCATCTTCACTGTGGCATGTGAAGGGTAGGTGCATGTGCTTTGCTCTTGTGTAGCATCCCAGTACCATCTGCGGGGTGTTACTGATGGGTGCATTTAGTTTGGTCATGTTTTTTGTTTGTGTCCATCTAGCCACATTGAGGTGTTTTCCATCAGCCTGTTTGTACTCCCTCCCCCCACCCCAGCTTTTCTCCCTTTGGTTTAATTTATTTTGGGTTTTTGCTAAACTAGCTACATTTTTGGTTCTTAGCTTCTTTAGTCCACATTCATGGATAATTCAATGGGCTGCAATACCTGATCATTCTTGTAGCTAGTACTGTGGTTTTGGGCGCAATCCTAACCAATTCTCCAGCACTGGGGTAAGGACAATGCAGCTTCCGAGGTCACGAAACAAACATTCCCTTACCTTGAGGAGGTCTCCTTGACTACTGTTCCACTGGAGAATGCAGAGTATGCCCCATTGGCACAGCTATGTCATTGCTGGAAAGTTGGTTAGGATTGCACCTTTTGATTCTTAATAAGAACACCTGGATTCACCCTGGGGAAGAGTTATTTTTCCAGACAGCCCCCTCTGCTGTGTGGAAAGCCTAGGATGGTGGCAGTGGATAGAAACTACCAGATCTCCCCCCCCCCCATTCATAAGCTGACCCAGTAAAAAGGAAAGCAGGAAGAAGGAAGAGGTGTTTGAGTGCTTACCATTAGGCCTTACTCTCTTTGGCCAGCCTGCTTTCTCCTGGTATGATCCCTGACAGCATGCAAAAAACCTTCTGCATGTGTTTCATTTCTTGGTTCAAAAGATATGGAAGCAATGTAGATGTGCACTCAAATGCACATTGCACCGTTTATCCAAATACAGCTTTGTTTTCAGTGGAATGCTCACACAAATGACCATCCCTGTTCCTGCTCTGGCACAATCAGTTATGTGTACTGGAAACCCCTCAACATAAGTGCGCTCAAATGCAAGTGCTGAGGAAATACAGGATGCCCACAAAAACTAGAACTGTCCCTCAGCATCCCAAATTCATTCCATGCAAAATTCTGCTCAAAGCCAAGCTTGACTGTGAAGATTCCTACCTTGAAGATGTGCCCAAGGCTGTGATGAGAGCTTGCAGCAATCCTCCAATGAAAACCCAAGGATTCCTTCGAGTGATGAGGAAGTAGATGAGCGGGAGAACAACGATCGCATGGATGAGCAAGCCAATGATCACAGTGACAGTATACATGGCAAGCTGCCCTCCGATCACACCCATGTCTTCCATCTCAACAATTTTTCCAGCAATCAGAAACATGATACCAAGTGGCGCATACCTACAAACAAGTTTAAAAGGTCATAGGGTGCTATACAGCTACAAGCACATATATGCATGAATGCAAAACATCTTAATGCAAAACTTCTTTGCCCCACTCTGTGTGCAGTAGGGGCCTATACATGCTGTCTCCAAAATAGGTCCCAGTGTGGTCAGTGGAACTTTTTGCCTAATCAGGATTGCAGCCTTAGGGCCAAAACTCATGTTACTTTGAGTACATTGAGTACATTCTATAAAAAATTGTGTGTGCGTGTATGTGTGTGTGTGAGCAAGCTCAATCCTAACCTGGAGTTAGGCGGGCACAGTTTGGCCGGCACAAGGGACACCGTAAAGTATGTTTGGACCATTCTCGGAGTCAGAGAGGCCAGCACACAGATGTGCGCTATCCTCCCTCACTTTGAGAGTGGTCCAAATGCGCTTGTGCTGGCCAAAACTTTGCAGGCCTAATTGTGCTGGCCTAACTCCAGGTTAGGATTGCACCCCGTGTGCGTGTGTGTGTGTGTGTGTGTGTGAGAGAGAGAGAGAGAGAGAGCGAGAGCGAGAGAGAGAGCACAATCCTATGCTTGTCTACTCAGACATTAGTCCCATTGTCTTCAGTGGGGCTTACTCTCAGGAAAGTATGCATACTATTGCAGCCTCTGTGTGTGTGTATATGTGTGTATATGTGTGTGTGATCAATAAAGACTGCAGTGTGCAGGACTGGACATTAACCCTTTGCCTATGCCACACTCCTGACCAGAACTCCCAGCTTGCCCATAGCTGCTGTTTCACCAAGGAGAGCTTTCTGAACTCCATGTTGGCAACAAGAGTTTCCCCCCCTGGACAAATAGCAGCTATGAGCGTATAGCACATGCAACACAAGATTATCATACCAGTTAGGAAGTGATAGCAGTGATCCAGGGTGCAATCCTATGCAGCGCTGGAATGGCGAGGCAGACTTAGCAGCGCCATATCCATCGCTGCATAGGAGAGGCTGGAGCCCTCCCCCCCCCGGCAAGAAAGCCTTCACTCACTTACCGTAGGGGAGGGCTCCAGCCTCCCCTATGTGCTCTTTGGATCTGCACTCACTAAAGAGCAGGCGCAGATCCAAGGAGACTGCGCGGCCCGAATCAGGGCCTTGTGGACAAGCTTAGGATGTGGCTGTATGGCCACCTCCCAAGTCCGCCTGTGTCCCACTCCTGCCCCTTCCCTCCCACCAATCCCCGTCCCAATATGTGACAGGGCCTCCCTCACACCGGCCAGATTCGGCCAATGCAAGGGAGGCACTGCCGGCAGCGCCAGTCCTGTTGCCTTAGCGCCAACACAGGGGTGCTGCTAGGTGCCCCAGTGTCAGCGCTAATGCCTTAGTGCTGACGCAACAATGTACCAAATAGGATAGCGCTGCCAGTTTTACCAAATGACACTTACCACATGATAAGCGCTACCAGTCGCATGATAGCCTCATTAAGGCTATCAAAGAAGTCTCTCAATGCCCGTCCTTGCTCCTTCATGTTCCCAATCACCAATCCAAAGCTGATTGAGAACACCACCAGTCCAAGAGCATTCACTCCATTAACAGCCCCTGGAACTGGGATCATCTCCTTTTTCAGATGGGTTAGGTTTTCCATGGCTTCTGACACGTTGTTTATAATGGCCGCAAGGACAGATGTTTCATTAGAGTCAATCGGCGCTGTATGCGGTGTCCGTTCCTCATAGCTTGTTTTAAACTGTTAGCAGTGGGGAGTAAAAAAGGATAAATGTCATAACTGTCATTTTTCCACGCATTAAGAACATAAGAAGAGCCCTGCTGGCTCAGACCAAAGGCCCATCTAGTCCAGCTTTCTGTATCTCACAGTGGCCCATCAGATGCCTCATGGAGCACCCAAGACAATAAGATGCTTGCATCTTGTTGCCACTCTCTTGCACCTGGCATTCTGAGGTAAATTTCTGAAGTGAAATCCTGAGGTAAATAATAACCCAATCTGAGTCTTAAGAATGTAAGAAGAGCCCTGCTGGATCAGAGCAAAGGCCCATCTGGTCAAGCTTCCTGTATCTCACAGTGGCCTCAGGAAGCACAGAAGACAAAAAGATACCTGCACCTTGTTGCTACTCCCCTGAATCTGGCATTCTGAGGTAGCCTACTTCTAATGTAAGGAGGTTGCACTATCCATCATGGCCTGTAGCCTGCAATGGACTTTTCCTCCAGAAATATGTCCAATTTCCTTTTAAAGGCACCTAGGCCAGACGCCATAACAAACCTCCTGTGGCAAGGTGTTCCACAGATTGATTACCCGCTGGGTAAGAAACATATAGTATTTTGCTTTATCTGTTCTAACTCTCCTAACACTCAATTTTAGTGGATGTCCCCTCATTCTGGTGTTGTGAGAGAGGGAAAAGAACATCCCTCTATCCATCCCATGCACACGTTGGGACGTCTCAATCATGTCCCCCCTCAGGAGCCTTTTTCTAGACTGAAGAGCCCCAAACACTGTAGCCTATTCTCATAAGGGAGGTGTCCCAGTAATCACTTGGGTCGCTCTCTTCTGCACCTTTTCTGGTTCCATTATGTCCTTTTGGATCACTCAGTTGTAACTGTCAGAAGTTTTACTTGAAATCTTCAGTGCAAAGATCATAATGCAAAATATTGTTGTTCAACAAGTTTAGATTTAGATAGGGTTGTTGTTGTTGTTGTTCAATCACTAAGTCGTGTCCGACTCTTCGGGACCCCCTGGACCACAGCATGCCAGGCCTCCCTGTCCCCCACTAGCTTCCGCTCAATTTCATGTTCATTGCTTCGGTGACACCATCTAACCATCTCATCCTCTGCCGCCCCTTCTCCTTTTGCCTTCAATCTTTCCCAGCATGAGGGTCTTTTCTAAAGAGTCCTCTCTTCTCATGAGGCTACCAGATCCAAACTGGGACAGACTTTAACCATTGTATAGAAGAGGGAATTTGGGCAGGTGCAGCTTATCATGGAAGGGTTTCAAAAGTTGCACCTGTCTAAATTCTCTCTTCTATACAAGGATTAAAGGTATAGACATTCTACCCCAGTTTGGATCTGATAACACTAGATTTAGATACAAGTTTAGATTTATATTTTGTACCATCCATCTCTGCATGTTGCCATTGCTAGAACAACAGCAATAATCAAGGGTAATAATAATAGCTGTATTTATAGAGTTATGTGCTAAGCCATGAAGTCAAGAACTAAAATGCAGCTGGCAGTTCTGAGCCACTTAGCTTCATAGCCTGCCCAGATTGTGTATGGCCCTAGCTGTAGCTTGTCTTGCTTATGCCTAAATCTAGCACTGGGTGAGAGGCACCTTGAGGAACCTGAAGACATGTGCTCACTTTGGCAGCACATGTACTAAAATTGGAACAATATAGAGAAGAGGAACCTGAAGACAGAGCCTTGCATCAATCAAGAAAAACCAAGGAAGTGACAGATTATGTACAGGAACAGATAAATCAAGGATGAATTTAAACAATCCATACTTAGAGGAGAAATTGCATTACAAAGGTAAAAACAAATCCCTGTAACTTCTTAGATGAAATGATTTCATCTAAATCAGTTAGATTTCAACTGAAAATTATCTACGTTGTATCACTATCAGCACAATCCTAGTGTGCCCCTTGCATCGATGCAAGGGGAGGAGTGCCGATGCGGGAGCACCGAGCAGCATCTCCGCATTAGCGCTCCATCTCTGAAGCCGACGCTACTCGCAGTGTCGGCTTCAGAGCTCTGACAGAGAGCCTCCCTTTCGCCGACCGAAGACAGTCGGCGCAAGGGATTCTCTGTCCTATATCGGGACGAGGATTGGTGGGAGGTGGGGAGGTGGGAGGCGGGACTTGGGCGGGATGTGGGTGGGCTTGGGAGGTGGTCCTAAGCCTGTCAGCGAGGCAGCGAGGCCCCGATTCGGGCTGCACGGTCTCCTTGGATGTGTACCCGCTGTTTAGCAGGCGCAGATCCGAGGAGCATATAGGGGAGGCTGGAGCCTCCCCTAAGGTAAGGGAGCAAACGCTCCCTTGCCATGGGGGGGGGGGTTTACAAGCCTCACCTAAGCAGCACTGGATATGGCGCTAGCCCGTCGGCCTCGCCAGTCCAGCGCTGCTTCGGATTGCGCCCTATGTTTCATTACATGAGGTGCATTTATAAGAATGATCAACCATTAAATGATTTGCTCGGAGAACTACAAGGAAGTCTTCTACAAGGAAGAACTACAAGTCTGAAGGCTTGTAGCCTGCTTCTCAGTTTGTTTCTGACCTAACCCTAAATTTGGAAAAAATAAGAAGAAGAATCAATTCTCTGAGGAATTTGCCAGATTATGTCCACACTCAGACATAATTTGCAAGATTATGTCCAGATGTCAGCTCTGAATTTTTTTCTTTTTCTGTTTTGTCTGGATTAGCCAAGCCCATCTCCCTCACTCATACCATACTGCTAATGTATAGTGTATTTTGACCAAAATGCTATGTGTCCATAAAAATGTACAAACTTTTGCCACCTAAACCGATTAATGTATTTTGTAGTCATAAGAAGAACCCTATGAAAGAGTAAGCAAGCTATCAAAATACAAAAAATTGTAGATGAGTCCTATATTGCTCAGAAGACAATCTGCTGGATTGACATGCAAAAACAATAGCATTTTACCTGTTTAAAGCAGGCTTCCACTAGATTTGGAGGGAACATGTTTCTGAGAAGAAAAAAGACAACTATATAAGACATTTTAGACAGTTTTAACCATTATTTCAAGCAGAAGCTGAGGACATATAGAACTTACAAGATAGTAAAGAAAGCTGGTACATATTTCTTGTATACAGAGCAGAGAGAGACAGCTTGGTCCTTTTCCTAAGCGCTAAACTATACATCACAGGATGTAATGCTGCTTTGACATTCTGTGGTTGATGTTTTTTAAACACTAAATAGATCCAGGGCCAAACCCTACCCAACTTTCCAGCACTGAAGTAGCCACAATGCCGTCCCAGTGGTGAAATTCAGCCAGTTCTCACCTATTCTGCAGAACTGGTTGCTAATTTTAGGTTGGGAGCGGGAAGAAAGGCAGCGGCCGCCCTGAAGGACATAGAACCGGTTGTTAATTTATTTGAATCCCACCACTGGAAGGTAAGGAAACAAAAGTTATTTTGTGGAGAATATAGCTGCATCAGCAATGGCAGGTTGGGTAGAATTGGGCCCCCAGTCTCTGTGGACTGAGGCTGTGAAGAGTGTGAGGAACCTTAACCCTATTTTCTGCCATTATCCCAATCCAGATCCAGATCTCCTTCTCCCCAGCTGCTATTTGTCAAGGGAAAAATGATCTGATTGGAGCAGTGAGAGTTTATTTTCCAACCCGTTTTGTATCAACATTGCGTTTTCTTTACATAGCTGACACTGGGGACGCTGACCCCAACTGGAGCTGTGGTGGGGCATACAGTTAAAATCCCCCTTCCTTTGCTGCAGCCAATGCAAGGAGCAATCCAGCTGTTACTTCCAGACTGTCCCCCAAATTCTCTTCAACAAATACTACAGAAAGAGGCTATCGTTCTCCGATACATGCCTTGGAGGTATAGACATACTTGATAGAACAGTGTTATTCGAACTGTGGGTCGGAACCCATTTGGTAGGTTGCGACATGATGTCAGGTGGGTTATGGAGAGCTGAGAACAGCCATCTTTGTAGCTGCAGACCTTCCTCTTGCTTTTGTGAATGTTAACAGTTTGAATTTTCAAGTGAGGGTTTTTTTTAAATGGTTTTTAGTTCAGTGCTTTAACATAATATTTTGTCCAAATCTTGCTTTCTGTCAGGGATGTTTCATGGTTGTACAATTGTTGCAGGCCAAGAATACCCATTTGTATTTCAGGAGTGTCAGTTTATTATGGTACAATGATAATACTTTCTGCTTGATGATTTCAGTTCTGGCTATGACATCACTTCCAAGTTAATGACATCACGTCTGGTGGATCCTGACATGAGTGACATTCTAAAAAGTGGGTCCCAGTCTAAAACGTTTGAAAACCAATGTGAGAGCAAGTGACCAATTTTATACATGTTTCCTTGGATATAAGTCCCACTGATTTTAGTCAGGCTTGACATAGGCTTGCATCCTGTCTCATAGTCATACAAAGCATTAGAGGAAGAATGTACTTTTTGTACTTTTTATTACCAGTTACAGTATTTATATACTGCTTTTCCACAAAAAGTTCACAAAGCGGTTTATAGAAAAATTAAATGGCAAACTCGCATTTGAGTCACCATTTTTGCCTGGCTAGGAACTCTGTGTAGCTTAAAACGTTTGCACACTTCATTCAGTGTCACTGACACTTATTCAAGAGACGATATACGGTACTGTAATCTGATCTGTACTATACCCCAACCTTTGAAACCAATAGTGAGTAACAACCTACTCAATGTGCAACAGTTTATAAATAATTACACAAATCCAGTTGTTTTCAGTATTTAAGCTTTTCAAGTTTTTGTGCACTCTATATTGCTGTGGCTCCCAAACTGTGAACCATGGAAACCATCTAGGGGAGCTGTGGAATCCTCACAAAAAGCCTACCACTGTATACAATGTATAGGACTATAGCACTAACGGGGAGCTGTGCCAATGACCCAGTAGGTCAAGGCAGCCACCAGTTGCAAAAGTTTGGGGACCACCATTACAGAGAATAACATACCATATGTCCTAAAAGTCTTTCAAATTTACAAGTGCAGAAGCATACTTCACTGATTTTCTGCAAAATAGTATTGTATGTCCATTTACTCACAGCCCCACTGTAATTAATTGTGGTGACTCCCAGGAATGTGGGGAGAGGATGGCCGGCCTCCTTCAGCTTTTAGGGTTTATGCAGTGGCTTCTAATCTGGCATTCATTACACTGCAGGCCGCCATATAGCATTTCTGAGGTTTACCCAGAAAAGGGACAGAACAAGATATTACAGCTGCAATCTTATACTTGCCTACCTGAGAGTACATCCCACTGAACTCAATGGGCCTTATTCTAAATAGACATGCCCAGGATTGCACTGCAGAGCTATCACCCAATATAGTTGATTACAACATATGGTTGATTAATCTAATTCAGCGTATGTTCAAATCTGAATAAAATAATATTTTGAAAGAAAAAAAAGCATTCTATATTTGTTTTTTGGATGCTGCAGTCATATGTCACAGGATGTGCCACATGCCCCCTTCTCTTTGATACAGGAGGCTGTGCTGGTTCTTTTTAAAAAATAATTTTCATTTTTGTGAGAAAAAAAGTACCTTTAAGAACACAATACAAGGCAAACCATTGCAAACAGAAATTAAGAGATATCTGTTTTCAAAACCATTACAAAGATAAACAAAGATGTATCTAAGAAAGGGAACAGGAATATACAGATATTTCCGCCATCTATACTATTACATATTTTACTTACTATATGTCTACAATAGGAAAGGCTTTCAAATATCCACAAATATATCCATTCACAATTGGCATCTGTAAACCCTGCACTTGAAAGTTGATAAGGTTAAAAGATCTTCAATCCATTGACTTGTAATGGGGGGGGGCACTTATCCTTCCGATTTTGCACTTTTCAGTCTTTTAGCTACTGTAAGAGCAGAGAGTCAATTTCCGCTGTCCTCCTGTTAATTTCCCTGAAACCAAAGGTACCTGTGTCCACTGCCCATAAATACTTGCACTACAAACTGATCTTTTTTTTTTTATCTGCTTCTATTCATCAAAAGGATTTCAATTGAATTGACCAAACATTTTAGTTCCATAGATTACATTTGGCTTAGTTTCTTCTGGTATTTTGCCCCTTTCATCCCTGATGTTTCTCCTTCTTACATGCAAAGTGATTTTCAGGTGGCAAGAAACCCTTAGATCTACATTTCTAAGGACACAATCCTAACCTGGAGTTAGGCCAGCAAAGTTTGGCCAGCACAAGGGCCACCAAAAAGTATGTTTGGGCCACTCTCTGAGTCAGAGAGGCGAGCACACAAACGTGCGACACCCTCCGACTCTGAGAGTAGTCCAAATGCACTTTACGGTGGCCCTTGTGCTGGCCGAACTGTGCCAGTCTAACTCCAGGTTAGGATTACACCTGAAGGCATTTTTGAGCTGAGAATGCTAGCTTGAAAAAAGATGTTTGCCAGTTTTACAAGTATTTTGATTTCACTCACTATCACCTACAGCAAGCATTAAATAGTGTCATTGACCTTTAAACACCATGAAAAATGCCACCGTACCTGATTAAGTCCAGAAAAGCATCTGCAGCTGTCACTTGCACAATTTTGCCTTCTCTGTACATTTTTTCCTTTGACCCTTTCCCAGGATGGATGATGACCACCATGATTATCCCAATCAAGACAGCAATGATTGTGGTACTCATGTAGTAGATGACTGCACGGAGTCCCATCTTTCCTGATGCTTTACTGTCCAGGGCAGAAACTCCTAGAAAATACAAGCATAAGCGTAAATTCAGACAGCAAATTTCAGAAAACTGTGAACTCACTGCAAATCAAATGTCCTTTTGTGAAAAAGGTGACCATTATGGATGGTTCTGTTCTTCTGCTATATTACATTATTCTCATTTTCCATCTCAAATATAGAGTGTTCTAAGTCCCAAACTAGATAAGCATATTCCACTGACATAAAATTAAGTGACCTAGCTGACATAAGTGACATAAAATTGCTAAGTGACCTAGCAATATCAAAGATAATCTTATATCAGTGATTTTCAAATTATTTAGCACTGGGACCCGCTTTTTAGAATGTCAATCTGTCTGGGACCCACCAGAAGTGAAGTCATGACTGGAAGTGCCGTCATTGTGATGCCAGAGCCTGCTGCTTTCCTGAGAATTCAGTAATCAGTTGGGTTATTTCTTATCTCAGCCATTTTCCAATAGCAAAGTGAATCAGAAAGAAAAAAGCTTATTTACAACCTTGATACAAGCAAAACAACCACACAGCCCTCCCCCTTTCCAGCATCCCATCTTCCCATATTTTCAATATGGCTTCTCTAGGTGCTTTGCAACCCATCTGAAATTAGGCTCACGACTGATTGGTGGGTCCCAACCCACAGTTTGGAAACCACTGCCCTCCATTATTGAGCCTCATGGACTCACGGGAGTTTCAAAATGATTTTGGTTTTGTGGTTTGTCTCTAAGATTTAGTCCTTTTAGAAAAGATGGAAAGCTGACATTTTGTGCATACATAATCAAGACATCATTGTTTGTTCAGAAACAGTGCACTGTCACTGGCTGGGTACAAACAATCAGGGATGTGCAGAAGCCACTAAGCTCAGACCACAAGTCCAGTCACGAGTCAGCGACCCCTCGACTTGACTCATGAGTCATAGCCCGTGCCTGTCGCAACTCGATTTGTGGAAATTTCAAGTCACTTTGAGAAACGAGTCAAGTCCTTGAGCAAAAAAACCAACACAACCGTAAGCCTTTCTCCTCCCCTGACCTGCCTCCTGGAATCACCCACACTTCTCCCACCATGTCTGCTGCTGCCGTCAGTCTGAAGGGGTCTTTTGGGGCAACACAGAAGTGATGGAGAAAAAAAACAATTAAGCAAACATGCACTAAAGAGAGCCAGGAGTCAAGTTCAAGTCATGACTCTTTTCTAAGTTACGGGCCCTGAGACTCGAGTCAGTGAAGTTTGTGCCTTGAGTTAAAATGAGTTGTGAAAACCAGCATTTCTGTGACTCGAGTCAAGTTGTGATGATTTAAGTGCCCATCCCTGCAAACAATGAACAGGGTCGTTGCCATCATGTCTTCCAGGGGATGCTTGGCCAGTCATGTTTAGAAACAGCATGCTGAAGAAAATGGATCCTTGTTTTTGTCTAGCAAAGCTTTTCTTACTCAAAACACGGGCCATTTCTACATGTTTCCATAAAACATTTCCTAAAATAATGTGACCGTTTGTATTGGAAAAGGCAGGAGATACCCCCAGGAGTGAGGGAATGGTATCAGCAATGGCCCCTTGTCCAGGTAAACCAGGGATTAGGGGGTTAATCCCAGAACTCCTGCAGCAGGAACACAGCTGCAGGCTGATAAGGGCTCTGGCTATGAAGGGAGGTTAGCACAGGTGCAGATGGGTGTGGCTGATGCTAGAGCCTGCCTAGCAACAGACACCGATTGGCTGGCCTCTGTATAAAGCTGGAGGCAGGAGTTGCAGTAAAGGACCTGGGTAGGTGCTGGAGGAGGGCACCAGGTAGGTGCTGGCAAAGCTGGATTATTAAAGGGTGATTAGCACCAGGTAGGTGTTGGACAGAAGCACCAGGTAGGTACTGGATAGACGGATTGCTGGACGGATGGAGTGCTGGCTGGACTGCCTGCCTGAAGGACTGTAGGACGGACTGATGAACTGACTGAAAGACTGGCTAAGGTAAGCTCATTGTGGGGAATAACTGTGGGGAACAGTTATATGGCTGGAGCCACCAAGTGGAGAAGGCAGTATTGGCTTAGGCAAACTGACTGCCTATTGTTTGTTGGTAGGGTATTTTGAGCTAAGCCAGTGATGAGGGCAGTCTGGAGGAGGCTGACCAGCTGGTGATCCCAAGCAAAGCTGCTGGAAGAGAGGAGGCCCAGTGGGTGACTGAATCCCCTCCCTCTTGCCTATCTCTGAGGCCACTCTGAAGGGGAAACTAGTTAGCCTAGTGTGGGTATCAGGGCCCTTGGGGAGGCCCAGCAGGGAATTTGGCAGAACACAGTTCTAACCTCATTACAGTAGCCTGCGCTCTGGCCCTAGGATAGACAGGAAGTATTCTATCTGCTTCCTGCTATAATGTCTGCTCCCTGCCTTGACATTCCCCATCCCCTTCCACTCCCCACAGACACACCTCCACCACCAACTTACTAGCATTGGTGGAGACTTTGGGAGTGACTGTAGTGTGTGCTGTACTGCTGCCTGTTTGCAGCAGTGGTCCAGAAGTGCGAGATGGTGGCCTTGTCTCCTGACCTCTTCCAGCAAACAAGCAACTACAGCGCAATTAGTCATCTGAGTCTGCAGGGGGTGCTGAGTAGGAAATGAAGTTTCCACCAGCAAAGGCACAGAGGGAGGCAAGTGCAGGAATGCAAAGCAAGCAAAACATGCTAAGAAACTAGTGTGTGTGTTGCTCCTAACCCACTCAGGCCTCCTTCCTGGCTATCCCTGGCAGCCATGCCCAGCTCAGTCCTTCTTTCTGGAAGAAGTGGTGGTGCTGAAAGGGTGATATTTGTGCGATAATTGGGCTTTCCATGTCTCAAGAGTTTCTAAGTAAGAGCAAAGTGCTTATTTCTTGTCACTTCCTGCTTAATGATGTCACTTTCTGCTCATTGATATAACGTCCAGCCCTCAGCAGCCAGGATGAATGCTAACTGGCCCTGTGTACGGAATGATTTTGACACCCCTGGTAACAAAATGTAGATTTTCTTAACTCAAAAGCAGCAGCGGCATTCAGCCGGAACGCTGGGCGGGAGGAACGGGTGAGCAGCAGCTCGCTCGTAGCTTATCGCTCCGTTTAGCCATCTTCCCCGCCCCCCGCGAAACGGAGTGGTACGTTACAGGCAAGCTGCCGCTCACCCGTTCCTCCCGCCCAGCGTACCGGCTGAATGCTGCCGCTGCTCAAAAGGTGTTAGTGATACCCTCAGGGTGTGTGTGTGTGTGTGTGTGTGTGTGTGTGTGTGTGTGAGAGAGAGAGAGAGAGAGAGAGAGAGAACTAATGACCAAAATTGTGGCAATTGTGGTTTTTTGGAATAGAATAATAATACGTTATATATTGTTCAGTGTGTAACTTAAGGCAGACTTGGCTGGCACAAGGGCCACCGTAAAGTATGTGTTGATCACTCTTGGAGAGGTCAGCACACAAATGTGCACCATCCTCCCTGACTCAGAGAGTGGTCCAAAAGCACTTAAAGGTGGTCCTTATGCCAGCCAAACTTTGCTGGCCTAACTCCAGGTTAGGATAGCGCCCTGGCTGAAATCAACCGTAGTTGATGTCACTGTTGGGAAGTTTGGGCGGTGTTGGTCAATGGCTTAGATGACGTTTAAGGTGGATTCTAAATATGGTGGACTATTGTCTATCAGTGGTTATTAACTATGTTGACTACTTTGAACCTCCAGATGCATGGGCATGTCACTCAGTACTATGTGCAGGAGAACAACAGCAGGGGAGGGCACTGACGTTCATCCATTGCTTGTGGAGAAATATTCACTGCATTTATTTTCTGGCCATTATTATTATTCATTTCCTGTCATGACTATTACTATCTCAGCCTCACCTCCTGTGCAGGGTTGTTGTGAAGACCAAAGAAGGCCACATCACCATTAGCTCCTTGGAGGAAGCTTCTCTGAGGTATAAAATGTGAATAAATTAATAAATACATAATTTTGCCATTGGGTGTGTGTGTAAAAAAATTAAGTAGCCCCGGGTGCAAAATGGCCTAGCTACGCCACTGACACCACTGTAGGGCCTTGAACTGCTGGAATTCAAGTTCCAGCATTGCCAAGTCTCGAGAGGATGGAGACCACATTTATTTATAAGTGATGTCAGCCACATGTGCAAAATTGCTCAAAATGCCATAAAACTATGTATTGGGTGGAAACAAACCAGCAAATGAACAGAACATAAATAATAAGAGACAGATGAAGATGATTGGGAAAAGGACCCATAGGAGGGAATTCCACATACACAAACATAAGCAGCTGACATGGAAAGGAAAGAAGGGGCTTGATGTGATGCTAGATCTTGCTATATTCTTTCTTATCCATCCAACTATCCTTGCTGCTTTGCCTTACAACGCAATCCTAACCTGGAGTTAGGCCAGCAAAATTTGGCCAGCACAAGGGATACCATAAAGTATGTTTGTACTGCTCTCGGAGTCAGAGAAGCCAGCACACAGACGTGCACCATCTTCCCTGACCTCAAGCGTGGTCGAAACGTGCTTTACGGTGTCCCTTGCGCCAGCCACACTTTGCTGGCCTAACTGTGCCGGCCTAACTCCAGGTTAGAATTGCACCCTTTAACTCTTTAAAATCTTGAAAAAGCAAGGATACTTGAACAAAGTCACAATCAAAATTACCAGACCAGGTGTCACGAAACTGTTGTTTCATGTAGACCCTAGTCTTGTATTGATGACAGAAATGAATAGCACTACTTGCATGTCAAAAAGGTTCAGGTGAAGGTGGTTGGCCTTTTTAGGGTAAAGATAAACACTTTAGAGAGCAGAACCTCTTTGCTTCTCCCAGGGAAGGAGACTTGTGGGAAGGTTAGCCTCTTTGTGGGGCTGTAAGCACAGGAGTTCCCTTTCATGGATCACTGCCTTGTCGTGGCGAAGGGGCTTGAGTAGCTCAATGAAGCTGTGAGCTATGCCATGTAGGGCTACCCAAGATGGACAGGTCACAGCAGAGAGTTCTGACTAAACGTGGTCCGCTGGAGAAGGAAGTGGCAACCCACTCCAGTACTCTTGCCAAGAAAACCCTATGGATTACAGAACAAAAAGGCTAAACGATATGACACTGGAAGATGAGACCCTCAGGTCGGAAGGTGTCCATTATGCTACTGGGGAAGAGCAGAACACGAGTACTAGTAGCTCCAGAAAGAGTGAAGTAGCTGGGCCAAAACTGAAAGGAAGCTCAGCTGTGGATGTGTCTGGAAGTGAAAGGAAAGTGCGATGCTGCAAAGAACAATACTACATAGGAACCTGGAACGTCAGATCTATGAATCAAGGCAAGCTAGATGTGGTCAAACGTGAGATGTCAAGGCTGAACATCGACATCCTGGGAGTTAGTGAACTAAAGTGGACAGGAATGGGAGAATTTAATTCAGATGACCATTATATTTGCTACTGTGGGCAGGAATCCCTTAGAAGAAATGGAGTAGCCTTCATCGTGAACAAGAGAGTGAGAACAGCAGTACTGGGGTATAACCTCAAAAATGATAGAATGATTTCCATTCGGATCCAAGGCAAACCTTTCAACATCACAGTAATCCAAGTCTACGCCCCAACCACTGGTGCTGATGAGGAAGAAGTTGACCGCTTCTATGAAGACCTAGAACAGCTTCTAGAATTAACACCCAAAAAAGATGTCCTTCTCATCATAGGGGATTGGAATGCTAAAGTAGGCAGTCAAGAGGTAAGAGGAATAACAGGCAAGTTTGGTCTTGGAGTACAAAATGAAGCAGGGCAAAGACTGATAGAGTTCTGTCAGGAGAACACATTAGTCATAGCAAACACCCTTTTCCAGCAACACAAACGGCGACTGTACACATGGACTTCACCAGATGGTCTACATCGAAATCAGATTGATTACATTCTTTGCAGCCAAAGATGGAAAAGTTCCATACAGGCAGTCAAAACAAGACCTGGAGCTGACTGTGGCTCAGATCATCAGCTTCTTCTTGCCAAATTCAGGCTTAAACTGAAAAAAGTAGGGAAAACCGCTAGGCCCTCCACGTATGACCTAAATCAGATCCCCTACGAATATACAGTGGAGGTGACAAATAGATTTAGGGGCTTAGATTTGGTAGACAGAGTGCCTGAAGAACTTTGGACGGAGGTCTGTAACATTGTACAGGAGGCAGCAACTAAAACCATCCCAAAGAGGAAGAAATGCAAGAAGGCAAAGTGGCTGTCTGACGAGGCTTTACAAATAGCTGAGGAAAGGAGAGAAGCCAAAAGCAAGGGAGAAAGGGAAAGATATACCCAACTGAATGCAGATTTCCAGAGAACAGCAAGGAGAGATAGGAAGGCCTTTCTAAATGAGCAATGCAAAGAAATAGAGGAAAACAACAGAATGGGGAGGACTAGAGATCTTTTCAAGAAAATTGGAGATGTCAAAGGACAATTTCATGCTAAGGTAGGCACAATAAAGGACAAAAATGGCAAGGACCTAACAGAAGCAGATGAGATTCAGAAGAGGTGGCAAGAATACACAGAGGAACTCTATAAGGCCGATCTAAATGTTCCTGATAACCACAGTGGTACAGTCACTGAGCTCGAACCTGACATCCTGGAGAGTGAAGTCAAGTGGGCTTTAGAAAGCCTCACTAACAACAAAGCTAGTGGAGGTGACAGCATTCCAGCGGAATTACTCCAAATCTTAAAAGATGATGCTGTCCAAGTGCTGCTCTCCATATGCCAGCAAATTTGGAAAACCCAACAGTGGCCACAAGACTGGAAAAGATCAGTTTACATTCCAATCCCAAAGAAGGGCAATGCCAAAGATTGCTCGAACTACCGCACCATTGCACTCATTTCACATGCTAGCAAGGTCATGCTCAAAATCCTACAAGCTCGGCTTCAGCAGTATGTGAATCGAGAACTACCAGATGTACAAGCTGGTTTCCGAAGAGGCAGAGGAACTAGAGATCAAATTGCCAACCTTCGCTGGATCATGGAGAAAGCAAGAGAGTTCCAGAAAAACATCTACCTCTGCTTCATTGATTATGCTAAAGCCTTTGATTGTGTGGATCACAACAAACTGTGGCAAGTTCTTGAAGAGATGGGAGTTCCAGACCACCTGATCTGCCTTCTGAGAAACCTTTATGCGGGTCAGGAAGCAACAGTTAGAACTGGACATGGAACAACCGACTGGTTTCAAATTGGGAAAGGAGTACGACAAGGCTGTATATTGTCACCCTGCTTATTTAACTTATACGCAGAGTACATCATGAGGAAGGCAGGGCTGGAAGACTCACAAGCTGGAATCAAGATTGCTGGGAGAAACATCAACAACCTCAGATATGCAGACGATACCACTCTACTGGCAGAAAGTGAGGAAGACCTAAAGAACCTTTTGATGAGGGTGAAAGAGGAAAGTGCCAAAATTGGTTTGAAGCTCAACATTAAAAAGACTAAGATCATGGCAACCACTCCCATCACTTCCTGGCAAATAGGAGGGGAAGAAATGGAAGCAGTGACAGACTTTATTTTCCTGGGCTCCAAGATCACCGCAGATGGTGACTGCAGCCATGAAATTAAAAGACGTTTACTTCTTGGGAAGAAAGCTATGGTGAACCTAGATAGCTTAATCAAAAGCCGAGACATCACCCTGCCAACAAAGGTTCGCATAGTCAAAGCGATGGTTTTCCCAGTAGCCATGTATGGCTGTGAGAGCTGGACCATAAGAAAGGCAGAGCGTCGAAGAATCGATGCTTTTGAATTATGGTGTTGGAGAAGACTCTTGAGAGTCCCCTGGACTGCAAAGAGATCCAATCGGTCAATTCTCCAGGAAGTCAAGCCTGATTGCTCCCTGGAAGGACAAATGCTGAAGCTGAAGCTCCAATACTTTGGCCACCTGATGAGAAGAGAGGACTCTTTAGAAAAGACCCTCATGCTGGGAAAGATTGAAGGCAAAAGGAGAAGAGGGCGACAGAGGATGAGATGGTTAGATAGTGTCACCGAAGCAATGAATATGAAATTGGGCGAACTCAGGAAGCTAGTGGAGGACAGGGAGGCCTGGCGTGCTGTGGTCCATGGGGTCGCGAAGAGTCGGACACGACTTAGCGACTGAACAACAACAACAACAAGCACAGGAGTTAAGGACACCATCACCATCGTGTGTTAGCCAGTGGAAAGGAAGCTGTGCATGTTTTTTATTTCTCCTGACTTCCTCTAAGCCAGTTTACAAAGAGGGTTTTTTTTTTCCCTATTGGGAGGGGTCCTGTGGGTTGGGAGCCTCCCAGTTTTTAATATTTTTTGCTGATTGGATTTTATATAGCGGTTTTGTACATTTGTTTATGTAAACTAATAAAGCTTGGATTCTATTCCTTTATGTTTGGGTCTTTCTGAGATATGTATCAAACCACCATTCCTGACTTTTGAACAGAGAGGGAAGGAATTAAGGGGAACTCCATAGAGGGTAAATTGCAAGGGGCGTTTAGCCCTTCTTATTAACCTAGGTCCTGGGCTGCGGCAACTACCTAAGGGAGGGTAATTTCCACACACACCCAGCGTAACACCAGGACATTGCAGTTCCTTCAAACTACCCAGCTAGCTAGATGTACAGTTCAGTTTTCATTTCAGGCAAAAGACAGATGACACTTTTAAATGAAAACAAATGTAAATGCGATTTCACAAACCCAGGAATTTTCTGGGCAAGTCTGGCAAGTTCCCATCATTTGTTTTGTGAATCAAACAAATTCCTGTCTAGTTCAAACACCAATACTAGCATGCCTCAGTGTCCATTGATTCGGTATCCACGGTTTCAGTTATTCACGGATACCATGGATACTGAGATGCCTATTAAAAAGACAGGGGAACATTCAACAAATCTTTTTTTTTTTACCTTGTTGCAGCCAAACCACTGCTGTTCCCCTATCTTTAAAAAGGCATCCCCAGTATCCACAGTTTCAGGTATCCATGGTGGGGTCTGGAACAGAACCCCAGCGGATACCGGGGCATGCCTGTATAAGCATACTGTACAAATGAAACAACAATGTGCATCTGTTCTGTCGGGGAAGATGGCATAGAAGGCGTAACTAAACTGTGATCCTAAGTGTGCTCCCATGCCTAAGAACATAAATGTCTTGGCGTGCAATCCTAAGCGCTCTTTGGGCCAGTACAAGTCTCTTGCCATAAGGCAGATGTGCCTTATGGCAGTACAAACATGCCATAAGGCACATCTGCAACCATCCAAGATTTTGGGAGGTCCGTGCCAGGATGTGTGGCCTCCCTGCACTGCTTCCTGGGCCTGCAGAGGTGAGTTCACACGGCCAGCGTGCAGGGGCTGGGGAGGGTGGAAAGAAGGTGGATTGGGGTGGGGGAGGGCAGACCCCTGGCTCAGGGAGGGAGCTTGGAACTGACCTGGCTGACCTAGGCTGGATCCAACCTGCTGTTCTCAGCCCAGTCAGTCTTCCCTGGGCTGTTTGGATTTGTGCCAGCAATTTTGCCCTGCCACCGCCATCCAAAATTAGGCTTCCTCGGGGCCCAATCCTATCCAACTTTCAGCACTGATGCAGCCATGCCTTGTGGTGGAGGAACAGTCACAGAGGCTTCCTCAAGGTACAGAAACATTTGTTCCCTTACCTTGGGGCTGCATGAAGGCTGCATCGCACTGGAAAGTTGGATAGGATCGGGCATACAGTGGCCCATCAGACATTAACAACCTCTGAGGAAACTCATGTGTCAGAGGGCAGGAGAGGATGATAATGCAACTTGTTCTGTTGTCCTCTCTGAGGAGCTGCTTCTGGGTGCTTCTCCATCAGTGCCCCTCCCGGTGCTTAGAGAGGAGTGTCCAGAGAGACCTCTCCCCTTTTCTTATCATGGGAAGCAGGAGAGCTATATGGAACCTCCAGGTTTAGAGGCAATAGGTAGTACTCCTGAATATCAGCTGCTGGGAGGACAAGCAGCACAGGAAAGCTGTTACCTTCACGTCCAAGCCGGTGAACTTCCCAGAACTACCTGTTTGGCCATGCTGAGAAACAGGATGCTGAAACGAAAGGATCTGCCCCAGCAGGACTCTTCTTACAAGCTCAGCTATTGCAATCAAACGTGGGTATCTAGTCATACAACAATATGTAAGCCACTATTTATAGCAGAGGTTTGTTCATACATTTTAAATACAAATAAAGCTAGCCAAATCTGAAATTAGTTGCATCAACTAGAACACTATTCACACATTATGGTGTGTACATGCGTGCAGGGGCAGTCTTTGTACACATGTACATGTTTTTTGTGTGAATTCTTGTACGTGCATTCATTTTAAATGCTGACCCAGGGACCAGACCCCTCAAACATAGGGTACAGATGGATATGGACTGTGTGTTCCCCCACATATGCACTGAACATAATATGGGAATAATTATGTATGTGAGCAGATCAACCATTTGTATTTACTGTAAGTATATTACTGTATACATAGGGGTGTGTTTATTGGTGATTTTTTCCCAAAATTTCTTGATTAAAATAGCAAATTACGGTGTTTTGTGTTTTTCTTCTACATTCTCATTTAAAGTTCTCATTTTTATTAATTTTAAATGCTTTAAAAGTGGACTAGGTAGATGATATAGGTGATATAGTGTCAGCAGATGCAGCCACAATATTATAGAAAAGTAGTCTATTTTAATTTCTGGAAAATATCTTAGACACCAGAATGCAGTGTTTTGTGATTTTATTCTGATACTAGCTGTTTGTTACCCGGCGTTGCCCGGGTGTTTATATCTCCCATCCCTGTCCCATCCCTGACCCATCTCCCAGTTTTGGCCGTTTTCGACCATGTTCACTTGGGCCCCCCGTGCACCCCCACCCCCGGGGGTGCTACGGGGGTCTAACCCCCGCAGTGTTTGTCGTCAGGCCACAAGGTGTATGCGTGCCAAGTTTCGTGTCGTTTGGTCCAGGCGTTCCAGGAGGGCATGGCGGATGTTGTGTCTCGCACCCCTTCCTGCCCGCCATGCCGAGGGGGGGTGAACCTGAAGTCGCACAGCGTCGGGACCGTTGCCACTCGTCCCGGCGACCTCGGAAACTATGGATTCTGCACCGATTTTGGCCATTTTCGACCATTTTCACGCGGGGACCCCCACGAACCCCCCTGGGGGTGCTAGGGGCCCCCGACCACCGCAGTGTTTGTGGCCAGGCCACAAGGTGTATGCGTGCCACGTTTCGTGTCGCTCAGTCCAGGCGTTCCAGCAGGGCACGGCAGCTGTTGTGTCTTGCACCCCTTCCTGCCCCCCACGCCGAGGGGGGGTGAACCTGAACTCGCACAGCGTCAGGAGCGTCGCCACCCGTCCCGGTGACCCCGGAAACTATGGATTTGACACCGATATTGGCCATGTTCGACCGTTTTCAAGTGGGGCCCCCCCTGTACCCCCACCCCGGGGGCGCTAGGGGCCCCCGAACCCCGCAGTGTTTGTGACCAGGGTGCTAGGCGTCCGCATGCCGGGTTTGGTGCCAATCGGTCCAGGCGTTCCAGCAGGGCATGGCAGACGCTGTGTTTCGCACCCCTTCTTGCCCCCCACGCGGGCGGGGGGCAAACCGAGACATCAACTGCGTCGGGAGCGTCACCACTCATCTCGGTGACCCCGAAAACTATGGGTTTGACTCCCAGCTTGGCCGTTTTTGACCGTTTTCATGTGGGGCTCCCCCTGTACCCCCATCCCCAGGGGCGGTAGGGGGGCCCAACCCCCGCAGTATTTGCGGCCAGGCCGCTAGGCTTCCGCATGCTGAGTTTCGTGCCAATCGGTCCAGGCGTTCCAGCAGGGCATGGCGGACGCTGTGTTTCGCACCCCTTTTTGCCCCCCACGTCGGGGGGGGGCTGAACCCGGACTCCAACGGCATCGGGAGGGTCGCCACTCATCTCGGCGACCCCGAAAACTACAGATTCGACGCCGATTTCGGACGTTTCCGACGATGTTCACGTGAAGACCCCCGCGTAGCCCCACCCCTGGGGGCGCTAGGGGGGTAT